>JAUMJJ010000511.1:0-306303 GCA_033556795.1 Tapera naevia
AGAGAGAGAGAGAGAGGGGGCAAGGGGAGAGAGAGAGAGAGGGGGGGCAAGGGGAGAGAGAGAGAGAGAGGGGGGCAAGGGGAGAGAGAGAGAGAGAGGGGGCAAGGGGAGAGAGAGAGAGAGAGGGGGCAAGGGGAGAGAGAGAGAGAGAGAGGGGGCAAGGGGAGAGAGAGAGAGAGAGGGGGCAAGGGAGAGAGAGAGAGAAAGGGGGCAAGGGGAGAGAGAGAGAGAGAGAGGGGCAAGGGGAGAGAGAGAGAGAGAGAGGGGGCAAGGGGAGAGAGAGAGAGAGAGAGGGGGCAAGGGGAGAGAGAGAGAGAGAGAGGGGGCAAGGGAGAGAGAGAGAGAGAGAGAGGGGGCAAGGGGGAGAGAGAGAGAGAGAGAGAGGGGGCAAGGGGAGAGAGAGAGAGAGAGAGAGGGGGCAAGGGGAGAGAGAGAGAGAGAGAGAGGGGCAAGGGGAGAGAGAGAGAGAGAGAGAGGGGGCAAGGGGAGAGAGAGAGAGAGAGAGAGAGGGGGCAAGGGGGAGAGAGAGAGAGAGAGAGAGAGGGGGCAAGGGGAGAGAGAGAGAGAGAGAGGGGGCAAGGGGAGAGAGAGAGAGAGAGAGGGGGCAAGGGGAGAGAGAGAGAGAGAGAGGGGGCAAGGGGAGAGAGAGAGAGAGAGGGGCAAGGGGAGAGAGAGAGAGAGAGGGGGCAAGGGGAGAGAGAGAGAGAGAGAGGGGGCAAGGGAGAGAGAGAGAGAGAGAGAGGGGCAAGGGGAGAGAGAGAGAGAGAGAGAGGGGGCAAGGGGAGAGAGAGAGAGAGAGGGGGCAAGGGGAGAGAGAGAGAGAGAGAGGGGGCAAGGGGAGAGAGAGAGAGAGAGAGGGGGCAAGGGGAGAGAGAGAGAGAGAGGGGGCAAGGGGAGAGAGAGAGAGAGAGGGGGCAAGGGGAGAGAGAGAGAGAGAGAGAGGGGGCAAGGGGAGGAGAGAGAGAGAGAGAGAGGGGGCAAGGGGAGAGAGAGAGAGAGAGAGTGGGGCAAGGGGAGAGAGAGAGAGAGAGAGAGGGGGCAAGGGGAGAGAGAGAGAGAGAGAGAGGGGGCAAGGGGAGAGAGAGAGAGAGAGAGGGGGCAAGGGGAGAGAGAGAGAGAGAGAGGGGGCAAGGGGAGAGAGAGAGAGAGAGAGAGGGGGCAAGGGGAGAGAGAGAGAGAGAGAGAGGGGGCAAGCTGGAGAGAGAGAGAGAGGGGGCAAGCGGAGAGAGAGGAGAGAGAGAGGGGGCAAGGGGAGAGAGAGAGAGAGAGAGGGGGCAAGGGGAGGAGAGAGAGAGAGAGAGAGGGGGCAAGGGGAGAGAGAGGGGGCAAGGGGAGAGAGAGAGAGAGAGAGGGGGCAAGGGGAGAGAGAGAGAGAGAGAGGGGGCAAGGGGAGAGAGAGAGAGAGAGGGGGCAAGGGGAGAGAGAGAGAGAGAGAGGGGGCAAGGGGAGAGAGAGAGAGAGAGGGGGCAAGGGGAGAGAGAGAGAGAGAGAGGGGGCAAGGGAGAGAGAGAGAGAGAGAGAGGGGGCAAGGGGAGAGAGAGAGAGAGAGGGGGCAAGGGGAGAGAGAGAGAGAGAGAGGGGGCAAGGGGAGAGAGAGAGAGAGAGGGGGCAAGGGGAGAGAGAGAGAGAGAGAGGGGGCAAGGGGAGAGAGAGGAGAGAGAGAGGGGGCAAGGGGAGAGAGAGAGAGAGAGGGGGCAAGGGGAGAGAGAGAGAGAGAGAGGGGGCAAGGGGAGAGAGAGAGAGAGAGAGGGGGCAAGGGGAGAGAGAGAGAGAGAGAGAGGGGGCAAGGGGAGAGAGAGAGAGAGAGAGAGGGGGCAAGGGGAGAGAGAGAGAGAGAGAGAGGGGGCAAGGGGAGAGAGAGAGAGAGAGAGAGGGGGCAAGGGGAGAGAGAGAGAGAGAGGGGGCAAGGGGAGAGAGAGAGAGAGAGAGGGGGGCAAGGGGAGAGAGAGAGAGAGAGGGGGCAAGGGGAGAGAGAGAGAGAGAGAGGGGGCAAGGGGAGAGAGAGAGGGGAGGGGGGCAAGGGGAGAGAGAGAGAGAGGGGGGGGGCAAGGGGAGAGAGAGAGAGAGGGGGGGGGCAAGGGAGAGAGAGAGAGAGAGAGGGGGCAAGGGGAGAGAGAGAGAGAGAGGGGCAAGGGGAGAGAGAGAGAGAGGGGGCAAGGGGAGAGAGAGAGAGGGGGCAAGGGAGAGAGAGAGAGAGGGGGCAAGGGGAGAGAGAGAGAGAGAGAGGGGGCAAGGGGAGAGAGAGAGAGAGAGAGAGGGGGCAAGGGGAGAGAGAGAGAGAGAGAGGGGGGGGGCAAGGGAGAGAGAGAGAGAGAGATGGGGGGCAAGGGGAGAGAGAGAGAGAGAGGGGGGGGGCAAGGGGAGAGAGAGAGAGAGAGGGGGGGCAAGGGGAGAGAGAGAGAGAGGGGGGGGGCAAGGGGGGGAGAGAGAGAGAGGTGGGGGGGGCAAGGGGAGAGAGAGAGAGAGGGGGGGGGCAAGGGGAGAGAGAGAGAGAGAGAGGGGGGGCAAGGGGAGAGAGAGAGAGAGAGAGAGGGGGGGCAAGGGGAGAGAGAGAGAGAGAGAGGGGGGGCAAGGGGAGAGAGAGAGAGAGAGAGGGGGGCAAGGGGAGAGAGAGAGAGAGAGAGGGGGCAAGGGGAGAGAGAGAGAGAGAGAGAGAGAGGGGGCAAGGGGAGAGAGAGAGAGAGAGAGGGGGCAAGGGGAGAGAGAGAGAGAGAGGGGGGGCAAGGGGAGAGAGAGAGAGAGAGAGAGAGGGGGCAAGGGGAGAGAGAGAGAGAGAGAGGGGGCAAGGGGAGAGAGAGAGAGAGAGGGGGCAAGGGGAGAGAGAGAGAGAGAGGGGGCAAGGGGAGAGAGAGAGAGAGAGAGAGAGAGGGGGCAAGGGGAGAGAGAGAGAGAGGGGGCAAGGGGAGAGAGAGAGAGAGGGGGGGAAGGGGGGGAGAGAGAGGGGGGGCAGGGGGGGAGAGAGAGGGGGGGGCAGGGGGGAGAGAGAGAGAGACAGGGGGGCAGGGGGGAGAGAGAGAGAGGGGGCAGGTGGAGAGAGAGAGGGGGCAGGGGGAGAGAGAGAGGGGGGAAGGGGGAGAGAGAGAGACAGGGGGGCAGGGGGGAGAGAGAGAGGGGGGAGGGGGGGAGAGAGGGGGGAGGGGGGGACAGGGGGGACAGGGGGGGAGAGAGGGGGGGGCGAGGGGAGAGAGGGGGGGCGAGGGGGGGAGAGACAGGGGGGAGGGGGGGAGAGGGGGGGGCGAGGGGAGAGAGGGGGGGCGAGGGGAGGAGAGAGAGGGGGGAGGGGAGGAGAGAGAGGGGGGAGGGGAGGAGAGAGGGGGGGGGCGAGGGGAGAGAGGGGGGGAAGGGGTAGAGGGGGGGGGCAGGGGGGGAGAGAGAGTGGGGCGGGGGGAGAGGGAGGGAGGGGCAGGGGGAGAGAGAGGGAGGGAGGGGGAGGGGGGGGAGAGAGAGAGAGGGGGGCGGGGGGAAGAGAGAGAGGGGGGCAGGGGGGGAGAGGGGGGCGGGGGGGAAGAGAGAGAGGGGGGCAGGGGGGGAGAGGGGGGCAGGGGGGAGAGGGGGGGGGCGGGGGGGGGAGAGGGGGGCAGGGGGAGAGAGAGGGGGGGGCAGGGGGGGGAGAGGGGGGGCCGGGGGAGAGAGGGGGGGCCGGGGGAGAGAGGGGGGGGCAAGGGGAGAGAGAGAGGGGGGGCGGGGGGGAGGGGGGGGGGGGGCAGGAGGGGAGGGGGGGGCAGGGGGGGGAGAGGGAGGGAGGGGCGGGGGGAGAGAGAGGGAGGGAGGGGCGGGGGGGAGAGAGAGGGAGGCGGGGGGAGAGAGAGAGGGGGGCGGGGGGGGAGAGAGAGAGGGGGGCGGGGGGGAGAGAGAGAGGGGGGCGGGGGGGGAGAGAGAGAGGGGCAGGGGGAGAGAGAGAGAGAGAGAGAGAGAGGGGCAGGGGGAGAGAGAGAGAGGAGAGGGGCAGGGGGAGAGAGAGGCGTGGGGAGCTGGTGGGGGCGCAGTGCCTCTGCCTCACCCCCCTGCCCACTGTCTGCATTGCGCCCCTGTCTTGCCCTTGCCCCGTACGCCCGGCCTGCGCATTGCTGCCCGCGCCCCTGAGCAGTAATGAGAGCCTTGGAGTCCTTTACATATATGCTTTTATATATATGAAAGATATCAATCATAAATTCTTTATAGTTTGCAAAATTTTGGGTTTGTTTTTTTGGTTTTAATACTGATACCGAAAATGCCGGCAAATAAACTCTCTGAGTTTATTTTGGACTTCAGAAAGTAGCAGCCTGTTATTTCAGCACTGGGGACATGAGGGAATGATTCCCATCGATCACGTGACAAGACTGGGCACAGAATGTATTTCCCACTCACATGCATATGTATAAATCTTCATAGAAATCTCATGCACATTCTATTACTTTTGAAGGACTAATTTCAATGTATTATGAACTTCACAACAGCCAGATCTCTGCTAATTGAAGCTTTGGAGCCAGCTTTGCCTGACCTTGCATTTCAGATAGGGAAAGGCTGCAAACAGAGGTGATTATAGAAGGAGACATATCTGTTCAGCGCAGATTGTACTTAACATAAGATGTTATCATTTCTGGAAGAGCAGTGTCTGGAAAAACACTGTTTGAAAAAATACATGCTATAAAGAAAACATGGTATCAGAGGGACATTCTGTCTAACTTTCAAAAAATACAGTTACTCGGATGAAACTTTAGCTTAGGTCAAAGTATTCCACTTTTTGTAACAGTAACTACTTCTTGTATCAGTACAGAGTCTGAGCACTTAGTGTAAATTTTCTCATAGAGTAACTTTTCCCCGTTCATGTTAACAGGCTGATTTAAACTGTGTTTAATTCTTTGGTAAGCAGGAATGAAAACAAGCACCATAGAGGATGTTTATGATTTTAAGATCATCTAATTTTTCTTTCCCTTCTGTTCCTGTAGGAAAGAAGGAAACCCTACTCCTTAATGATTTTTTGTCAGAATGTTTCATTTTCAGTCCATTATATGACTCAGTTTTGCTGTCTTTTAGAATATTCCTGAGGAAAGCTTGTATGTGAAATGTAATGGGCGACTGGTTAATGACGAAGACGTACTGAAGGATGGAGCTGTTTATAGCGTGGAACCAAGACTTTGTGGTGGAAAAGGAGGTTTGTTGCCTATCTGTTTGTTATACCATAGTTTTTACTGCTAACAGCAGTCCTATTGTATTAGCAGATCTCTTGTGACTGATGTAATGTCTGTGACCTGAAACCAACATTTATGTGCAAAGCCGAGAATTGATCAGGGAAGCTGCAGGTCAGCTCATGGCTTTGCTGGCATAGCTCTTCTTCACATCCCTGCTCAGCTTAGTTCTACTAGTAGAAATCTTTAATGTTCAACAAAGTAACTTCAGATTTGAAATTGTGTTTAAAAGCACCTAGTGCCTAAGTTTATTTCATGGCCATTTAGGACAAATATTCCAGGTACAAATAATCTGTGATTTGATCAGGTGAGCCTGAGTAAGAAATATTAGTAGTCTTGCTTATGAGTAATTAGTGGCTGAGGATTGTATAGAGCCTTGGGGGCTCTCCAGCATAACATTATACCTCACAATCACCTTGATGAATGAGCTAAGGCTATCTCCTAAAAAAGTTAATCTACTTTTTCTTAGAGTTTTAGAAAGAAATCTAAGTTTGGTGGGGGCTATAAGGGCCTGAAGAGGAGGTATGTCCTGGCTAAATTAGAAAGTACCCAAAATGTTATCTTGAAACAAAAAAGGTTTCAAACCATTTTTCTGGGGGATCCAGAAATAGGCTTTCATGTTAGAAGTGCTGCACAGGTTCTAGTAAATCTGAAGTTTATCTACTGTCATATCAGGAGTACCAAAACAAGATGACTGGTAAACACTGAATAGCTTTTTTTCACTTAGCGTTCCAGCATTTCACCCAACGACAGTGCTCCAGCATGTTGCAGCTTTCAACTTATCCTTTATTTCAGTTGCGTTGAGAGAAAGTGTTGAATTTACTATATTAGTTTTCTATAATTAATACTTTTGTTGTTCACTAGCTTGTCTCAATTTATTTCTACTTAGCTAATTCTTGATTACTTTTTTTCTCAGGGTTTGGTTCTATGCTGCGAGCACTTGGTGCTCAGATTGAAAAGACCACAAACAGAGAGGCTTGCAGAGATCTCAGTGGAAGGAGACTTCGAGATGTCAATCACGAAAAAGCGTAAGGCATATTTTTAGGAGCTAGAACTAGAAAATAAACTGTGTAGTTCACAGTTAACAAAAGAGGTCAAATGGCAGGCTGTTGTAACAATGAAATTTTATTTTGCATACTAAAAAGAGCAAAAGTGAAATCTTCAGCACAGATAGACTGGAAGTCAACAGGATTCTTCTGCCTGTGATTACATTACTGCAAAATACATTTGATCATACTGCAGCATGCTTCTGAGAGACTGTTCTGCTTCTTTTGGTTTTCTCATCTGGAATTCTCACAGTTCTTTTGGTGGAAGCTGCAAGACCATGATATTGGAGATATGTGACCTTACTGCTGTTTTTGGCTTCCAAAATAAACTTTACTCCTTTCTCTGCAGTGGATTCTCTATATGTTCCCCCAGTAGTTCCCATGGATGTTAGTTGTCTTTTCCCAGTATCCCACCCTAGCAAGTAGTAGAAGCATTCAATAATCGCAAAATAACAAACTAGTATTACATTAAATGTTGGAAATGCTCTCATTTTCATTGTTCTGTCACCTTCAGGATGGCAGAATGGATGAAGCACCAAGCGGAACGGGAAGCAGAAAAAGAGCAAAGGTGCTTGGAAAGGCTGCAGCGGAAGCTTGAAGAGCCAAAGCACCTTTTCACAAATCCAGACTACCAGCAGCAGTGTCATGAAATGGCTGAGCGACTAGAAGATTCAGTCCTCAAAGGTATTGCAGTATAGCCTCATTTGTCTCCTCAAAAAAAAAAAAACAATCTGACAGTCCCTATAGCCTCACTCCAGTATGAAAATAAATTGCTGACAGTAGCTCTTTCAGTTGAGTGAAATCGTAAATTCCAATAAAATTTGTTGGACTTAATTTTTCCTATTTGGCTGCTGCTTCTCTTGAATTGCATTGAAAAGCGTAACACAGATACAAGTGATGCTACGATGTTATCCCACAATCAAAGTGAAATTCTGTAAAGGTAGTATTGCTAGTTCAGCTGTAAGAATTATATAATCATTTTCAGTACAATTATAAAATATAAACATGTCTTATGTAAAAACTAGAAAATTATTCCAATTGAAAAATACCTTGTTTCACTTACCGTTCTTTGTAGCTAATTGTTCCCTTGCTGGCAGCTTGGTAGTGAAACTCGAGGCTCAGTGGGGTGCTGAACCTGGTAGTTCAATTTAGGAATTCACTCTGTGCCTTAGTAAGCCGTGTAGGAAAACTTATGCTGTTACTTGGTTTACTTTGAAGCTTTGAGTCAACATAAGTGCGCACTGATTGTGGTTGTTTTCAGTTTTTTAAATTGCATCTGAAATGAAAAAATAAGTAGAATTTACAACATATGAGTTGTGTACTGATGAAGTAGACTCTTTGCTTTGTTTTGAAGGATTGCAGGCTGCCTCAAGCAAAATAGTGTCACCAGAAAGTGGTGATACTTGGAAACGTCCAGGTGAATCTGTAAAGAATGGAACAAAATCTCGAAAAAGAAAATGTTTTTGGTAAGCACAATGCCTTGGTTTTATACTCAAGTATTAAGCCTTGAACAGGAGGAACGGTTAGGTACATAAGAGTAAGCAACATCTTATCTGACATGTAGACTTAAATAGGAATTAGTAAATGGAACCGATTAAAACAAATGACTGAAAGTAAATGTTGTTGCTTTCATGTAATTCTATCCCAGTCGGAGTAGACAAACTTTACAGAAACAGTTCCTGGCGTTTCCCCCCCGCCTTCTGATATGGTTATATTCTTCCCATTGTCCTTTTTTTTATTAATGAATTAAATTTATAATTAACTTAAAAGGAAAAAAAAGAATAATTCTTTTTTTCCTGTCCTTTTTCACCTAATGTAACTTGAAAGAGAAGCCTTAATAGTTTCAGTGGTGTTTGGAGTAGCAATAGGTAGGACACGTTTCTGTATTGGGAATACTGCAAAAAGATGCCTGTTTTCAGGGGATGTTTGGTCCTATTAGCAGTTCTTCCGTTTACTAAACTATCTTAAATAGCTGCTAGAGTAGTTTGCTGCAGCTCTCTGAAGTCAGTTTTAGAAAGAGAATACTGACAGTAACAATAATTTTTTTAAAAAAGTGAAAATAGTATTGTACTGACTATGCCAGGCTGGGATTGGAAGGACTGGATGATCATGACAGTTCTGATAGTGAGAATGACAGTGAAGATGACTCCCCTCATGCATCTGATAGAAGATATCCATCAAGCAGCAGGTGCAATGAAAATGCTGGAAATTCAAATGAATGTTCAAGCAGCCCTGTGGATTTGG
Organism: Tapera naevia; assembly: GCA_033556795.1. Classification (NCBI taxonomy): domain Eukaryota; kingdom Metazoa; phylum Chordata; class Aves; order Cuculiformes; family Neomorphidae; genus Tapera; species Tapera naevia. Next base: position 8,459 of record JAUMJJ010000511.1, read on the forward strand.
TAGAGGATAGTCCAGCTACTAGTGCAACTGAGAAACCTCTGGAGCAGCTAGAAGGTGCTGGAAGGGATCTGCAAGAAGAGAGTCACACAGGTTGGCAAACTGAAATTCCAGCTGATGAAAACAGTAAAATGACAAAGCTGTTGAAGGAAGAGACCCAAGAAAAGAGTGAGGTAACCAAAGCTCTGAAAGAAGAGGAACCAGAAAATATTTCTTCTAAGGCACAGGAAATGAACCACTTACAGAACGCAGTAAGTACAAAGCAGTACAAAGTGTGACATGCCTTCAACTGATAGTATGGTACCATTGTCTTGAAAAATGCTAAGTAGAATGAGTCAAGGAAAAACTTCAGAAGGTTTTAATAGTGTAGAGTTTCAACTAAGATGTAATTGCCCTTGACTGTCTAGTATTGTCTTTCTTAAGATCCACGTTTTCCTTTGGGTTTTTTTATTGCATTTTTTTCTCCTTGTGCATAAATTGATATACTCTGGATCCAGAATTCTTTATTGAGGGGGAGAAAAAGGAAAATAAAACCCTTTTGTAGAATGAAAGACTCTTATCGATACTTTTGAGACTTTACCAAACACTGCCCAATTTGACTAATTTGTAACGTAATTTGACCTTAATGTTTATAATTGATGTCACTGTCTAATTCAGAAGTTGTTCCAAATAGACGTCCCCTAAGTAAATCAGCTGATCAGTCTTTCTTAGTGTCTGGTTCATAGAGAACTTTAGTAGTCTGGTGCGAGCTTCAGTTTTTCATTGACCATTGAAAGTCTGAAAGCAACAGCTCCTTCACTACAGAGACAGGATTAGTATAAAAGATGGGCTTCATCTGAACTGCAAAGGGTAGTAGAAGAATGGTTTTAAAATGGATGGTCTGGTGTATGTGTGGTGGAAGCAGGTCTGTAAAATGCTGTATTGCTGCACCCTTATCTCTGCTGGCAGTCTGGGCTGGTGCCACAACCCTCAGCCAGATAGGAGCAGTGCTGACCATGAGGCTCCTCTGGTGACTGACAGGGGGGTGGCTGGGCTTCTTTTGCTGAAGAGGCTTTGAATCAGTGTTCCAACCAACAGAGAATGTCTTTTTTCCCACTGACTTGCTGAAAGCCTGAGTGATATTTGGCAGTACAAGGTGTCAATACTTGTGCTTCATTATTATTACTATTAAAATTTTCTATGTGTACTGAATCTAGGCTAATTCCAGCAGTAAAACAAAATGTAGCACTTTTTGGGGGGGCTAGGGAGTTGCTTGGATTTTTTGCCTTGTTTCAGCTTGAGCAGAAAGTCTGCCATCAGTCACCACTGCCAATGACTGAATTCTGGTAAGTGAAAGTTTGATACAGTTAAATGGAAAACAGACAGAGGATGTAATGTGGTGAATTAGAACTTTGTCATCTGCTGTACTATTAGAGATGACAAATTTTAAACAGGATGTTTACGGTTTTTCACTGTTTACCATTTGCAAGACTGTTCCTAGAACAGGAAACTCCACCAATGCTGTGGCAGATTGTTATTGCAGGAAATATTTTTATAGTCCTGGATGGATTTATTTTTTTAAAAGTAGTGTGAGAATGAGGCATCCAGTCTTTTTTTCTTGTATGCTTAGCAGGGCAGAAGTGCTGATTTTGCTAGCGTTAATTGTATTTGTTGATTCCATAATGGAAAGATCTCATTCCTGTTGCTGGCATTACTTGCTGTGAAGTCCCTTTTTTAACTCCAGCATGATACGTACCTTTAGACTAATATGTGCTTTAAGTATGGTGTTAATGTGTACTGTTAGAAAATTCCAGCACTTGAATTATACAGTCTTTGTCCCTGTTCTTGTGGACTAGATAATCTATAGAGGTCCTTTTCACACTCAATTACTCTGCCAATATACTAATTTCCTTTAACTTTAGTTCTTTTTCCTGTGGCAGGATGATGTGAACATCAGAACCTGCTCTCTTGTTTTAAAAAGAGTGCTTTTATATCTATTTCTATAATTACAGGGTAATTGCTTTAGAAATAATTACTCATCCTCCTTCCTGCTACTGCTAGGAACATATTGGTTGTAATCTACGTCTGACTAAAAAGGGGCTGTTAGCTTTGCAGTGCCTCTGAAAGCCAAGGTTAAGCCACTCAACTCCTAGATGAGATGGTGGCCTGTTAGTTTCGTATTCCGTTTTCTTGAGAGTACTTAATTTCTCTGGGGATAAGAAGCATCAACTAGTTTTGTCTCCAGAGGAATAGGATTAAATACTGCCGCTTTTTTATTTTACTTCTTTTGACGTTCCTCTATGGTAAATACAATGTATTTATTCTAGTGGAATACTTTTAAAAGTTCAGTGGTGTTAAACACTCAAAATGACTAGTGTTTCTGTCTCAGAGCCTTAAGTACCTCTGAGCTTGTCTGGACATCACAGTATCACAGTATCATAAGGTTGGAAAGGACCTCCGAGATCATCGAGTCCAACCTATAACCCAACACTAACACTAACACCAACCCATCATCTAAACCATGGCACTCAGTGCCTCATCCAATCTTCCCTTAAACACTTCCAGGGTCTGCGACTCCACCACCCTGGGCAGCGCATTCCAATGGCCGGTCACTCTTTCAGTGAAGAACTTTTTCCTAACATCAAGTCTAAACTTTCCCTGACAAAACTTGAGTTTCGAAACTAGCCCTCTAGTTCTGTCACTGATCACCTGAGAGAAGAGACCAATCCCTGCCCAACTACAACTTCCTTTTAGGTAGTTGTAGAGAGCAATGAGGTCTCCCCTGAGCCTCCTCTTCTTCAGACTAAACAACCCCAACTCCCTCAGTCACTTCTCGTACGCCTTGTGCTCCAGCCCTTTCACCATCTTCGTTGCCCTCCTCTGATCACACTTCAGCATCCTGACATCTTTCCCAAACTGGGGGGCCCAGAACTGTACACAGGATTCAAGGTGAGGCCTGACCAGTGCTGAGTACAGGGGGACAATAACTTCTCTGGTCCTGCTCGCCACACTATTCCTGATGCAGGCCAGAATGCGATTGGCTTTCTTAGCCACCTGGGCACACTGCTGGCTCATGTTGAGCTTCCTGTCAACCAGCATTCCCAGGTCCCTTTCTGCCTGACTACTCTCCAGCCACTCTGTCCCCAGTCTATAGCTATGCATGGGATTGTTGTGTCCAAAATGAAGTACCCGACATTTGGACTTATTAAACATCATCCCATTAGAATTGGCCCATCTCTCCAATCTGTCCAGGTCCCTCTGTAGGGCCACCCTACCCTGTAACAGATCAACCCTTCCTCCCAGCTTGGTATCATCTGCAAACTTGCTGATGATGGACTCAATCCCCTCATCCAGATTATCAACAAAGATATTAAACAGGACGGGACCCAATACCGAACCCTGGGGGACACCACTGGTGACCGGCCGCCAACTGGATGAGACACCATTCACCACCACTCTTTGGGGGCTCAGCCATCCAGTCAATTCCTAACCCAGCACAGAATGCTCCTGTCTAAGCCACGGGCTGCCAGCTTCTCTAGGAGCCTTTTAACTCACTACCATAGGCACTGGGAGGAGTAGAACTGTAACAGCACAGCTGGACACTAGGTACGAAACTCACCTGAGCATTTACCCTGCTAGTGGGTATGTTATCTCTTCTAAGATTTGCATGTTTTAGAATTAGACTGCTAGCTTGCTTCAATTTGCTTGTACATGATGCAGTACTATTTGCCTAGGTAGCATAAGTACCACTAATAATATCCAACATAATACGTATTGAGACATTGCTTAGCTTCATCAAATAACTGGGAGTTTGAGCTAATCCTAATAGGTCTTCTGTAAAATGAAGCATTTTGTCTATACTTGTTCCTCCCCCCTCAGTCATGGAGAAAATAATAAGTCTTATGGGATATTTTTCTCTTTGCAGGAGATGGAACCAATAGACCTACTGGCATTCCACTCTGCTGCTGAAATGGAAGCCCTGGGCTTAGATAAATTGAAGGTGGAATTGATGTCGTTAGGACTGAAATGTGGAGGCACTTTAAAGGAAAGAGCAGCAAGGCTTTTTTCAGTGAGAGGTCTATCTAGAGACCAGATTGATCCTGCCTTATTTGCAAAGCCCTCTAAAGGGAAAAAAAAGTGATTTTAAAAAAATCCATATTTTGTATCCATGTGCTTTTAAATTTTTCTTATTCTATTACTTTGTGCTGCTGTATATAATTCTTTGGCATCCCCGGATAGTTTTTGTTTCAATTCTTAATGAAGTTCAATTAACGTAACACAGAATAAATTGCTACATAGTGAGTTAGTTACGTGTTCAGTATTAAAGGAGTGAAACTACAATCTTCTCATAAGCTTTACAAATGGTTATAATGTCTTCATGCAACAGGTAGAACAGACTCTGTATAGGGAAAGAGATAACCTGAATGTTTTCTGGAAAATGGTTGTATGACATCACCTATTGTAAGAAAACCAGCAATCCTTTCATGACTTTGTATTGAATCTCGTTTAATGTCCATTTAGCATTAGGTACAACTGTCAAACAAGAAACATTGAACTTATGGTCCAGGTTTGAAAGCTGAAGTTTCTTTATACAAAAAGAATATTTTTATATGGTGAGGTCAGTATAAATAAATATGCTGTTCTGTGAGTTTCTGTGAGATGTTGAGTATCAGTATGATGCAAATTATGAATGTGTGTAAATTTCTTTTAGGAGAAGTTAAATAAAGGTATTTACTGATTTTGCTCTGGAAAGATGTCTGAGGGAAATGAGAGAATCACATCATTAAGAAATTAAAAAAACAGAATTACACTTGTGGGCTGCTCTAGGTTAGTAAGATACTAACCTGAATCTGAAGCTGAATGTGAAATTCAGTATGGGTTTTAATTTTTTTTTTTTAAGTGATTAAATATGTGCAGTGCTGGTGCTTTATTCTATAGCAGCATCTGTAGACTCTGTGCTGGGTGTTGTCGTGTGGGGCAGTAAGGGACCCTTGTTGGCAGGGCAGAGGTCTCGCATGACTGCCGGTGCAGCTAGCTGCTTCTCTGGTTTGAGGGGCTTTTAATGTGCCTCAGACTTCGGATTGTACCACTGTATGCTGGACAGTGTTATGTTTATGATTTGCTCATCAGATTTTCTTGGAGAGATGCTTGAAAACATGAAAATTACCTTTCTCCTGTTCTGACATGGTACCAGCTGTTTGTCTGTTTTAAAGTTTAGCTCAGAAAATAAAGATTTGAATTGCAGTACTGGTAGGAAATGGGCGTCAAATGCTAGGAAATCAGTTTATTTAGAGTGTATTATTTAATGTTTCTAACATGAGCAGTTTGTATCTTGCATTTCTGACGGTATCACAGTGTTATGTCCTCTCTTCTCGGAAACCGTTTTGTGTGTGAAGGTTTTGGATGGAGAGTGGGTGTTAGAGCTGAAGGATTTATTCTTGACCAGCTTTCCAGGCAGCTCTCCCCGGAGTGCTCTGTTGCCCCGCAGGGGTGGGTGTGGTCTGAGGGGTGGTGGTGTTCGTGTTCATGTCCCCTCCCCGGTGCGGGTGCTACGGGAGCTCCGCAACGGCAGGTGTCGCTGCGGGCCTGTGCTGCGGATGTCCCGCCCCCTCCTTCCCGACAGCCGGCGGGTAGGTCTGGTGGTATGAGTGGATCCGGGGCCGTGGGAGACGAAGGCTGAGGCCCCTGCTGAGGGCCCGGGTGGGAACTGTGGGACGCAAAGTGATTTCTAATGCGGCAGCTGATGTCTGGGCAAATCAGAAACGCGGCATGTGCTGTAGATTTTCTACCCTCAAGATGGATTTGAGACAGTACTTATTTGCAGGAGTATTTGATGTGGTTCAGTAAAGTCCCTGGTATCTTTTCAACTCAGTTATCCCAGCTTCTAGATTCACATCCAAAAGATAAGCCTCATTACCATCCCAAGGAGTTATGAAAAGGATAGGCTAGCGTTTTATTGTTACACACAAATCCAGCACTTCTGGATCTGTTTGACACTAGAAAACACAAATCATGGCACTTAAGGGCTAAAATGTTAAAACATGTTTAAACTGTTTTCTTTTTACCTACATTTGGGATCCAAAAGTAATGAACTTTCATTTTGCAGCTTGTCATTAGGTAAATCTGTTTTATATGATGAGCAGTTACTTAAATGCAGCAAATAATACAGTAGGTTAGATGATGTTTGATGGCATTAAACCACTTGACATACATGGCATTTTGATTTTTAAGGGAGTCTTGGAAAACTTCAAAAGCGAAAAAGAGAGGGGAGAGAGATAAGGGGGCTGTGCAAGTCACATCTCATGGGGGTTGTGACAGGACAAGTGGACCCTAGGTAGAAAGGAAGTGGTTTTGATTACTAAATAAGTTTCATTAGGAAACTGGAATGGAGAGTACCTAGGAGGTTATCCCCAACATAATGAAATATTGCTGGTGTAAATGTGTCGGCTAGGGATGTTGTGTACCAGCAGCGGTCCCATTTGGGTGGTAAGCCTTTGGTGTGCTTACAGCCAACTCTCAAACACATGTACAGTGTTTGGGTCAGGAAAGCCTTCAGCTATATGAACACACATGAGCTCCTCTGTAGTATGGCAAGGATAGCATGGGCCAAAAGTAAATGGGCCAGTTTAATGACATGTTTTGGCAACAACTCTTACCTAAATTATTTCCTCTCACTGCAATTGCATTCTTGCTTCAGTTGCACTGACATAGCCATTTCTAAGTCTGCTCCACCTATTTGCCTGTTTTTGTGGTGTGTTCCTTGTTAAACTAGAGCAGTTCCCTGATGAGGCATATGATGCACCTCTAACAAATTTGTGTCGGCACAACTGAAGTAGTATTACAGAGGGTAGAGAATGAACACTGACTGGTGAAGGGGATTTGGAATATCTTAAACCAGCAATAGTGCCACACGCTTCATTGACCACCTGTGTCTTCAATAGTGCCAGAATTAAAATAAGTACCCTATATCTGTGTTACAGGACAGCCTTGAACCAGCTCTATGCTTTGGCACGTTTATTTGGGAATTGCTTATCTCCTGCTGAGCTAAACAGGAACAAGCACTTATTCTGGGATATGCCCACATAAAGGGTTAGCTTAGAGCAGTACCATGCCTGGAGGGCTGTATGAGTGCTCATTGGCAATGCTAGACTTCGTGTGTCTGCAGGGCATCCTTCAGGTAACAGCTGGGCAACAAACAAGACTTGGACTGATACTTCAACAGAAGAGGAACAAGACTGGTGAAGTGCTCGAAGCTGTGATACAGAGGACCATCCAGAAGCTTGCAGCTGCTAAATTTCATTTCAGCCCAGAAGAAAAAAAACCTCACCTGGCTTGGCTTAGCAGTATTTTTTATTTCCATTAATGATTTCCATCTTGAGATCTCCCTACACTGTAAGAAATGCTGAAGAGTTCATAGTCCCGAGTGCACTGTCAGATTAGGACCATTTACCCGTTTTCTAAACTATGGAGAAATGACTTGTGGAATTTTAGACAAATGATCACCAGCAGACACAACAACAGCTGCCAGCCTTTGAGCAAAGGGCTCATTTCCGATTTTCCTTAGCTACACAGTCCTCTGCAGCATGGACAAATAAATAAGTTACTGAAAAAAATACCCCAGTGTTTTGAGCAGCGCTTTGCTCGAGGGAGCAGCAATTTCTTCCTTTGCTTTTCTGAGCGTGGCAGCTTCTGCTGTTGCTACTGTAGGTGGCACTGAGCTAATAGGGGAGGATGTATCCAGTTCCAGCAGGGCTGTTGAATAAAATATCCGACCCCAGGATACCCCATAGTGCTCACCATATGGTGCTGCTGCAGAGTAGGGATATTAGGTCACATTTATCTCTTTCTGCTTATTCCAGAAACAGCCAAAATTAATGATGCGCCTGAAGTTCATTCTTATCCAAAATTTTGCTTTCTGGAGAATGTTGGCATTTAAAAAGTTTGTTTGTAACCATGCCTATTATTAGGAAAGTGCTATATTTGAATCTTAAAGGTTCTTCCAAAAAACATTTAACCAGAGCTGTTAAAGACTGCTCCCTAGTTAGATAACACAGACACCTTTTCTTTCAGCTATAGGTGAGCAGTTAGAGGTGGCTTTGTGGATTAGCATATCTAATGGCACCCAAAGGTGGGGAGATAACAGCTGCCCAGGAGGGGCTCAGGCAGCCCTAGGTGTTCAGTCTGCATTTTAGACCCAGCAGCTATGCATGACTCCCAGTGGCCTGGAAGCATGTGTTCTGTGTCCTGTTTCTCCCCAATATTCGCCATGGGTCTTTTACGCAGACACAAGGAATTGGGAATTGCATAAACATGGGAGTGTGAAAGGAAAAAAGAAGCTCTTGGAAGACCTACCTGGGACATACAGAAAGAAAAGCGATGTTTAAAAGGAGCAAGCTGGCTTGTGAATCATCTGCTGGAAGTATGACACAGCTTAATAAAGACATCCCTGGATGACTGGTGGTTATAGGTGGTGCCTTATGGCCTGCGTGGTAATGTATCCAGAATAAAGCAACTAGCTGAGACCTGAGGGTGACAGTCATTGACTGCTAGACTGGAAATTGTCAGTTCCCTTAGAAGTAGTTTTAACTTGATTGCATTGATTTTAAACTGATTGCATTAATTCCGGGAGGTGGTTGGGTCACCATCCCTGGAGGTGTTTAAAAGGTGGGTAGATGAGTTTTGTAGGGACATGGTTTAGTAAGGGCACAAGTACAGTTGGACTTGATGATCTCAGAGGTCTTTTCCAACCAGATGATTCTATGATTCTATGATTTTTGGCAAACAGAAAACAAACTTTTAAAGAAGATACAGGTACTTGGGCTTTTGAAGGGGCAGATTAATCATCACTGAGAAAACTAGAGGAAGAACATTAGAATGTGAACAGAAAAACAGGGATAAACACTAGAAGTACCTTTAAAACAATATCACTGAATAGCTTAAAAAAAAAAAAAGCCATGATTCAGCAATTGTCAAAAAGGATACTGAGAATTGTGGACTGATGACATGACTTTCAAGCACCCAGGATCTCCAAATAACTTACTATTTCCTGCCATGGTTGTTCTGTACCTGCTGGTACAGATTTCCGATAGGAAATCCCAGCACCCACGCAGCTCAGGAGTGCCCTTGCCCCGTTGGAGCACAGGTCAGCAGTGGTGAATAGCTTTTTAGTGTGTTATTCTAAAATGCACTGATATTGTGCATGCAGCTCTCCTGCAGCTGCTCCATGAATGGACAGGAGTTCAGGTCCTGGCTGCAAATCTGGCACTTTGCACAGGAGCTAATTTCACATTAAATTCATGGCAAAAACTAGGAGATGTTGAGACTGTTAAGAGGCTTCTCTAAAAGTATCAAAATCCTGTGGGATCTTCCTCTCCTCCTTTCTGCTTGCCCGGTTCCCCTTTCCCAGACTCCAGCTGTTTGCAGCCAAAGCTGAGGAGCTCCCCTGATTATCACCTTTGCTGGGATGTGGATTGTGCATCTGAGTTTCCACTTACACCAGCAATTAGAAGGCTGCCCTGAAAGGCAAAGTGTCAGACACTCTTAGAAGGAGTTTGTGAAATGCAAAGAGGGGTAGTAAGGAGAGGGAGAGGAAATAAGGTCTCACCAGCAGGGTAAAGCTGCATTTTGAAAGAAAATGGGACAGCAGACTTGGTTCAAATGAAACTGAAAGGGTCAGACAGGGCAATGTAACTCAGCAGATGCATTTAAGACGGCTTAAAACTTCTGTTACCTCTTCTAAAATGTAATGATAACAGAAAGTGCTGCTGTCCTGCCCAAGCCTCTTTCTTAAGAAAAGCTTTTGTGAAATCAGTAGATTTCCCTGTGTCCAGCTCCATTAAATAGTGCAAGACCTCACAGATCATCTTGTGAACAAAGCCATGTAGACAAGTCAGAGCTCGCACTTGTGGTGAGCTTTAACTCAGGCATGACACCACTACAAACACACAAGAGCTTAACTTTTAAGTGTGGGACTAACAGGGCTCTTGAAGAATCTTGTGTCAACAGCACACACCTCCATTTCCTTAAGCACCATGAGGGTGCTCTCTGCTTTCAGTATTGCAGGAGGATGTCCAATGTTTTAATGCTAGTTTTGCCTTAAAACGCCTTTACCTTTTCAAAGTAGTTTCTGCTTAGATGTGGTTCATTATGCTACTGCACTGCTCTTCCCTTTTTTTTTTTTTTTACAGCACAGCATAAATGTTAACGCTGAACCCTCCTGCTGCCAGGTACATGAGATGTTCTGCCTTTCCTCCAGAGACTGTAGATGGAAAGGAAAACATGACAGCTTGGCAGCCTTTGTATGTGTTACAAGTTGTACCAATATAAAAGCAGGGAGATAGCACACAGAAGGTATCACAGCAAATGCAGCCTGGATTGAAGATGACAGGCTAGGAGATAATTTTCCACAGCACCAGCTGATGTCTGAAAAAGCTCCAGATGTGACAGTATTTCATCCATAGCCTTCCACACATCAGCCTGATTTCCAAGCCTGCTGCATTTTCACTGCAGAGTCACCTGGAGTTGTAGGAGCAATGTTCTGTCTCTTGCAAAAAAGGGAGTTTCAATCCAAATGTGGGTTAAAAACTAGCCACAGCATCCAGTGTGCTGAGACAATAGCAGAGCTGATTCATTTTTAATTAAGAAGCTTAATTTTTCAGAGACCTTAACCTTGGTGATGCTGTGAGGGTGAGGAGGGTAAGGAGGCCCCTCATGCAGCTGCTGGAAAGGGACAGGGTACAGACTGTGGGCTCAAAGAGATAGGGGTATGCAAGGCCAGACATGGATGTTAGTGATGCCCAGCCTGGCATTTTAGCTGCTAGGCTCTCTGTGCTTGTAGCCTTGCTGTGTGCTTGCTGCTGGCCTCATGGACCCAGATGGCACCACCTCTGGGCTTGAGGGCTGGGAATGCAGAGAAACAGTCGGGGTAGGAGGGAGGTGCTGTGAAATCTGTACTTTTCCTCTAGCAATAAATAAGTATCCATGCTGATTGCAGGACTGGCAGGGCTTAATGACTCACAAATTTGTGCTTTGTCCCCACAGTAATGCTGGGTCTCCTTGGCCACTGCCTCCCCCCTCCCTATCTCCCCAGCTGTCACACATATCCACACAGCCCCACCACTTGCAGTTATGTACCTTGTGGCAGCAAGAAACCAGAGAAAAGGGATCCAGATCTGTTGCAGAATCCTGGCAAAGGGGAGCAGAAGAAGGCTCAGCCCTCCTCCACCCTGCTGATCCCAGCCCTGCTTCCCTGCTGTGATGCTCTGCTCCCTGTTTCCCAATAGCAGCCTGGCCCAGATTGCACAGGATAGGATTTCTCACAGGCCTGGGGATGATTTCTGGAGTCCAAGTGCTGGAGGCTGGAGGAAAACCAAGGTTAATGCTCTTCATTCTCAGGCACGAACCAGTTCAGATGCTTTCTTCCCTTGGAGCTGTGTGGATAAATCAGGGCTTTGCTCTTCACAGTGATCTCTGAGCTCATGGCCTTCAGGCTATGCCCTACCCAGAGCTGGGGTGGAGAGGAGCTGGGGCTGAATGCCTGTGCTATTAAGATAGAGGCTACATAGTCATGAGAAGAAAATGGCCAGAGATCCGATTGGGCTCACCCAATTTTGATTCCAGTAACCCATGGTGCTGTCACCCAGCGCTGGTGACTGGTGAGTGTGCTCCCGCCTTTTTTTTTTCCTTCCCCGGAAAGCTCTTCTTCTGCCACAGGCATTTACACAAGTGAAAGATCCCAGCCTACCCAGGGGCCAAGGTGACATCAGGGCTGCCTGGGTGACCTCAGACCTGGGGTTGTGTGGGGTAGCAGGGACGCCTGACATCTCAGCCTTGCTGAAGAATGGCCAAAAGCCAGTATAGAGTCCAGGGAGTCCCTTTTTACACCTAGTCTGTGGGCCATGGACCACAGCCCACGGCCATCCTGTCTAGCCAGGCAAACTTGTTTCAGAGTCCTCCCACCAGCAGTGAGTTCAGCCCGAGCCTCATCCCACAGAGAGGGACAGCAGTGATCACTTCATCCCCAGAGCCACTGGTGGTATCTCAGTAGGTTATAGACTGAAGAGAGGAGTCTGACACAAAGTGTGGAAATCGTTTTTATTTGTGACACCCTGGCCAACAGTTCAGTACCATTCAAAAAGGGATTAAGCCACATTAACACTCCAGGGGATGTGTTGGTCAGATATCCATAAGGAATGCCTCACCTTGGCCCGGAGGAAGTGGAAGGTAGCTCACACATTTCTTTCTGCACTGTGGCACCAGTTGATTGCTTGCAGGTTCTGGCACTGCAGTGCTGCAGCTCACATGGAGAGCATCACCTCTTGCCTCTCAGGTACATTTCTAGGCTTTCTCTTCAAGAAACTGTTGGCTTAAACCCAGCAGCAGCTCCAGGAGAAGTGTTGGAGGTGTGGGCTCTGTTCCACCTGCCAATTTGGCCCAGTCCCTGCCTGAGTAGGTAAGCTTTACCAGAAGTAGGCAGGATCACACAGAGAACTGAGAAGAGCTGTTGCTGTGTAGGAGCTGAGCACTGGGGTGCACTCAGAAATGTGACAGATTTTTTTTCCCCTCCACTTTAAACCTAAGAATGTATATAAGCAAACACATGGCTACTTTAATAATTGTGTTTTATTATTGCCTTGAGCTTGAAAGTACACAAGATTTGGAAAATATCCCTAAATTGAAATAACTGTAATACACAACCAGAAAAATAAGGACCTGATTCTACAAACATGTTACTCATGAGCAAACTGACGTCCTAATATTCCCATTGACTTCAGGACTCTAAAATTGTGCTGAGTTTATTGTGCAGGGCCCAAAAATATAATCCTGTGAGTTCCAGACAATATTTTTGTACATCTATATGTGTATATTTGCATATAATACATACAAATGTATATATGTTCCTTTGAGCTCTAGACAATATTTTATGTACATATATGTATGTACATACACAATAAGTATACATCTAGTATGTAGACAATACATACACAGAATCATATACATATGTACATGAGTGTATGTGGGTGTTTATGCAATATATACATGTAAGTGCTTCTGCTCTACAGTTCACCATAAACACAACTGGGACTGACAAGGACCAAAACTTGTGAAACACTGTTGTGTCTAAGAATGATAAGCTGAACCCACTCATGACATCTTCCCCTGGTAATGAACACTCCTCTTTTGCTGGTAGCCGTTTCCCATATTCCCAGGGTGGTGACTAAAATAAGTTGGATGCAGCTCCATCAAATTCAATTAAATTTGGCTAGCATCAAGGGGGCTCAGATAAATGTTAGGCTCCGTAGGTACCCCTCATATAGGTATGTGTGAAGACAGCTGTTGCTTTGAGCCCATCTATATGGACAGTTCCTTTAAGTGCTGCACCCTCTCTGCATATTGTGGGGTGCATGGGAGAGCCACAGCCCCAGGCACTGCTGACCCTTGCAGGCAGGTATCTGGGAGTCCCTCCAGACTTTTATTGCTGGCCCCAGGGTGCCTCTGGGCAGGGCTCTCATGGGGAAGCAAGAACTGTGTAACATCCTACTCTCCCCATGAGAGCCACAGGTCCCTAGCTGGCCACCCACATCTCACACCAGTGCCAGGCCATCTGTAATGCAGCTGCACTTCTTGATGATCATGTTGGGAAACTCGGCTGCTTCGACCTCGGTGCGGTTGCCCTTTTTGATGAGGTACATCACGGGGAGCGGGGCAGTCTCCACCACGGTGCAGGTGCGCTTCCTGTAGCCAAAGTGCTGCAGCAGGCTGGGGGGCTGCAGACAGCCCCCCAAGCACTGGTAAGCCTGGTACCCCGACGGCTCGATAATCCAGGGCTGTGTCCAGGCAAGCTTTTGGAAGTCAACATAGTGTTTCTGCCGACAGCAGGTGGACTTCCTCGTCATCACCTCCTCCTTGCAATCCCCAGGGCCCCTGCATAGCAAGGGAGAAACAAGAACTGATGCCGTAATTGAAAAATGGGAAGGTGGGAGAAATAATACCCCCTGCTGATAGTACAGGTGAGCCCTGAGATGTGAAACTTGGACCATGCTCAGGTGTCGTTTGAATATTCAAGAAACAAATATGGGAAGAGGAGAGATGTGATTCAGCAGCAACTTTCTAAATCCTCTGTTCACAGCAGTTTAATTCTGAGGGTGAGAGCTGCACACCCTGAGTGGACACACACAGTACAGTAATTCAGGGACAAATTTACACCGGCCAGAGTACAGATTTAGTACATACCCATAGTCTTCCAAGTCGAGGGTGTAAAGCACCAGTTCAGGTTTGCCTAGAGCTTTGTCCTTGGGGTCCTGAGAGGTGAAATGCACAGCTTTGGCCATTTCTGCGGCATGGCTGCCTACCCTTTCTCCTTCAATCCACACCTCCAGGAACATTGGCTCCTGTTTGTTGTTTTGCAGCCAGTAATGCACAGCCTGTGTCACGTCAAAGTGCTTCCAGCCTGAGCCACGTAGGGGAACCAGCCTGTGTGACAGGGGCTTTGCATTAGAGAGAAGCCCATTAGAGACAGCCTGGGCTCACAGCGCTGCTATTGCAGCAGAATAAATAATTTGCCTCCTATAGATTGTCATGTGCCTTTATAACACAATAATTTTTGCTGAGTGCATTGCGCAAGCTCCCCTGGCAATTAACTCACACCTCAAAAAGAAGCATGCAGGCATATCAGACACTGAAGAACTAAATAAAACCCTTTGTGTATGCCCATATCAAGGTACTCATTCATGCTCATACAGTACAATGATAGTGCAGGAGTATATGCAGCTCCGGTATTAGCGATGACAGTCTGGTAAACCACTACTCCCACCTGCTCCTGTCCTAGCTGTATTAGGGCCATAAGTTTCTACCCACCCAGAAAACTAGTTGGTGGCTAATTCTGCTGTCAAGGGCTGTAAAACTTCTACAGAGCTCAAGGCTACAGAATCAGATGCTTTTTGCGTAACTTCTTCAAACTAGCTATTGAAATGGCCAAAGGAAAGAATTACCAGCAGCCAGTACCCCTTGTGAATTAGAGAGAGAAAAGTGAACCAGATGGAGGCTTGTAGAAGGGAAGACCAAGCAGCACACAGCATTGTTTCAGACAAAGACATATTATTTCAATGAATTATCATATATTGCAGTCTTAACCTAATAGATAATCTTACAAACTCATTCTTGGTTTAGAGGCTATACATAATTCTACAGATGTAACCTCATCAGAATGACTAGAAGAACAAACACGACACCCGAACCCAGCCCAGAGAACTCAATACCCTGTAACTAGAGACCTGACTTCAAGAGAGGTCTCTTTCTTACCGGGAGTCTACGAGAGAGGTCCTGTTGGTACCATCGTGCTGTTGTTGCACCCAGTACACGCTGACTCTGGCATTGGAGACAGACCTGTGAGACTGCCAGGCAGGCAGGATTGCTTGGTCCAGTGGCTTTTTGAAGAGTTTGAGTTCAGCCATAGTCACTTCACTGTTTTTAGGTATTCTGCCCTCCATGTCAAAGACTAGAATCTGATGTGTGGCAGTGTCAGAGTGGAGTATTTCTCCTGCCATGCCTGTGCACATTGAGAACAAAATAGACAGCCTGTCATTGCCATCCTCATGAGCAAAGCCTCCACTCTTCTTCCACAATTATCATCACAACACGCTCAGTCCATGCTGCAACATCAAGCCCTACTAAACACACCTTTTCTAATGCATACTTGAATTTATGTCTTGTAAATGCCCTAATTCTTCTCATATGTCTGAGTCTGCAATCTGTAGGCAAGGGAAAGAAATTCCCTACATAAGTTGCCTCCAGGCTGAAAAGACATTTCTGTGTGCCAGTGCTGGGCACCAAAACACGAAACTGCAGCTCTTGAAATGAAAAAGTATTTTCATTTGCTGCCTAGGGTTTTACGTACATCTTCTGAAACTGAGACAAAGTTCTAAGTGTTGTACAGACACTATTTTGTCTGTATAGCTGATTTCCTCCTTTATATTTTTCCCAGAAAAAAAAAAAAAAAGACTGGTGAGAGTGAAACATCCTCAAAGAGCTGTGATTTCTGTTAGAGGACTTTCTGGAGTTTTGACCCAAAATCTGCAAGGTCAGTACTCTCTACTGATTTTTTTCTCTTTTTTTTAACATCTTTTTTCCACCTGACCAAAATGTTGCCTGGGTAACAAGGATTTTCTCTTCTATCAAGCTCTAGCAGCAGCTTGCCTTTTGCAAGGACTGTGGGACCCCCTCTTCACATGCAAGATGTTACTAGCACGTGTTAATCTTTAAGATGCTGTTATATATGCCTCTTCTACCCAGCTCAGTTTTGGAGGCAGACCCAAACTGCATTCTCATAGGTTTGCATCTGCCCAACCTGCAACCAGCCTGGCAAGCATGGGCAGCTTACCCTGGCAGCAGCACAGTGCTTTGCAAGTTCCTGACAGCGATGGCAGAAATATTACCTGCATTGCCCGGGATCCCTCTGAGGATGCCAGCCAGACTTGGCAAAGCTCGGCGCTTCACCCTGTGGCCCTTCAGCATGGAGATGTATTTGTTCTTTACGTGGTCTGGGATAACCAGATCCACCAATTCTCTCTTATGAAGTTTAGGGACCTCGGAGAGCCCCAGCTGCTTCAGCAACCTCTCCTTGAATCCTTCCTGGGTAGATGCTTGGACTGTGATGACCAAGCAGATCATGCAGAGCATCTGGGCAAACCTCGCATCCATCCTCCTCTGTTGGCGAAGCAGCTGCCTGCCCAGTAGAGATGAAGAGGGGATCTCCCCGAGGCTGCTCTTGGCAGAGATGTAGTGACAGGCTGCCTGAGTGGGACAGAGATCCCCTGCACTGCGGTTTTATAGCCAGCCTCGTCCCACTGGCACAACAAATTCCACAAGTGGGGACGAAGAAGAGGACTTAAAAGGATCACTCCCCTGTTGATAGACACATGCCAGTTTAACACCTTCATCTACCACAAAGTTAATATAAGGTTTAGGGTAGCTTCACTGGAAAAAAGCTCCTATCCTTTTTTAATTCCCTCTAAACTTTTGCCCAGAAACACCCCCGAGTGATCAGTGTTTCATGTTCAGCCTGGGTCAGTGAGGAAACACATCTGCAGAGTGCATTTCTTTATGTACTGCAACATATGATCCTTAAATGAAGTGTCAATCTTTACCTGAGGGTAATTTCTAAATAAAATAGCCAATATCAATCAGGAGAAAAACGCTTTAGCTGGGAGTCCATCTTAATGGTAAGCACTAAGAAAATAATTTAAAATCTTTTTTGGGGGTGTAGGTACTGCTTTGATCTCTGAATATTTGAATCAGGGCAGTGAATTGTAGCAGTTGAATGGTTTATGGCCTTTTATGCTGCTTCTGAATCAAAGAAGGTGAAAGATGTACAGGCCTGACATTTTAGAAAAATGTCCCATCAACTCTTTTTGGATTCCTATGGTTTTAATAATACTTGTGCTTAAAAGAAGAAGACTTTATATAAAGGCAGATCACCTTGCATGATCAAAAGAAACCACTCTGCTCTTCCACAACATGGATGAAGAATATGCATGTTTTGAATGCTATTAATAACGACGATAGAGAGCTATCTCTAGAGAGCAGAACCATGCTGGAAGCTGGATCGGTGGGGGGGGCGCTGCTTGTTTGTCTTGAAATCAACCTTTAAACTTCAAGCTCCAATTCTTTTCTTCCCTGGCCTTTGCTGGCGTAAAATGTGGAAGTCTATCTTTTAAACCAGTCCCAGGAGAAATGAATTGAAAAAATAAAATGTGATCGATTAAAGTCAGAAAGAGCATGCCACTTCCTGGAGAAGCTGGCAGCCCGTGGCTTAGACAGGAGCACTCTGTGCTGGGTTAGGAATTGGCTGGATGGCCGAGCCCAAAGAGTGGTGGTGAATGGTGTTTCATCCATTTGGTGGCCGGTCACCAGTGGTGTCCCCCAGGGTTCGGTATTGGGTCCCGTCCTGTTTAATATCTTTGTTGATGATCTGGATGAGGGGATTGAGTCCATCATCAGCAAGTTTGCAGATGATACCAAGCTGGGAGGAAGGGTTGATCTGTTACAGGGTAGGGTGGCCCTACAGAGGGACCTGGACAGATTGGAGAGATGGGCCAATTCTAATGGGATGATGTTTAATAAGTCCAAATGTCGGGTACTTCATTTTGGACACAACAATCCCATGCATAGCTATAGACTGGGGACAGAGTGGCTGGAGAGTAGTCAGGCAGAAAGGGACCTGGGAATGCTGGTTGACAGGAAGCTCAACATGAGCCAGCAGTGTGCCCAGGTGGCCAAGAAAGCCAATCGCATTCTGGCCTGCATCAGGAATAGTGTGGCGAGCAGGACCAGAGAAGTTATTGTCCCCCTGTACTCGGCACTGGTCAGGCCTCACCTTGAATCCTGTGTACAGTTCTGGGCCCCCCAGTTTGGGAAAGATGTCAGGATGCTGAAGTGTGATCAGAGGAGGGCAACGAAGATGAGCACAAGGCGTACGAGGAGCGACTGAGGGAGTTGGGGCTGTTTAGTCTGAAGAAGAGGAGGCTCAGGGGAGACCTCATTGCTCTCTACAACTACCTAAAAGGAAGTTGTAGTCAGGCAGGGGTTAGTCTCTTCTCTCAGGTGACCAGTGACAGAACTAGAGGGCATGGACTTAAGCTTCGTCAGGGAAAGTTTAGACTTGATGTTAGGAAAAAGTTCTTCACTGAAAGAGTGACCGGCCATTGGAATGCGCTGCCCAGGGAGGTGGTGGAGTCGCAGACCCTGGAAGTGTTTAAGGGAAGATTGGATGAGGCACTGAGTACCATGGTTTAGATGATGGGTTGGTGTTAGTGTTAGTGTTGGGTTATAGGTTGGACTCGATGATCTCAGAGGTCCTTTCCAACCTTACGATACTGTGATACTGTGATACTTGGGGCAGGTTCTCATCCTCTGCAGCAGTAACAAGTATAGAAGGGCTGGGCATACACAGAAGTGTCTTTAGCATCAAAAGATCTTTGGATTTTATATGTCTCTGTGAATGAATCAAAACTGGTCTGGTTTCATCTGATCTCCCAACTGAATAATGTGCCCTTAGAAAAGTCTGGCTGGAGGACCTGATGTAATAAACTTGTACAGAAGCACCCCTGTTGCAGTTCATCCCTCAACAAAGCAAGTGTCAGCCAACACAGCCTGTTTTATACACAAAGGAAGGCAACAAAGCTGCCTGAAAGAGCCTAACTGAACACTTCTGTTACTGCGTATTTTGTCTTATGACCTCTTAAGAAACCTGCCTCCTTAAACATGATGAAGTCTCCATTAGATGTTGAAGGGGCACCTTACTTAGTTGAATTGAGTTTTAAGGCTAAAACAGAAACACGGACTATAAACTGAGGCTGTGCATGGCCCAGAGCAGTACATTCTTTAATATTTCTCTTTGTGTAACACCTTTCTCTGAATGAATCCATATTTTCTATTACATTCATTCAGAAGACACAGATAGCAGGGAAAAATATCCAGTTCATTTGACCTCTTCAACTTCATCTCATATCAAAACCTCTTGCTTTTGTGAATAAAGGGAGGGCAAGGTTTTTTTGTGAAATCTTTGTGACTTCCCCTTAGGAAAGGGGAAGCTCTGTACACTCAGCTGTTCCTTCTGGTTTTCTGAAGAGCATGTTACTGATTCTCACGGGATGGGAAAAATGTAGTCACACAGGGTTGCATCTAAGTAATGTTCAGGTAGCTGACAAAGTTTCCTTCAGACATGCTCTATAAGGGTTAGCTAACTCAGTTCCAGCAGTGAATACATAGTTTATATAGTGACAGTCACTTAGATAGAACTGCAGTTCATGAATTTGTAATGGTCCCTCTATCACGTCAGAAGACTTGATCCTGTAAACTTTTATCCATCCAATTAGTCTTCTCTCTGGAGAGTGGTCCTATTGTGTAGTGAGGGTTCTTCAGAGAACCACAGTACTGTGAAAGGAAAATGCCTGATCACTGCAGCTGTACTTGGCTTTCCTGGATCTGGATGTGATTTCTACTGTGTCTGATGTCTAATCTACCAGGGCTCTTCCACTGTCCAGTGTGTATTGGAAGGTGATTTGTGGGCTTCACATGTAAAATAAAATTATTGACCAAACAGAGTTGAAGCTCACCTAAGAAGAAAACAGAGGATGTAGATTGTAGTCTTTTCACAGGAGAGTGATTATCTGGCCAAATTGGAGGATTTGCCATTCCCCCTTTGTCAAGCAAACAAGAAAAAGCCAGGAATTCTATAATAACTCTCTTTGTGTAATGTGTATTAGAGCCCGCACGGATGAAATATAAGCAACTCACACTCTTAACAGAAGTCAGTACTTCAGGAGAGAGAATCTCTGTATTTAAGCCCTTAATTTAGTTACTAGTGGTTCTCTAAACATTCCCTAGTCATATCTGTAGAATGTTTTTTTGGTACATATATCCAATGAATTCAAAGAGAAAGTGTGAAAGACTTAGCCTAATTATGTAGCTATTATTTGGGGAAACAAGAATGTTTCAAATGTAGTTGCAGTATGTCAGTGAGGATCTGAATTTTTAGGATTTGAATTTCCATGGACGTAACTATTTTGTCTTACAATTGGGCCCATATCAGAAGAGCCTTTGCTTGAATGATGTGAAAGGCAACAGTTTTTGTGTGCTCCAAGAAATGTGCTGATTTGTGCAACAGGCTTATTGTGCAGAGATGGAAGCACATCTCTACATTGATTTTTGTCTTTTTCCCTTTTGAATCTAGGAATGTGGAAGTAAAAACAGTGGTAGTTAAGATGGAAGTATAAACTTGCCAAGTTAAAGAATTCAAGCCGAGGTTCTGTTCCATAGTCTTTTCTGTCTTAAGAACACTGAGTTTTACAAAGCTAAGAAAATACCACAGAATAGACTGCCAGGTGAAGTGCTGGGTTCGAGGTTTCAAAAGTGGAAGGAAACTGCAGGCTATGCATGAAGGCACACACTTCATGCTGTCTCACCAACACACCCCAACAGCCACCAGACAGTACTTCAAACTTAATATCCCCACCAGAATTTTAAACCAAGGCCACACACCTTTATCTTGGATTTCACAAGCATCTTTGGCTTCCTTCTTGACCAGCACACTCTGCTGGTGGTGAGACCCCAGTTCCTCTGCAGCAAACAGCACTGTGCCAAACAAGTCCAGACAGCGAGTGTGGAGCCCATGGAGTGCACTCCCAGCAAGCCATCCTGCTGACAGTCACTCTAGACTTAGGCCTAATTTATAGTGACCAAGGCTATAAGCATTTGCATTTCCCACCTCTCAAGCTGTGCAGCACCTTCAACACAGGACAGGTGTGAGGTGTCACTAAGAGCAGGTGATAGCATCAGCCAGCTTGCAGCTCAGCTTGCCCTCCTTGGTGCAAGCATGGCTGGGGTGCAATGCAGAGCAATGTTCATCCTCCCTGCCAGAGAGGAAGCCCTGTATGTTGATGTTGCATTTATGCAAGGAGAGAAAGGCAATGTTTTCCTCCACCTCTCCACTCTGTGTGGCTCCAGGGATGATGCAAGATGACTTGTGGTAATTCCTCACTAAGGCTCTGTTATTGCACAGAGATAAGACCTTTGAGAAATTCCTCTGGCACAAAAAGCAAGTGAGCAGGCCACAGGGTTATCATCACATTTTATTGTCACTTTAACTCCAAACAGAAACAGCTTCCAGCCTGGTCTAGAAATGCTCCGATTTGCACTATACTTGTTCCTGGAAAACGGCACATACCTTCTTAAAGATATTGGAAAACCATCTTGCTGCAGCAGGAGCTTTCCATTGTCCTCTACTTCTACAGACAGCTACTCTTTCATTAGGGCATGAATAGCTTGCTCAGTGTACAGAGCTAGAATAAAAGCACCCAGGACTTTTGTGGGGCCGTATAGCTCCCTGGAGTTTGTATATGCACTCCTGATGGCCTCGTCCTGCTCTGCAAGAACCTGGCATGGAAAAGTTCCTTGAGATATGGCCTGGCAACACAAGGCATCCAGCTTTTATCTAATTCCTAGGGCCAGACTGAAAACAGCAGTGACACTCAGTGCAGAGTGCTGGTTTGCACAAAATAATTTCTGCTGGTTCTGACCTGTTCCAAAAATTTGACCATGTTAATTTTCGTGCCAAAAAGCTTTGTGCTCAGTAAGGTATCACTTGACCTGCCTATCCTTATATATCCACTTCCATGCATCACTCCTCAGTGAGAAAAAATCATAAAATGGACTTTACATCTATATTGTGAACTCAGGTTAACATGATTCTGTGAAATACAACTTTGCGTCCCATGCCTGAGCTGAGCCACACTAATTCTGACCTCAGGTCACACAGATCTTGTACCAAAGACACTGCAACCACAGCCCCAATCGCTAATGTTTACTCTGTCTGCCAGCTAAGAAGCCAGTTTCAGTATCGTTTTGTGGTGCAAATAATCCCCTGCTTGAGCTATACAGAAATCGTCCAGTCAATTTAACCTAGGCAAGGACATGAGCCTGCTTTTTCTTATAGCCAGTTTAGGCCAGACTGAATTGGCCATCTCCAACAAAATGTCTTAAGATCACATGTCCTGTTGGGTTCCTCGCACAAATGCAGGTGGTGAAGCACTGGGCACTAACGAGGATAATGCTCCCATATGCATTTATCCCACAATGTATCCAGTATAGCAAAAACCTCATTTTCTTTCAGAGATATTGCAAACCTGTTTTGATCCTGAGCTCAGTTTAATATAAATTCTGGTGCTGTGTATATTAGATTGCACTAACTTAATCATGTTTTCCACAGGCAGGCTTCTGCTTTTGCTCATGGGACTGTTTTGATCAAACAGTCAAGACAAAAGGCCGCCTGTTTGAAGAGGAATGGATAAAATTTCCGAAGTCCCACCATGTCCTTGGTCAACTGATGTCAGCTGGCTTGCTTGCCAGGCTTGTGTTCGCAGCATTTGCAAAGTGGCAGTGTTCTGGCAGAAAAAATATCTCCAAGACAGTTTTTGTTTGTTTTGTTTTTATTTTTTTTTAAACAGAAAAGCAAACACAACTGTTTAAACACAGCTTTTTTTCCTCATCTTAGCAGACTCCTCCCTACTGCCTTGTTTGTAGCTGGGGAGGCATGATTTGTTACCTCTCTGATGACTACAGAAAAAGCTGCTAGCTAAAATGCTGACATTTAGCAAATACTGTTGAATCAGATAAATAAGCGTTTAGCCTTAAATTGCTCACTTTACATCAAAGTCCACTTTACTGAGTATTGTACTTATTTCTGAGAAGTAACTGTTTTTAGTAGGAGCACCACTTAATTTTCTAATATCTGTCTAGTTAAAATACTGCTCTTTTTTTTTTTTTCCCACTCTGCTGCTGTGTGTTTACTGCAGAATTTTATCAGTCTTTTTTTAAGAGTATGTTTTTCCTGCCTTAGTGACGTAAGAGAGAGCCCATCTCTGGGCCAGGCAGGGCTAGCAAGATTTTGAGAGGCTGCACAGGCTCTCCCTGCCCTCAGTGGTGCTTGCTGCTGAACTACGCTTTAAGCTATGTCCTCCAGCAAACATCACCAGTGTGGATGAGGGCTCAACGCGTGACTCCCTCAGCTGTCTGCCTCAAAGAACATCTGTCTGGTAGCAGTGAACGTATATGCGAGGGAGGCATCAGGCATGCTGGAGCAAAATGTGGCAGCTGAAGGTTTTGATCCACATGATGCTATAAAGGGAGCTGGGTTCCATGTCGACACAGCTTTCAGGCTGAGTAACTCTACGGACTGCTGAAAATTTAGCATGTTTCCCACCCCTTAAAGATTCTGTGCCAAGTTTATGTGGCAAGTGGCCTTCCAATAATTTAGAAATGCCTCTGATTTTCTGTCATGCTAATACACTTGGAATACTATTTATATTGTACCTGTCGTCATGGGTAACCTGGCTTAACTATGAATTGTATTTCCTCCAGTTAATTTTAACTCTAATAGCTTTTACCAAAAGTACTACGAGATTGTAGAATACAAAATTAGGTCATAATATGCACAGAGATGACAAGATAGAATCCATGAAAACTTTATACTTTTCTAATTTGGTATCTCTGATTGTGGAGTAATTGCTCAAAGGCTTCCATTAGTCCTCACTCAGATATTTAAAATTAACTTGGGCAGTGTCTTATCCAGTATATTGATTGGAAAAAAGACACCTGCAACAGCAGGAACAAGAACTGAACTACTTATATAGTTGTTTTCCATCCATAGTGTCTGCTGTTGAAGTGACCTTGGGGCTATTGTGTGCCAGTAGATTTTATACCGTGGAACCTAGAAATATTCAGTTTCAAAATAATTACTTTCACATGCCTTTTTTCCTTGATGTTAACAGCACACTAGTGCTGTGAGCAAAACAATGATGAAACGGATTTCTGAATGGGTCCAGAAACAACAGCAGACCTGCCTGCCTGAGCTGGGCTGATACTGAGGGAGGATGTTGGAGAGGCTTCCAGGGAGGACAGGAGATTCATGAGATACAAACCAATCTTCTTGGAAATTGTGATCTGAATTAGACTACAATCCCTCATCCTGATGCTTAATGTTCACCCTTTTTAGACAGAAAGAGCCAGGCTTAACTGACTGTAAATATTGAACTGAACTTTGCAAGCATCCTTTGTCTTCAAGAGTTATGCCATGTCTTCTGAGAATGGTCTTAAAGGACTATAGAGTATTTGAAATGCATTTTAAAAGATTTTAGATCTCTTAATAAAATTTCAGATCATTAACTCATTCTTGAAAATCCAGTGAGCTGTTTACTATGTATGCTGATTTATTATTTATCCTGTTCATTCCACTCTCCTCCTGTCTAGATTGGGTACCTTGTTACACGTTTCAGAATTGCATAATAACAAATACCAAAATAGCCCCCTAATTTTCTTTTGCATTCAGACAGTGCTGCAATGTTCAGAAAGGAGGGTGTATGGATAGACTGCATCTGCTCAAGCAGTTCATACAAAGCTGTTTTCAATATTTATATTATTGCTGTATTGCTTTTGCAATTTTTGGTATGGAATTACTTCTAATGAAAAAGATTTCAGTAGGAAAGAACTGAAGAAAATATAGTTCCTTGTGTATTTGACTCCAAAGCAGAACACAAAGGTGTATTTTACTTCATAGCACAGGTTAAATAAGTAATTTCCTACCATGTACCCATATCTATGTAAACAAAGGGTGTAAAGTCTTAGGTTTAACATGGGCCTTGTAAAGAGTAAAATAAGGCTGTGTGACCTTGCTAGTTTTAATCCTTTTAGCATTCATACTACAGGACCCTGGGAGATGCATCTTGGTCATTTGATTTTAAAAGGGAATCTAGCCACACTTGGATACATCACTTGAAGCGTGAAACATAAACTTCAGTTGGTTTTTTTTTTTAGTTTTCTTACCTAGCCATTTGCTTACTCAAAAGCATTAATTCAGGAATGGCCACATACCATTTCCACATAGCAACCAAATGCATTTCTGAGCCTTAATTTTGGATTCTACATAAGATTCTGCAGGAAATGCCATGTATTTGAAGCTTGTATCTGTCAGATTCCCAGGCTGAACACCTATAGTAAAGACATGGTGACTAGAATTTGTTTTATTTATGCAACAACGCTGTTTTAGCTTCAGCGGTTTCCTGTACAGAATCTAGATTTTTTTGACAATCATTCAGGCACAGAATATTATTAAAAAAGGAATTCAGAATCCATTTTTCATTGATTTGAGCAAAACAAGGGTGCCTATAGTCCATCTTCTCTGCTTTGATTCTAAAATAGGGTGAGCAATATTTTATATCTCTGACAGTAAACTAGAAATACATTACTACAAGCAGAGCAGAGACACAGATGACCCAGGAATTAATTTGAGATACTTACTCAGTTAGACCGGATCTGTTAGAACATCTCTAAGGCAAACTACATGCAAAGGGTGTTTTCAATGAAGTTCAGGTTCTGCAAATCCAATGGAAGGAATTTGAGAATCATGATGTGCAGCAGACTTGAAAGACTGGCTCTGAAAACTCTTCAGAGGCAGTACTACTTGATTTGTTCTCAATTCCTTGTGGTAGGAAAGCTTACCTCTGGATTTCACTATGTTCTCAGGCTGGAAAGCTCTTAAACACATGCTGTCCTAAATAAGAACATGTTCTTGTTCATAATGGAACATGAAAATACACTATTGCCTGGGCTTGCCTTGAAACTGATCCAGAAATCACAGAAATTACAGAACACAGTTATCTAGTTTCCTAAAGAAAGTAGATGAAAACTAGTTTCTTAACAGAGTTTCATGTCCTCTGAGAAATACTCTCACCATGATAATTTTAATTATAAATTGAAACCTTTCTACTTGTCACAGGAACCTCAGTGCAAAGAAACTACAATCAACGTGGTTCACTGTTCCCTAGAGCAGCCGGCAATTCAGGGCTTTAAACCTCAGGTCTGCTCATTTCAGGGCTCTGTGTGCAGCAGTGCCAGCTTAAACCTGCTCTCTCAGCTGTGCCCTTATAGTCCCAGGAACTGATTCAGACAGGGTGTAAAAGAAAAGGTCTTGTGATGGCACGGATGGTTTGCGTAGGTGCTCCCATGCAATGTGGACCCTTTCTTCTTCCCTGGGTCCATCTCACTCCAAAAACTCCCACATAGTGGCTATGCCATTTCACAGGGCCTGCTTTTAACTCCTCTCAAATTAATTCTGATCACTCTTTTCATTATAATCTGGTATATAATCTGAATATATAAACATCTGCTTTGCTGAAGCTGTACAAAATATCAATAGGAAGGGAGAGCTGAAAAGATTTGGACACTCTTCCCAGTTCTGTGCCTGAGTCAGGATCATGACCTTGAGCAAATTGCCTTGGTCAAAATTTTCAAGTCCATATTTAGACACCAAAATAAATAACCTGATTTTCAAAGGCACCAACCAGCCACAGCCTCTACCAACAAAACCCTAATCACCAACAGAGTCTAACAATTACTGTACATAAAGTATCTTAGTAAAACCAGATATATCCTTCTTGCCATCTGTTACTGCTTACTTAGAGTGAAGAAGTTCTCAGTCAATCCACGGATCTCCATGATAACCCACATGCTTAAGCTCAACTTGCAGTGACTACATTACTTTCCCTTTCACACAGATCAGGCCACACTCTTACTCATGAGGCAATGTTAAACATACTGAGTATAGCTGGAAGAGATGCTAGGGAATACCTTTGCATTAATTTGAAAGCAGACAGATGGAATAGAAAGAAAAGAGATACAGAGAAAATAAAATCATCACAAAAAAGGATGAATGTGAGGAGGAAATAAACTACTACAGAAGGAGTAATGAACATGGATAGGGAGGGATGAGAATAAGAAAGTCAAACGTATGAGGAGAATGTGTCCAACAGGTGATCATATGCTAAGGAATGGCCACTATTTCTACTGCCTTCCCTGGAAGCAGAGATGCCAGAAAGTTCCCAGCGAGAACCCAGATGCCTGCAGTGTGCCTTGAGTGGCAGTCATCACTTAGAGCTAGTTGGATGCTGCTGCACCCCACCGTTTCCATCACATTGTCATAAAGCCAGGCCTTGCATCCATGATCTTCTTTGCTGGAGAAAGCCACAACGCTCTTAATCATGGCTCTTTGCCATTCAAACAGCTCTTCCCATCCTCCTGCTTAAGCCACTTCATGTGCTGTCACCAATTCACTCCGAACACTTGTACCTGGCACCTGACTCTCTGCTTAGGCTCACCAGGATCATCCTGCTGCCATTACGGGCCCCCTGCTCTTGCCCTCTCTGGCATGTATCTGCAAAGGAGCCAAGCTGCAGTGGAAAATGTGACAGGGATGTTCTCGGCTCTTTGCAAAACCAAAATCTGAATTTAACTGTTCAGACCTACCTCTAAATTCTGAGACACACAAATCTAAGAGATAGTTATTGGTGCAAGTTCCTAGAAGGAACACAGAAGCTAATAAAGTATAACTCTTTCTTCTGCTGCTTCTGGTTTGTTTGGAGATAATCTGAGATTAAAATAAAATCAAAGTCTCCAAACAAAATCATCACAGTCTGTACACTAATTTTTTTTTATTTGCAAATCTAGAAATGGGAAGGGAAAACTTATTTAAACCATATTTCTACTCAAACATATTCTTATTTTTCAAAAAATATACTTATTCAAATTATAACCACCTCTATTATGGCTTAAGCTTTTGACACAAAAAATATTGTAAATTACATTTACAAATGATCAAGCTGCGTGTTTGATGGTGACATTTTAAGGGAAGTCAAGCCAGTAAAGCAGGAAGGGTTATAACCAAGGCCTTGGAACCAAGTACTTAGGTCTAAAAGCTGAGGATCTCACTGGACTCTGCATATAGAGTGTGGATAGAGCAGAAAAAGAAAAAGAAAAACTAGGCTTCCTCTTCTGATCAAAAACAGGATTCGAGAGATTGATTAACAAAAAATTGCTTTTGATATATCCTGGGCATTCCGGTTCCAGCAACCCCTGCTAACTTCACACTTCAATGGCTTAGACTGCAATATCTGGAGCATTTTATGGCTCCTGCACAAGCAATCACCCATCTTTCTGCTCCAGGGAAAGAAAACCTAAGGCAAGGGTGCTAATGTCTGTCCAAGTCTCAGTCCAATACTGTTGCACAAGTTACTATGTATGATCAGGACACCTGTGGAGGAGAAAAGCTCTTAAGAACATTGGACTTCTCCAGTAGAATGAATGTATATTGAACAGGAAAACATTGCAAGCTGTAAGTGGTTTCATATTTTACACGGGCAACAAATACACCTGTTCCCTGATTCACCTAAACCCAACGGGTCCTATGGCCAGGTGTTGTCCTGGGAGAGAGCAGGTTGCAACAGTTGGTTTCTCCATCATCCTCCTCCTCTCAGGCAGCTGTCTTAATTATAATTAGTGCTATGCCACCTATGCATTATATCCCTTCGGCTTCTACACACACAGGTTTAACACATGGGTAGGCATTATGATAATATGTATACTCAGAAAACAATGAAGTCAGTCATGGTTTAGGTCACCTTGTACAATTTTTGTAACAAAGTGTTTCATATCAACAGTGGTTGCATCTTGACAAGCTAATATTAACCTAAAAATCCTATAAATCAACAAAAGATTCTCCATAGGTGCAACCATCTGCAAAACAGAGGCTTGAAACCTCACACCATGCACAGTGATGAGGAAGTCCATGCATTGCCCCCAGGTAAGGTATAAGTCTGTTTTAGCCTAGGCAGGCTATGGCAAGGTTTGGCAATTGTTACAGCTGGTTTTGGCAGCTGGTGTACTGGTGGAGAAGCCTAGGAGCACTCACAGGGATGCCTCTTTAGTCGTAATCAAGATGAAGTCCATGAAGTAGGGACAATAATTCACCATTCCATAAATCAAATTTATATGCAAAATAAGTTGTAATAAGCTTAATCTTTCCTCCCATACTTTTCAGTACTGCTGTTTTAGATGGTAGTTACTTGTGCATTTTCATAACATCCCAGCTTTCATCCAAATATAATTTGAGGAAGATCGTTAAGAAAAATTAATCATACTCAAACACCAATACCAATGCACCATTCAGCACTTCCTATCTGATATAACATGAAAAAGAAAGGCAAACTTCTATCATATATTGCTAGATATATTTGGTTAAATATTTTGTATAATAGTCAATACTCTTGATGAATAGAAATAAATTCCAATTTAATTTGAGGCCATTTCTACCTTGAAAATGAATACATTATCTATGAATGAGAAGCAGTACTACAGAAGTACTTAATAAGTATATAGAGAAATAAGCATAAATTGTTACTTTAAATCAACACTTACTGCTTGTTTATTTGTATTAAGATTAGGGTTCATTTAAACCTATCTGTCTAGATTTTTCTATTTATTTGTTTTTATCATACACATTAATTCTCAGGCCTTCCAAAGGAAGACTCTATCATGCTCACACTAAGTTATAGTGAGGCTTGTATACAGATTGCTAGATGAAAGCAAGGATAGCAAAGGGCTGCCAGGCTAGAAGCCTGAATTAAATCTATTAAGCTATATTTGAATAGCCAGATAAGTAAGGAACAGCAAGCTGGGTTTCTTCAGAGAAAGGAAACCACGGTGAGAGTTGCCACACATGGTAAAGCATCAGGCCACCTGCTACTCACATCCAGAGACTATCGATGTCCTGTTGGGAGTTCACCCATCAAGGGAAGTCCTGCTGTGATAAATCAAGCTAAAGCGACAGTGGAGTTCTCTACCCTTAAGGTCATTTAATAAAGCAAAGGAAGAGTCACACACATGTCAATACCCCGCACACTTGTTCAACTTGGTGCTAAAGAGCTGCTGAAGTGGATATGGAGTATGCAAAATCCAAAAAAAAGATGTAGGAACTTTAAATTGTCAACTTGTGCCCTTGGTCCTGAGGCTGGATTTCCATCTGCTCTAGCAACATAATTAAACATTTGCTAACTAATAATAGTACGTGGCTTTTGTCACCAAAAGAACAGACAGTGGTAAATAAAACCTTATTTACAAGAGGTAGGGAGGAGGGAAATGTGACTCTGCTGTTGAAATTAGAGATAAACAAAATCACACCACTTAGCTAAAGAGCCTGTCTAGACAGAGGAAGGAAAAAAAAACTTGTTCTCATTTTTGTGAGCAAAGAGGGGAAAAAATATATTGTAGCTGAGCAAAAGTCCTCAGAATCAAGAACATCAAGACTACAATGTCAATATCACTGAATATCGCCTATTTTACCCTACAGAAGAAGATAGTCTAGCAAGAGCAAGGTCATCTTAATTTTGAAAAATAAAACATGAATCAAAACTACAGACAGCTTAGGAAACCAGTGAGAAAATCAACCAAATGGATTTTGGTCCTAGAAGTATATGAGCTGCAAGCATGCACTGAGGCTTCACCTAAATGGCAGGGTCTACTCTGTTGTAGTTACATCAGTAAAATTTAATTTAAAAGAAACTGATTGCAAGTATTCAATTTTGAATTCTTATTTTGAAATAAACTGTCCACATGTAGAGTTATTCCAGAAAAGCCATGACAGAATAATTACTGTACTAGACTCATGTCAAATGACTTTCCCACCAACATAGCCCTAAGTAGCAGAGAGTATGAATCATTAACATGACTCAGCAATAGTAAAATTTCTTTATTTCAGCTGTGAATCTGAATGCATCTGATTTGAGCTGAGGACTTCTCTGCTATTTTTTAACAAACTGAAATGTTTACAGCCAATTTAAAATCCCAGATAATTTATAATGCAGCTGTAAGAATAATTATTGTACTATCCTGAAATGTTTCTTGGTTGCTGCAGATAACTGGGACTTTTTCCCTTTTTGCAGGACGGATTGTGGGAAGGCACATAGCAGATGTACAGCGACATGCTGCTCTCCCCTAAGAAAGCATTCCTGAAAAGTAAAGCAAAGATCTGACAGAGTAAAGCAATTCTTTCCACGTGGATTAATAAAATGGCAGGGAGCAGAACAGCAGGTATACAGCAGGTATACATGCAGGGCTCTAAGTAGTAAACACAGTTTGAATACACGGGGGCATAAGGAGTTGAAGATGGAGAGGCAGGAGCAGGACTGTCAACTGAAGGAGATGTATGCTTCATGGCATATTTTAAACATAAAAGTGAACAGATGACTGAGATTTTGATCAATGTAACATCAGATTAAACCTTGCAACGCCCTGATGATTTTGGTTGGTTTTAGAGTTGAGTCACTGTTCTGAAACATCACCACTGCTTCATCCATGAGTCTGGAGGTAGGGTGCAGATCTTTGAAGGCAAATGGGGCTTCCTCTGAACAGTTAACATTTTCACCATTATCATAATCACCTTCTCCCTCAGATACCTGGTGCTTATTGAGGTCAACCCTACCAATCAGGGACAAAGGATGAAAACTCAGGAGGAGGAGGATTGTTGGCAACTCTGGGTATCAAATGGCTGTTGAGGGAACACTAAAGTAAATGGTAGAGAGGAGGTGGATGGCAAAACCTTTCTGTACACATTTCTGGCCTGTTAACGGAAAGAAGTTAACATGTCCTTGTAGATGGCTGGGAATCAATCTTATCATGGCTCTTTCATAAACACATCAAGTTAAACTCCCTAGGTTTTGTTTTTTCCCGTTTGCAACATTAGAATGCTGTTTCTCTCTTTATAGGTGTGTGGAGACAAGAGGCTTTGAATATTTTCTGGAACATTCATATTACTACTTTTAGTTAATTTATTTCAGAGTTATTTACCTTAGTGTATGGCCTGCTGCACTTGTACCTACAAGCTTGCTCCCTTCACCAAACTGGGAGTTGTGAAATCTCTTCTGAAATCTCATAGATCTTCTTCTGTTTTTTTTTTTGCAACAAAAAGCTCTGTTAGGATCTGGGTTTTTTTTATGTTAATAGATAATGTGAATCACAGGGGCACAAAAGCATTTCCTCCATTGTAGTTCACACTAACATGGAAACTGAGGAATCACCAGGGAGTTAGGAAATCCTTCATCCTTCACCAGAGATTTTTTCTTCAGGATCCAGCAAAAAATATTCATAGATAAGATACGAACTTTGAAAAGGAGGCTGAGGGGAGACCACATCACCTTCTACAACTGCCTGAAAGGAGGTTGGAACAAGGTGGATGTTGGTCTCTTCTCCCAAGTAACAAGCAATAGGATGAGAGCAAATGGCCTGAAGTTGCACCAGGGGAGGTTTAGACTGGATATTAGGAAAAATTTATTTACTGAGAGAGTGGTGAAGCTTTGGAATAAGCCGTGCAGGGAAGCGATGGAATCACCATTCCTGGAGATGTTCCAAAAACCTGTAGACCCAGCACTGTGGGACACGGTTTAGTAGGCACAGTGGTATCGGGCTGAGGGCTGGACTGGATCATCTTAGAGGACTTTTCCAACCTGTATGATTCTATGTCTATGATTTACAATTATAGATGTAATTTCAATACTTAGAGGCAAAGGTTGGCTCAAAACGCTTTTAAGGCAGCCCTGGCATACGCAGGCCTCTGGCTTGGAAGCTCCTGCTCCAGACATAGCTACTGCCAAAACCAAACTCCACCGAAGGAAACTGGGCGATGCCTGTCCCGACCGACGTGTCGTGCTGGTGGCAGGTGGAGAGGGGCAGCAGCTTTCACCCTGTTATTTTACTACGGGGTCCCCTCCCTGAGGGAAGTATTCAGGGTCTGGAAAAGCAGGGTAGAAAGGCCAGGGGCGGCGATATTTCCAGGGTAACAGGCAGCTGCATTCGGGGCTGTGCTGCCCTGGGACCGAGCACACCACGCGTGAGACGAGCAGCGCCTCGGGGCCCTGCCTCGAACTGCCGGCCTCAGCGCGACCCAGCCCCACACGCATGCGCGGCCCCGGAACTTGTTGCTGCGCTGTAACTCCGGGACCGGGACGACGCGGGGTGCAGGGACGCGAGGGGAGGGCAGAGGCTGCCCCCGCGCAGGTGAGGGCGGGCGGGAGCGAGCGGCGCTGCCTGGGGATGGGACGGGGTTGCGTTTGGCGGCCTCGGGGTACAGACGGGGCAAGGTGAACCCTGAGGTGCGGCCGCCAGGCGCGGGCTGCCCTGCCCGGGGCTGGGGGGACGGGACACGCACACACACTTGCGCTGCCTGGAGGGAGACGGACACTGCGCTGCCGCGGGAATGTGTGGGAGCTGCGCTGACCCCGGGGAGGGACGGGCTGGATTGGGGCACGGGGGACCCTTCGCTGCCCGGGGTGGACGGCATGGAGGGAGTCACTGCGCTGCTGGGGGCGGGGGCGGGCACTGCGCCGCCCTCCGGAGCGCCGCCCCCCGAAAGAACCCGCCGCTCTGCCCGGGCCGCACCCGCTCCCCGACAGCGGCCGCCGCGGTATCCCGCGAGGTTGGGGCGGGGTAGCCCCCGGTGTCTCCTCCGCCGTTGGGGCGGCCTCCGCGGAGCCTCCCCGCCGAGAGGCGAGCGCGGCGCCAAGGGCTGTCTCACGGCGCCAGGCACGAACCCTGAGTATTGCTAGTTTTGCCGGTCCCGGTTTCCCCCTCACCCAGGGCCGGAAGCGCTGTCGGGGTCCAAGCAGGAATAAGGGAAGCGGGTTCTCCTATGCGGAGCCCCACCCTGCGCTCGCGTTGCCTGGAGAGCGGCGGAGCGGCGCCGCGCCCCCTGGGCAGCTCCCGCCGTGTCCTTTCCGGCCCGGCGCTGGCTTCGGTAAATACAACAGCTTTCAGACAGTGGAAACTGTTTGATAAGGTCCTGTGTGTGGCTGGAACTTTAACTTGCGGCCTCTGGAGTTCTTGTGACTAAGGGTTCTACAGCGTGTTCAAAAAATACTCTTCTGTCAGCACTGAATTTCAATCCTTAGGAGGTGAGGACAGAGTCATGGCACAAATTCTGTGTGGGTTTCTTCCTGCCCCCTGTGATGAAACACCTCAGTTGAACAAAATTTTTTCCCCACAATGTCACACAGCCCAACATTTAATAAATGCTGTTTTGGAGAGGAGTATTCTGCAAGCTGGTTTTCTGCTGTGTAAAGGGAGAACTTGTAGTTATTCCTGTTCTTGTTTTGTTTGCGGCATCTAGAATAGTGTTGTCATCAGAGACATGCGTTCCTGTTGAAGCTGTGTGATATCACAGAAGTATTGTCCCTGGACCTGCGATGAGAACCTACATTATTTACTTTCAGAGGACAGTGTATTTTCGGGTATGGTTTCTTTGTGAATTTATCAGTTAGAAGCATGTTCTGCATGAAGCACACTGTCTTTAGTCGCAAGTACATGGCAGACGTCAAATTAGTGAGATCCAAGAAAATTAATGTTTGATGGAGAAAGCTCCAAAATAAGGGAGCAATTGCCTGGGCCGGTAGAAAGGCCTTTGTGTCAATAACCAAATCTTGTGCAGTTGTGCATGTTACTATGTTATCTAAGCAGGTCAGTTGACTAAAATGAGGTAGATGGCTGTTCTCTTAAAAAATTAGAAATACTCTCTTCTTTCTTGTTCATGATATACTGTATTTACTGTGCTGTTCTTTCAGTTGAGATCTCCTATTAAAAAGGAAAATCACACGATATTCCAAGAACAGAGAGGAGCATGTGCATTTATGTAGTTGTTTTTCTCTGTGAAATGAAGTGGTGAATTTCTTAATAAACTCAAGGTCTTGACATTTGAATATGCATTTTGCAAGTTCACACATGCTCATCAACTCAAAGCAAAATCTTCCAAATGCTGTTGTTGGAATATCTAGTGTTACTCCTAGGATCATAATCCAGCCTGGAGTAAGTAGTTTGATGTTATAGATTAGAAGACATAATTTTTTGTGTGGGTCTTCCTCAGATGCCTGTAGAGGACATGACTCGATAGATGTCTGCAATTCTTGCTTCTAATTTGTGCTTCTAACTGTCAGTTATTGCAAAATATTTAGAGGGGAAAATTGTCAAATGTGACCTCACTTCCAAAGCAATTTCCTGATTGAATCTCCCTACACTTTTTGTACTTAAAATGTTAGTACATCTCACAAATACCAGGCAGACTTCTCACATGGATGTTTCACTTTTTCTTTTCTTTTTAAAGGAAAGACAAAATGAACCCTTTCTTTTTTCTGGGTTTTGGACATTCTCATCTCATCTACTTCTGGAATACAAGTGTACCTTTCAACTCAACAAATGAGACATACTGCTACAGCACTGCCCGTGGCAGCACAGTGCTCCAAGGAGTAACTTTTGGTGGAATCCCAACTGTCCTGCTGCTTGATGTAACCTGCTTTTTTGTAAGCCTGGTTTCTGTTTCTTGTATTGAAAATCCTTCTGACCTTCTCAAAAGTTAGGTGATTCAGTATTCTCTTATTTGTCAGGAAGGGGTTTGTGAAAATCTTCGGAATAATAAGTTTAAGTACTGGGTACCTTTTCAGGAAGGGAACGCTATTGGTAACTTGATTGTTTTTCAAAATGAAATACAATATGGAGAATCTGTCATTTCACAAACTTTTTAAAAATTAAATTTCAAGAAACTGTTGAGGAAATAATGTACCGATCAGCTCAGTCCTGACAGAAGGAGGAACAGGATTAGTCGCTGATCTGGAGGCTCCAAGGCAGGCCTAAGACTCTAATAAAACTTATGGTCATTTCTGTAAGTTTAGTCTAGGTGGTCTTAAGCCACCAGAAAAAGAGATGTAGGCCTGCAAATTAACCTGATAAGTGGGGTTCATGATAGTAAAATGATACTAAAGAGATGATGTAGTTCTTGAGTTCTAGAAAGCTACTGTGAAGAAACTTAAAACTACCTGTGTAACTGTGTCAGGTTTGAGCTGGTAGTTCTGTAGAAACACATTCAATAAGATTTATTTGGAGTGTTTGAGGGAATTCCGTTTTTTTTAAAGCTGTGGTTGAATATTAAAGTACTCGGTGTCTGCTTTTGAATTGTTTGTGCCTGAACCCACCTTTCAAACAGCGTTAGATAGTTAGATGCAATATAGAGGGTTCATCTCTTCTTTGAGTACAGAGTACTGCAATTTATTTAGCAGCTCCTGTATTCTTATGTTCATGACACATTTACTGCAGATTCCTTTAGTAACGGCCAGTTTATGGATTTCTGAGTATTAATTCTAGGCTGGTTTCCCAAGAAAGCAAGGTTTATTTATTGCGTTGTCTTCCTATTTTTGTCTGATAGTTCCTTCTTATAGCTGTAGAAAACATTAGCCAATTTCAACCACAGTTGTCATACACTAGAGTAACTTCCCTACTTACATGAAGTTTAATGGCCAGGTGAGGGAGGAAGATGTAAATTAATATTGCCTGCTGGGAGGAAGGCTCTTTTAAGAAGTTTTTATTCATTGTGAAATGCAGAAATTAGCTGTGTAATGTTAAAATAGAGATAATCTTGACATGTATCTGGGCTGGCCTGTCAGTATTTGCATAGATCCTATTAAGTTACATCAGTGGCACCACTTTCTAGTCAAACAGGTATGGGATGTAGGAGGTGCTAGAAGGTGAGGGCGTATGATATGAGTTATGAGTTATGATATATTACTTTTACTGATGATAAAAATAATTCTCGTACTTGATAAAGTAGTTGAGCCCCCTACAGGCTGTTTACATCATTGCTTAAAGATACAGTACAATACAATAAAATATAATTGCAAGTCTTCCATTATGTAAAGTGTAATAGTAGAGATGTGTTTACGGAAGTTTTGACTTCCTCTAAGAACTACTTGCTTCTTTTACTGTCACAAAGCTTCATATACCTGCAGTTTAGAAGTGCTTTTCCATGTGGTTCTCCTCCTTTATAAATGAGAACAGGTAGGCAGGTGCTCTGGTCCTTTGGTCGCAGATGGGTTGGTTTGTAGTATTGTTGCCCTTAGATTGTTTAACATACAGCAGTTGGTTTAGGAGCTAGGACAGTGTTTTCTGGCAGTTGCTATACAACTAAGAGGAACTGTTATGAAGTGGAAAAACAAATATTCAAAGATCTCTGGTTTTGTTTTCTAGATTTTAATATTACTGTTTTCCATTATAAGAAAGAAATTCTGGGACTATGGTCGTGTTGCTCTGGTGTCAGAAGCTGAAAGGTAAAAAATACATGCAATCAGACTGATTTGTTGAAACAATTTGAGGAGTGTGGAAATAGGTACTGAAAGTGGGGCTTAAGTGCATTAGTATCAATTAGATATATTTTTAATCACTTGCTGCTTTGTGTGAAATAATGTCCCACTCACAGTTACTCTTTGCAGTTCCAGTAATAAAGTTGTGTGTTTGGCACTGTCATGAGTGACATTCTGCAGTTGAGGTTTAAGGAAGTGGAGGTAGGAAAATAGGCTGCTTGTCTGCTACCACGTCACACATGGAGATACTTGATGTTTATAGCCTGTTTCTGTCATAAAAGAATTTTATTTATTTTGCTTCTCTTTTCTCAAGCCCAGTATCTTCCCAGAGCTCCCTATACAACCTGTGCCATAATAGTTCTGAAGGGTTTAAAAATAAAAAAAGAATTATATTGTTGCAGGTTTCTAAAATTCTTGCTGATTTTTAGTTATACTGCAAATGAGCTTTTGATTTTTTTTTTTTAAATATTATTTCTACAGGATGATGTCTTGGGATGTTCAGAAGCTAGCTGTCTATTTATGAAGTCAGTAAACTAACAGTGATCCTTTTCCTGGTATTAGTGGTGTGACTAAGTTGTGATAAATTCACAGGAAAGGACTCAAAATGTGGTTTTAGGGGTAATCCATGTACAATTGTGAAAAGTAGATGGTGGAAAAAAAAAAAGATGGGCAATACCTGAGGCAGTTTTAATCTAGCTAGTTCAGGCAGCAAGAGTGAAAGTGCTGTGGTAGAGGCTTCCATGTGGGCTGCAGAGGCCTGCATAGGAACAAACAGGTCCTTGAGCAGTCAGACTCTTAGGAGCCTAGGTTATTGTCTCTACTGGACTGTGACCTGAGCCAGCAAGGTCAAAATTATCAGGTACACCTATGAATACACTCCATTTTAACATGTATTGTCCTGTAATTATGGGCACATCACCATTGTGACATTTCTTTTTAGCAACAACCTAAAGCCAGGTACTTTGTTATACTTGAGGGCTACAGAGTCTCTAAATGTTTCTAGCCTTGCTACAGGACTGAATTTATGTGAGGAGGTGGCCCTGCTGTTAAGGGATTTAATTGTGCAGAGAAATTCTTAGTAATGGCTGTAAGAGGAATGAAGAGAGGTGGAGGGAAAGGAGGTGATGTCTTCTAATGAGTAGTATTTGAGCAGGAATCTAGCCTTCAAATCTGATCCTCACTAGGCTTCCAAATCTGTGTTGCATTCTCTTATATTACTGCAGTTTATATCCTAATAAAAATGTTGTTTTTTCTAGTTCAGTTAAATACTCTCATGTCAGGAGCTCACGTGTCCTCCCTTTTTACCGAGACACACAGCAGAAGTTACTATAATTAAGTGATGAAAATTACAGCTTTCATGAGTGAAAAAGTGGTTTTGTACTACTTCCCTTAGTTACTTCAGATCTGTTAAACTTGCAGTATCTCTGTGGAATTCCATCATCTGTTATTGAAAATACTTAACAGCATCATTTAATATGTTTTAGTGAATCAAGATACAACCGATTGTCAACATCTTCATCAATACCTGAAGATCTTGAGTATGATAAGGTAAGTATTCTAGAGTTTTGACGTGAGTTTTTTTTATGTAAACTGTTTTATGGAACCTGTTGTAATTTGCTGTTCCACCTAGCTCAGTGAACTAGTCGTTAAACTGGAAGACCATCAGTGTGCAAAAATTAGCAATGCATTGTGTTTTTATAGAACCGTGTGTAATCTTCCTTCATTTCCTGACAAACTATTGCCATATCACAAACCACTGTCTTGTGTCATTGTTTATAAGTGACTATTTTAGGTTAGGAGTTGAAAGGGGAGTCAAGGAGGAAAAAAATATTACTAAATTTTTGCAGTTCCAGAAGGAACCATGCAAGAGTTGGTGGCAGCCTATTGTTTAATGTTTTGTGTATGTACCAACTTAATATTTAGCCTTGCAACTAAATAAGTTGCGTGAGCATCAGAAACATACTGATGTTTGATCAGGATTGCTCTGCTATTTGTGAAGGTTTTTAATCTTTTTTAAAACCCTAAAGCAACTTTGTAATTTAAACTATTGAATAAAAGGGTGTGTCTCTCACTCAATACTATGCACTTGAAAGAAGAGACCTTTTAAGAGACAAGATTTTTTTGAACCATGCTAGTACATTCAGTGAGATGTAATTTCTGTTGTACAGTTTCATAGGAGGATTTGTACACTTATACAAGAAGCCTTTTTGTTAATGTAATCACAGCATTGTTTTTAACTGCTGTTTAACTGATGAACTTGTATTGAATTCTCACAGAACTTATTGAAATTAGAGATTATCTGGAAATGACTTTGGAAAAAAAAAATCAACTTTTCTACTCTGAAACGATCCTTTATAAAATTTCTTAGAAGCCTCAATCTTGACTTCTCTTTATTGGAGACGGGATTTGGCCACACTTCTCTAAACTTAGGAATACTTAAGAAGAAGTGCAAGTAATAAAAAACCCCTTACTTTCTGAAGGCAGACATATGCGTTACCTTCTAAAAAAGGATGTAGAGTATGAGGCTCTTTTTGTATGTTTCTAAATGATGATTTCAGAGCAACAAACTGCCAGCTTTTTAGCTAAGAGATTGACTTAATGGAAACACTTCTCTTAATTGTACAGATTAGAGAGTGTATTTTTTTGTATGTTAGCTCCTGAAAACTTCTTTCTTTGTTTCTAGGGGTTTTGTTCTTGGATGACAGCTGCTTTTCAAATGCAGTAAGTATATGAAACAGAAATAGTGAGCTGTGGTTTACTTTGCTCTTTTTCTAATTAAAAGAGAGGGTTTGCCTTAAAAAATGTTTTTCTTTTTTTCCTTGAATAGATAGAATTTAATACAAACAGTGATACAGATGCCTCTGGTGGGGTGGAAAAAGAATATGAAAGCAAGGTCAGCTTACGGGAACACTTCTTCAGGATACAGCCATCCTGCTGGCAGTCCAAGGACTTCCTAATCTTGTGACAGTGTGTGAGCCTCAGTGAATCCATGGCGTTTATATGGATTCTAAGCTAATATCTAGGCTATAGGCTTTTAGCCTTCAAAGAGTGTCCAATCAGGAAGTAGGGATTTGTATAGAGAACTGGTGGTGGCAACCAGTTGGGGCTGGAATTGACTAACTAGGAAAAGCCCATCTCATCTTTCTCCATTTTTGCTAGTTCAGTTCCTTTTCCAAGAACTCCTATTTTAATGATCTGTCTGGCTGACAATGGATAGATGATGAGAGTTCATTCCAAAGCCTATTAATATTTTCTGTTAATGGGATGTCATAAGAGTAAGAAGCTTCTGTTGTTAGTTGCTTCATTGGGAGCCTTTATGCAGATGAGCGAACACTGTCACAGTGTGATCTTAAAGTTTGAGAAGTAGGTTTAACACCTTGTGACTGTCATAAAGCAGGAAAGCACAGCAAATTACTTTGTCCTCTTTTAGGCTGATAAAAAGGAATTTGGATTTATATTTGCTTTTCAGATTGCTTGTTTCAGTCTTAAATTCCCTCATGTTAATTTTTTGACATTGATACTGCACAAGAGAAAGACACTTTTGGAATTTAAATTATGCATCAAAGTATAAAACCATGTTGAAAATGGATAGGGATTGATGGAGATGTGGTTGGGTAAATTGAGAAATTACGGTATGTTCAAAACACACCTCCCAAACCCCCAAGGATATTAAGTAGACTGACTGTATGCTTTTCTGTCTATGATGCAGTGATGATGAGATTCATGAAAGATGTGGTGAAGATGCCATACATTACCTTGCCTTCCAGCGTCACATCATCTGTCTGTTGACTGTTATCAGCATTTTGTCAGTGTGTGTCATACTGCCTGTTAACCTATCAGGTGATCTACTTGGTAAGAACTTTTTTTTGTATTCGGAAAAGAATGTTGTGTTTAATATCATTGCAAAAGCTTT
Organism: Tapera naevia; assembly: GCA_033556795.1. NCBI lineage: Eukaryota > Metazoa > Chordata > Aves > Cuculiformes > Neomorphidae > Tapera > Tapera naevia. The sequence goes on from JAUMJJ010000511.1 coordinate 49,904, forward strand.
TAGGATTTTTTTTGCATTTTGTTAAACTTTGTGAGATTTGTGGTTTTGATTTCCCCCTTCATCTCAGTCTCTGTGTGTAATTTTTTGTGATATTTGTATGAAAGTAGAAGGTTCTTAAATCGTCTGGCAAAAACTGTTGTCAGAAACAAGATGGTAGACCATACATTGACATAATCAACTGGACTTAAAAGGCTCAAGGCAGGGTTAACTTGACCTGTGCCCTCTTAAGTGGTGTTTAGGCATTCTTTATGATTTTTTTTGGTGGTGATTGCCAATGGAAACTGTCTTCACAGTTGAGAAATGTTTTTCTAGCGTGCAATCTGAATCACTGGGGATTATTCTTTTCCTCTTTGTGATATCCTTTTAGCTGTTTGAGAATTATTGATTCATTTGTGCTTTTTCCTCTTTTTGATAAACGAAACCAGTTAATTCAGTCGTTAATGAGAAATGTTTTCCAGTTGGCTAGTCAAAATCATCAGCCATCCACTGGACTTTTTTTTTTTTAAATCTAGCTAGACTGTCTCCCATTGCTACATTCTGTCTTGGTTTGTGGCTGAAAATTGGACAAATCTTCTTGCTGAGACTTCGTCAGTGCTGACTGAACAAATAATTATTTCATGTTTCTTGCAGTCTAGTCCTGATTATGCCTATCAGTGTGACATGTACTTTCCATTATTAACTCACACTCAACAAAATACAATATGTGTGCCCTCTTGTCTGCTGTTCAAGTTGCTAATGAGAATCCTCATGGACAGAACTCAAATCCTGTTTAAACATTCTTCCATTTTTCATAATGAGCCCTTATGAGCCCATTTTATACCTCGCTTTTTATCAGTCTTGTCAAGATCATTTTTACTGAGTTGTTCACTGTTGGTCATCTTGATGAATAGTGATGAAAAAACACAATAATTCATGTAGTTTTCCCATTAGCTCTCAAACAGAGGACTTGCTTGTGTTTTGTTTTGTTTGTTCTTACATCACAGCGATTGCATCTTATATTCTATGCTGACCTTACTGATCTTTGCCCCTATAATTTATTCTCTTATATTGTCCTTAATAATGTGGCCTAGTTTTATTTTCAGTTACTTCTTCCTGTGTTTTAAAGAACCTTATGACTTAGCTCTTGTTTGTAAAGGGATATGTTGTACCTGTGCCTTTAGTATTGTTTCTTTGTGGAACTACCATTTCTGACTTCTCTTTTATGAGCTCTTTCTTAGCAATTCTGTTTATATTAATATCTGCTTTCTTAAAGACCGTTGCTTTTCCTTTATTTTCTTCTTTGCATTTCTTTACTTTTTTTTTTTTTGTTCTTTCAAAGGACACTTTATAACTTCACAGCCCCTTCTCCTTCCTGCTTTCCACCTCTGTTATCTGGCATCCCTAGTTTTACAGAATCATATCCAACACAAATGGAACCCTAGTTGCTGTGTTCACGTCTTTTGTAAAGTAAAGAGAGACATGCCAGTGCCTTCAAAGAACTTACAGAATGTCATTCCCTCTTCTGGTCTAGTTACTAGCTGTGTATTTATAACAAAATAGATTTTTTTATGCATATCAATTTGGAAAGATTGTCTTTCTCTAACTACAATTTGATAGAAATTTTAGTATCTTGGATACCAATAGATGCTTTCTGTTAATTGGCAGATAATTAAATGGCAAGAGTATGGCCAGCCTTCTACAGCAAGAGAATACAGCTTCTGTTTTCCTGCATTAATTTTTGTGATGCTAGGAAATACAGCTGAAAAAAAAAATGAAGTTTTATTGCTTCTCCCCTTCCACCAGATGTTGATTTTGTGCATTTGCGGTTCTTTCTGTTGTAGTGACTTAACTTGCAATATGGATTTAACAGCCCATGCTAGAAGATTGTTTGGCTTTCCAGATACACTTAGCTCTTTTGGTTTGTGAACATCTACTCAATTTTCACTCACTTGCCTTGTAATTTTAAAATACTTCAGAGTCCAGAGAAACAACGTCATATAAACATTCTGATTTTTGACCTTAATGAAGTTATCAATACTGTTTTGTCAGCACTGAAATAATCTGTTTAAGAAAAAAATAGAGATAAGAAAGCAGTGAAGATAGAATAAAAATGTGGAGAAAATATGTTCAGATCCCTAAACGGTGTTGTTAATGGGTGTGAAGAGAGTTTGAAGGGAGAAAGGGAACTGCTACAAAGATCTAGTATTCAGATTTTTTAAATTATATCTTTTTCTTGATGAGTTGAATGTCATATAATGATGGGGGGTGTCCACCTTTAAAATGCAATACAGTGTAAACCCACATTGATTATGATTCTAAATCTTTTAAACAATGAAACTGCTGAGCATTCAACAGTAGTATATCAACGTTAAAAAAAAAAAGAATAAAAACTGTCTGGTAGTTTGCATGTGAAAGTTGCACCAGTTAATTATGGTAATTGTTTTTGTTTTTAGATAAAGATCCATATAGTTTTGGAAGAACAACTATAGTAAACTTACAAACTGGGTGAGTACATCTTGCAGAGTATGTTTATACTTATGTCCGTTTCCTGCCATAGTCTCAAAACACATGAACTAATACTTGGAGCATGGCTTGTGAGTAGGAATTACTCACGTTTCATCCACTGAAACTGGGATACATTCTGCTTCAGGCTATGCAGTTACAGTGCTGATAAGAAATCTGCAGACTTGGCTTCTGCTCTCTCAGCTCTTCTTACAAATGACTGCACATTTAGCGATATTATTTTCAGGAATTTCTACATTAAAAGGAATACTACAGAAGGAAAAAAAGCTGAGAGCTTTACTAGAATATGATTTAAATTCTCTAACATCAGATTTGTGTGCGTGCATATCTCTTCCATGATTAAAATTACTACTATGTGTTTTAAAAATAGTCTGTAAAGTAGTTGAGATACAAAGCGGTATGATTTTTCTGGTTTATTACTTGATCAGTCTGTCCATGTAATTATTAATGCCCTTTGCAAAACTGAGGAACTGTTCACACAACAGAACTTCTATAAGCTTGGAGGAAGAAGCTATCAGAGAAGCAGAATTTGCTCCCTGTATTAAGGCTGTTTTCAATTTGTGTAAGGATTTTGTTCAATAAATAAAAACATTGTGGCATATAGCGTGGTGTGTGCTGTTGGTCATCTGAATGAGAAGGCACAAGCCAAAAGTTGCCTAAAAGTGTGCATGTCATAGAATACGTTTTCTTTGTAGGCTTGTTAACCATGGAATTTTATGATGAGCGAGTAACACCAGTAGTTGTCCAAAGTATCAGCATAGACATGACTGACTACCAGTAATTACATTTTTTTTCTTGTTTTGGTTTCAGTGAGAGGTTCTGATCTGCTTAGCATTTTGATAGCTACTTGTATCAACTGGACAATTAGTTCTTCCTGCTTCTCATATTCATAACATTTTGTCCGACAGTAATAATCTTCTTTGGCTGCACACAGTTTTTGCTGTTGTTTACCTGATTCTGACTGTTGTCTTCATGAGACATCACATGAAGTATGTCACGTATAAAGAAGAAAATATAGTAAGTTTCTGTTTTGGGGTGAAAAAAACATACAGCTTGTTTGCAAGTGGATAATGCTAAAAAAGCAAATTGCTGAGATGCCTCCTGTTTGCTGGAATGGGTACAATTGTGAAGGAATTCACTGAAAGCAAAGCTCCACTGAGTGAATTATGAAAATAAATAGAGAGAAGGGGGTTGGGGAGAGATTTGTGGAATTTTGATGTAACCTACTACCAATGTAGAAGGTGGATATGTTTTTGTCTTGAATAGATGCTGATCTTGTTAAAATCAAAATTTCATACCTTTTTTCCCCACCACAACACAGCTACTTGTGCTGTGTCACTGCCTTCCTCATATTCTTGTTTTCTCTTTTGTGATGTGGTTTCTCAAAATTGGAGTTGCATTTTCTCTTGCAGGTTAAGTGCACATTGTTTATAACTGGTCTCCCCAAAAATGCGACAGAAGAGACAGTACAAGGCCATTTCATGTGAGTTTCATGCTCGAGTAGTATCATTAGGAACAGATTTAAAATTGTCCTAGTAGTTTTACCTGCCTAAGCAGAAATGTTTTTTAGCTTTTGCACTGTTTAACATTCATATTATAGTATCAATCTTCTAAAAGCATATCTTATTCCTTAGACAGAATTGAGAAAAGACTATATCTTAATAAAATTAGAATCTAAAAAAAGTGGCCATGTATCCAAGTCATTCACACTCCCACATGGCCTTTGCTTGGGAATAATGCTGCACAGCTCATTACAGTAACTTTTGGCAACTGTCTCTGTGGAAGGCTACACTTTGTGATACCTCATTCAGAAATTAAATGGGTGGTTGAGATGTCAGTTAGATATCAGTGATGGTTTTTGAAAGACTTTCTTCATTGTACTTTCTCTTCTTATTGTTCTCATGTACTGCTTTCTTTTCAGTGCTGCCTACCCAACTTGCACTGTGCTGGAGGTCCAGCTGTGTTATGATGTAGCCAAGCTTATTCATCTCTTCAAAAAAAGGTAACTTGTTTTTGTAATATACTAGAGTTTAGCATAGTTTTATGAATGCTTGCCAGTCCATAATCACCATATACCAGTAATACTAAACTTGCATGTACTAGAAATTAATTCTGCTCTTAAAGTTCTGGACACTTCAGTTAGACTCAACTGTGTTTTAAGATGAGTTGTGGGGTTTAGCCTATTTCTTGTAGATATGTTACATAAGACAAACAATCAGCAAGGCAAAGTCTATTTATGTATGTTATTTATTTATGTATGCATGTGTTTAATTATTGTCAGGCAATGCAAATTGGAAAACCCAGCTCTTGAATTAATAACTCTGGGACTCTGCTGCTTTGGCTGGGACTAGTCATAATTGAAAAAAGTGTTATCTTTTGGGCTATACATTGGGGCTTTTTCCTAGAACCTCACAAATGTAGGCTGTATAGTACTATTACAGACTTGAAAATAAGTTATACTAAGTAGCCAAAATAAGGTATATGAATACCTCTGGTGACTGATTAATATGTTATTAGTCTTTGACATAACTTTTTCTCTTGGGGATTATGTTTTTCTTAAGCTTGATGTTGATACTATTTTCTTGCAAAATGTAATGGATGTATTTTTCTGTCCAGAAAACAGGCAGAAAAAAGCCTGACTTACTATGAACACCTGCATCAGAAGTATGGCAAGCTGGTCCAAATCAACCCTAAGCCATGTAGTCAATTCTGCTGTTGTGAAATGAGAGGATGTGAAAGGGTAAGAGATTGTGTTTAATTTTAGTTGTGGCTAGGTAGATTGTTAAAAGAGCAGAGGTTAGTTTTTGTGTGACATCTTGTTGAGCTTCAGGGAATTATTTATTCATTTATTGAAGATAGCTCATCTTTTGTGTTCTTGCAGTGTACAGAAAATGAGTTCCACAAAAGTTTTGAAATGTTATCTTAGTACAAAAAAAAATCGTGTTTGTCCTCACATTGTGCTGTGTGTTGTAATTTGTGGAAGTATTATGAGGAAGAGAGAGGTTTGTGTAAGCTCTGTTTTAATGAAGATATTGGCCATCTGGTACTTGGATGTAACAGTCTTCAATTTACCTACAGGAGGATGCTGTAGATTATTATACCAAAGTTAGAAATGAACTGATGGAAGAATATTCAAAAGAGGAACAAGCTGTTCATAACAAACCACTGGGGATGGCTTTTGTAACATTTCAAGAGAAATCCATGGCAACCTAGTGAGTTTTGTCACTGAAATTCTTTTCTCTCCTTTCCCTCCCCTTTGATGGGCTAGCCTCTCCTTGGGCATGTCGTCTGCGTTGCACTGCAGAAATTGAATTATCAAGAATTGAAAAGATTTTTGTTTGTTTAGCTTGGAATTGGTGCAGTAGATTCCATTCTCTGGAAAATTAGATTGGTTTACATGTGAAGCTCAGGCTACCGTCAAGTTATTTGGTGCCTTTAGTAGCCTCTACTTCACAGAGTTCTGAAATAGAATGGGGGAAACAGGAAGCCAGGACTGAGGGTTGTGGAGTCAGGTAGTTGTAGAAGTTGGGTTAATGATGGTGCTCGGTACTGTGGTTGGTAGTGTTAAAGCTTATTTGTATATATTTTTTCAAATAAGTCATCAAAGTATAATTAACTCTCTTAAATACTTGCTGCTGCAAGATGCTGGCAATTCGACATCGCTACTTGAATTCTGGTAAGGTAAAGGTTTGGGTTTGGGCAGTATTTCCATTTGTTTGGTGTTTGTGTGTCTAATTCTCTGATTTCTTTATGTTAAGAGCACAACTGAGAAACAAGCATGCTCAGGAATTTCAGGCCTACCTATTCGAGTAGAATATGTGCTCTTCCCATGCTAGTATAATAGAGCTTATCTGGGGTGGAGCTTCTTTTACACAGTAACGCGCACACACTTGTACATTCTCTGAATATATGCCTATTTTATTTTTTTTTAACGAGTCACTGTTGCTGTTCATGTTGGTAGAAGCACTGAACAGTTCAAACCTCAGACTGCCTTTTGTTTCCAACTTTGCTAGATCTCAAAGCTCTGTGGTAGCAGCTGCTTATGTGGCAGTCATTACATGCATAATATAATGTGACTTTGTTGTCTGAGTACTGTCTTGATTTCTGGTTATTAAGAGCAAAAGAACCTTTGTTGCTACTCCCAGTCCTTCTCATTACCTATGCGGCATTTTCAAGTGTAAAAATTTGGAAAAATCCTCCTCCTCTTTTTCTCCTTACAGTATCCTTAAGGACTTCAATGCCTGCAAATGTCAGAGTATTAAGTGTAAAGGAGAACCCCAGCCATCATCCTACAGCAGGGAGCTGTACATATCAAACTGGGTGGTTACATACGCTCCTTATCCTGAGAATATTTGTTGGTAAGATTCCTGTCTTACATTAACATAAATAAATGGATGTAAGTTTAGAATGGAGGCAGGAGAAAGGTACTGAGTGCGTTTTTCCTTAACCCTAAACTAAGACTTTATGTAGTGTTTGGATATGGCTGATCTGCATCTTTATTTCCATTATTGGTGTTCTTTGTTGACCTTGGAGAAGCCTCTCAGAGGCTGACTACAGAGTTTTGCCACCCAAAGTTCTGGTACCTGTGTTCCTGTTGACTATTAAAAAAACCCAAACAAACAGGTTATTAATGTCTGTGCCTGAGTGTTTCCATTTCTTGATGTTAATGCATATCTGCTGCTGAGGTCTGAGGAAAGCGACTTGGTTTTAGTGCTGAGTATTCTCCAAATATATATATCTTTGAGTTGGCACGTGACTCATATAACTTGATCCATTCTGTGAACTGCCCACTCTGTAATCTGTCCTCTAACATCTTTTTATTGACCCAGTAAATTTCCCAGTGTTGGGAAAATGTATAAATGCCTTTTGAATGAAACTGTTCCTATCTCATGCTTAAAGGCAAAAAATTACTATACATTTTCCAATTGTTTTGCAAATAACTTAGATTAGGTCAGTATAATCCCCTGTTTTCAATTTTTTGTGACCTTTCCTTTGCTGAAACCAAAACTGCACAAACATGCACAAGTTACTGTATTTCACCTGTAAGTAACTTGTTTTTAAAAAAAAGTACACTTTTTTTCTTATTATTTGAATAGGTGACTATGCCATCTATTTCTAAAAATTGAGAAGTTTTCTCTAGAACTGGAATGCTACACTTGGGAATGAAGTACCGAATAGTTAACCATAAGCAAACAATCATGATTCTTAACTGTGTCTTTTGCAGCTGTGTTATTTTCAGACATGAATGAAAAATCTCTTGCAAGTTGCTTTCTAAGTAGGGTCAGTTTAATCTGCCTTTTTCATGAAAGAGTGCTGGCCTCTGTGTGCTTCATTTCCTCTTCCTTTCTTCAAGCATTGTCTGTGGACACAGGAAATGATGGTTGAGGCATAGTGGGTTGAAGCACTTGCAAAGCTTTTCTAAACATATTTGAGAGGGGAAGATAGTTGGGTGTTGTTGGATTTTTTTCTTTTTCTATTTTTTCCCCTGTGTTTTTTTCCTGTTTTTCTATGTTCTTCTGTGATTTTTTTTCTGTGTGTTATTTTTCTTAATGTGTTTCTTTTTTATGTGTTTTTTCTTTTTTTTTTCCCGTGTCGTGTCTTTTCTCCCCTCCCCCAGAAGAAGAGGAGGCACAGGAATTTGCCAAGTTACTTAGGTTCTTATAGCTGTTATAATTGGGAATGTTATTGAGCCTCTATACTCCTGTTTTGTCTTTCTAAGTACTTGACTTTGTCTGGGATTCAGATCGTTCCAGTCATTTTGGGAAGCGTTTCAGATAATATTTAAGAATTTTACCTGTATAAGACCTATGATGGCTTTTTTAATTTGGCAGGAAGGAATGCAGGGCTTCTTAATTTCTTTCAAATCACAAGTTCAGCCTCTGCCAGCTGTTGTCCTAGCAGAAATTCTCTATATCTCCTTCTATCTCTGTTCTTGTTCTAACTTTGTTTAGTACTTTTGTGTTATTGAACAGTGGAATTGTTTCATCCCAGACCTTAACTATATTAGACATTGTGTTTGTGTTATGAAAGACTAAATATCTTCTGCAAGCACAATCTATGTTATCATTCAAGGAAGGTTACACAGTTTTCTTTAATAGCAACTGGAACTTGTGTAGTGCTTTGTTTATATCACTTTAAGACTACAAAAGCTCATTCTAGAGAAAGCAGTGCCACCTGTTACTTGGCAAATAGCATTTGCTGTTAGAAAAATATATACTTACTGCTTGATTTTATGTCGCTTTTTCAGGAAAAATCTTTCAGTGCACGGACTGAAATGGTGGTTTAGATGGGCTTGCATTAATTTGCTTCTCTTCATTGTGCTGTTTTTTCTTACTACTCCTTCCATAATCATTTCAACGATGGACAAGTTCAATGTCACTAAGCCTATTCACTACCTTAATGTGAGTATCACGTATATTTGGATGTAGCTGTATGTCAGACCATAATGTTAACAAACTCATAGGTGTATAGTAAGACAAGGAAACAATGTCTATAAGCTAAATTCAGTTGAAATTATCAGGATTGTTTTACATAAATGCTGATTAAAAAGCATGCATCGAGAATCGGATCTTCAGTCCTCTTTTGTTCTTTGATAGTAGGCTGAAGTAATTTTATCTGAAACTTTGTATTATTAGGAATGTCATATTTGTAGTAAAAATTTGCATTCTAAATTCACATAATTCTAAATACTGTAATAAAACTGGAAAAAATGGAATCTCATGTCTGACACGTATATTAATTTTTATGATGAGAAGGGGGAATTCAGATTTTAAACTCTGAATTAAAATTCCATAGCTTCTTATTCCATAGAAAAATTCCATTTTGCTTATTGGATTCAGAACAGGATGACATATATATCTGGCCCTAGTTTGACTGCAGCTAAAGTCTCTTGCAAGCTGTTCATTTTAAATACTTCGCCAGATTAGTGTGAACTATATTAAAACTGCTTTCATGGAATTAAACTTCACTTTCATAGAATTTAATTCCCAATCCTACTCTTGTTTTTTTTGATTTGCTGTGCACTCAGTCATTTTAAGACTGTATCTGAATATAATTTCCACAGTCCAACCTGCTATAATTTACAAAAAGCAAGATTTTGCAGCCTCTGTTGTACCACAGATGCATTAAAATGTTTGGGTTTATTTTAAAAACTTCTTCCTTTTTCTCCCCACTAGAATCCCATCGTCAGTCAATTTTTCCCAACACTCTTGCTCTGGTCCTTCTCAGCATTGCTACCAACAATTGTGTATTACTCAACTTTGTTGGAGTCCCATTGGACAAAGTAAGCAAGATTTTCCTCTGTTTTGGCCTTATCAGCTAAATTACTGAAATAAACGGAGAAAGTGCTTATCTTTCACAGAGCTCTTAGCAGACCTCTTGTAGCAGTGAATGTCATTCTCTTGTCTTCTTTCTAGTGTTATAAGGAACGCTTTGGAGTTTAGGTAATTTGTAGGAACCCAGCAAGTGTAATCTGACCACACGATTTGCATGTGCTTCTCCCCATACACCTCTTTGTATTTAATGGTAACAAAAATCTAAAAGCAGGCTCAAGGGATGTAGCTTCAACAGGAGCATGGGAGGTGCCTTTGATCCCGTAACTAGCTCACTTTTTGGGAATATAGGAGGTCTGGGTTGGGATCCTCTCCAGGCTGAGAACATCAACAGAATGCCAGAACCCCACTCCAACAGAAAGTGCTCTAACTGCTGGCAAGCTAAACAGGGCGTCCATCTTTTTGTTGTTTTGAGTGGAAAAAATGGTCTGGATGTAACTTTTGGTGCACAGCTTGGTTGCTGTTTGATGTTGTTAGTGGTGGTCTAAGAAGACCTATGGGATCAAAGCCTTGGGAGATGTGTTGATGCAAGATTTTCAGATATCCACTCCAGAGATACCAAGTACAGTGAAACTGTGCTAACTTGGAGAATTCAGCACAGCTTGGTTTGGCATAGCAGATTTCATCCCTGGTTTACCAACAGTCCATTAAAAGCATGATACTCCACACTGAATCCATGCTTCACTCAGGGTCATTCAGTCTTTTTTCCATAGTGCCTGTGGTCTCTTTTTGTTTATACTATTACCTTGTAAGACATCGTGCCTGGAACCTACTGTTTATTCATCAAAGTTGCATGCTTTTCAGCAACTCCTTTTTTTTTTTTAGTAATTACACACTAACCATGTGAACTTTGAGCCCTTCTCAGTCCATTGGAATAGTTTTCTAAAGTCACTAGTGATCACAGATCTGATTTTGAGCGTTGGTATAGTTATGCTCATATGTCCCACAGTGCCCAAGGGATACGTGATCCTGTAATAAAACCTCTGTGTTTTAATGTCCTACCAGATACCACCTTTAACAGTCTGAATTGTTTATAGCAATTGCTGCAGTTTTCTGGCAACAGCATGTTACTAGATAGTTGTTCCTGCTATAGGGATACAGCGTTATTAGTGTCATGTTGTTCCCAAAGACCTAACACTTTGCAAGAACAGTTAGGTATCTTGTCTAAGTGTCTGGTTTTTTGGCAGTAGTGCTTAATGAACTACTTAATCCCTTAATGAACTGCTTAATCCCTTTTCACATAACACTTGAAGAGCTGTTTTGTTTACAAGCTGTTGCGAGATGTGAGTATCATTGGATGAGAGACCAGTGTGACTGTTGCATATCCCCTTGATTGTGGTACAGACTGGTAGCGAAGCCAATCCAGAGTCTGGATTAATGTTCAGAAGTGTTTTCTTTGTCCAAGAAGATACTGAAAGCCTGTTTGGTCCAAATTAGTGACTATCTCAAAGATAGTTTTGTATCTTGTAGCAATGTGATAAGCTAGAAGTCTGATAGGTGCTGACATTATCTGGGCAAGATCATGTATGGATGTCTTTCCTATGAGTTTCTTACTCAGTGACTTTTTATGTTGGTAGATCTGCAGAGAACAGAATAATGATGCATAAAGTCTACATATTTTTGATCTTCATGGTTTTGATTCTGCCCTCCCTTGGTCTGACGAGGTAAAGAACCGTAGTTTAAGTTTGAGTATTTTTATCATATGAGACAACTTGCTTTTGTTTTCTAGTAGTTAAGGTACAGTTCATGTACCCGCACTTTCTCCAATGTGTATGCTTATATTGTCATCATGCATTGGAGTTCAATGTTCATCTTCCATCTGAGGACCTCATAGTCCTTAAAGTTTCCAAAGGCTGACTTTTCTTTTAACAAAGAAATTTAACACGTAGGAAGATCAATGACTAATTGAAAGTTGCCCATACTCTCCATCATAGCAGAGAACTCAGTTACCTGACTATGTTTTGTGCTTCAGTTATAGTTGTGGTTTTTTCTACCTTTACTGTATTTGACTGTTTCCCTGGCTAACTGGGTAACACGTGTTTGTCCTGTTTATATAATAACTGCTAAAAATGACTCATTAAAACTATAGTACAAACTAGATGTTTCTGTTTGGTTTGATTATGTATTGTTTTTCCTATATCTGATGATCAGTAACTGTGATAAAGCTAAAGTAGCGTTCAGATCATTTGATTAAATTCTGTGTCCACTATGCTGATCTGAACCACTTAAAAGGAGAAGCAATTTTGCACAGTACAAAGCTGTTGGAGCCTGAATTTCATTAACCATCTTTCTTTCAGCCTTGATTTCTTTTTCCGTTGGCTGTTTGACAGAGAGTCATCTGATTCTGCAGTTCGGCTGGAGTAAGTACTACCAATTCTTTGCTAAAGGTTTCTTTTTTGCTCTTGTCTAACCTTACTTGCTGTTGTTTAGAATTTGCTTGGGGACAATACACTGTGGGATGATGTTTTTTCCTGCTAGGTAATGTAAACAACCATTCAATAAAGAGATTTTTTACCAAAATCTTATGAATTTTGTAGAAGACAAGGGAGGATAGGAGTATATGATGCAGGTGAGAGGGGACCAGAAGAATGTGCCAAGGATTGTTGCATATCATGGCCAGGGGATGTTCCCAAGGGTTACAGTAAGATGAAATAGCTGCAGCTTTTCTTTTTTATGAAATCCATTGATTTTAAGAAACATAATCGTTTTTACACCAGCATTGCAAAATTGCATATATTGGTTATTATAATCTCTTGTGACTGTGGCTGAAGGAAGGAATAGAATGCAATTATTAGGACTTAGTTAGGTTTCCAAATGCTGTTTCAAAATCATTAACAAGAAGACGATTAGGAGTTAGTAAGCTAGGAGAGACAATTATTCTATTGCACTTACCTCATCTTGTCTCAGATGCTGTAGCAGACATCCAATGATGCTCCTGTTTGCTATCAGCCACCCATCAGACTGCTGTATCTTTTTGTGAAGTTTGTTCCTCATCTGAACTGCAACTCAGCCAGGCTCTTGCAATATACTGCACTTACTGCATTTATGGCTGTGTTGTACTCTTTTTCAACAAGATTATTGGAAGTCTTCTAGCCATTTCTTATGGTAACCAGTGCTTAACCTTATGGTAAAGAGGTTTCCAAAGGCAATAAGGATCCATTGTACATATACTATATCTGCTTGTCTGCTGTTCAGTCAGTGTGTGATGTCTTTCCTTGCAGATGTGTCTTTTTGCCTGACCAGGGAGCCTTCTTTGTGAACTATGTGATTGCCTCTGCTTTCATTGGCAATGGAATGGAGCTGCTGCGCCTACCTGGCCTCATCCTTTACACCATACGTATGTTAATGGCCAAGTCCACAGCAGAAAGGAAAAATATTAAACAGGTATTAGAGGCCCTCCTTAGAAAGAGACAATTGAATGATTGTTCTGTGTCAGAAACAGTGGGAGCCTCCATCCTTCATACCATTAATTATTGTCTCCTTTCACCTTTTATTTGGCCTTTCTTTCACTCATCCGTGACAGGTTCACATTCCCCTTCATTTGCAGCACAGATAACAAGGAGGTATTTGTTCAGAGGTGGTAAAAAATTAAAACCCAAGTGCTGATTCATAGCTCCAAGTCAGAGTTTTATGATTTGGATTTTATAGGATAATTCTAAATTTATCTAATAGTCTAAACTTCAGTTTTTTTAAAATTCATATCTGTCTATGGTTAGTTTCTTTTGTCAGCCCACGGGTGTTTTCAGCTTGCTATAATCTGAACATACAGCCAGCAAAATGGATGCTTATTGTCTATATTCCATTTTAAGTGGTGGACTTTCACTTTCAGACGATGTGTTGTCTTGCAGCTTGAAATTCTAGGTGTTACAATGGGAACTTAAGCCTGTTCACAACTGCCCCATTCTTTTTCTTCTTAATTTTTTCTTTTCCTTTTCTTTTTTTGTGTGTCGGTTCCATATTTAACAAAAGTAATTGTTTAAAAGAATCTTTTAACTTGTATATTACCCCTTGCTCTGGTTGAAATGATTTCTGTTGATTTCCTGATCCCAAGAGGAAAAAGTGGGAATACTGACCACACCAAACTTTGATATCTTGAGCTTTTCCTACTGGGAAACCAGACACAAGAAACAGTGCAGATTCAATGGAGTCTGCAGCAAGATGAATGTTCCGAGTTTGGCGTGATTATTTTCTGCCTTGCGGTTTTGAGTAGTTGCTTCTTGTAGATGAAAACCGATTCTCTGTGGAATTACTTTAAGGCTATGGATGAAGCAGCTTGTTTTCTGTAAGTAGGGGTGTTTATAAGGCATAATACTTGATCTTTCTAATTACGTCATTAGTGCCTTTTAGTGAACTAACTGATATCTCATAGGGAGAGAATAAGAAAAGATGAGATACAGTCATAGATGATATGAGAGTTTTGGGTGTTTTGTTTTTGATCCTAGCAACAAGCATTTGAATATGAATTTGGAGCAATGTATGCCTGGATGCTGTGTGTGTTCACTGTCATCATGGCCTATAGTATTACATGTCCCATCATTGTCCCGTTTGGTAAGTTCTTCAGTGAACTGTGGGCACTGTGTGGGTGACATGGGGACATGTGGGAGGAAGGGAGGTTTGGAAGGTAAAGTTCTGCATTCTTATTCCAGTTCAAGTGTTGATAATCCTTAGGACTTGGGTCCAAGTTTCCTTCTGTTCCTGTGGAAAAACAGGGCAGAAGGTGAATTACTTAGCTCTTGTACTGCCTTTAGAAGTTGAAAGTATAGGTAATGCTTATTTTATTTCTGAAGTTTGATTGTGTCAGCTCTGGTTAGTTAAAAGTGAAGGAGTTTGGGTAGGATTGGGGATGAGGAGATTATTTTTATCTCTGGTTTCTTTGACGTCTGCAGAAGCAAGCTGCAGAGGATACCCAACCTGGAGGTCCACCTTAAGCATCCAAACTTGATCACATTGTGATCACAGTATCACAAGGTTGGAAAGGACCTCTGAGATCATCAAGTCCAACCTATAACCCTACACTAACACTAACACCAACCCATCATCTAAACCATGGCACTCAGTGCCTCATCCAGTCTCCCCTTAAACACCTCCAGGGTCAGCGACTCCACCACCTCCCTGGGCAGCGCATTCCAATGGCCAATCACCCTTTCAGTGAAGAACTTTTTCCTCACATCAAGCCTAAACTTTCCCTGACGAAGCTTAAGTCCATGCCCTCTAGTTCTGTCACTGGTCACCTGAGAGAAGAGACCAACCCCTGCCTGACTACAACCTCCTTTTAGGTAGTTGTAGAGAGCAATGAGGTCTCCCCTGAGCCTCCTCTTCTCTAGACTAAATAGCCCCAACTCCCTCAGTCGCTCCTCATAGGGCTTGTGCTCCAGCCTCCTCACCATCTTCGTTGCCCTCCTAAATCCTTTAGACGCATTTGGAATAACTTTTGTCTTAAGTTTGACTGATGTATGTAAAATGAAGCACAAAAACATGTCGATCCGGTAGCAAGAGATTGGAAAACTACCTGTCCTTTTCACTAACTAGCTTTTCTGCACTGCAAACCACTTATCTAAAATTTCACATCCTGAATGAGAACTAGAAACGGGGCTGTGGTCATCAGTGTGCTATGGACAGCTGTATTCTCTGTGGTCCTGACCCCAGGGATGTGACCTAGTGATGTGCTATCTGCCTTGCTGGGACTTGGTCTTGGAGAACACCATAGCTGCCCTTTGACTGGAAAAGGAAATGCTGTATATTCTGGTAGATTTACTTGCTTCAAAAACCAGTTAAGTACGAGTTCGAGGCACGTGGGTGGAGCAGATAGAGCTGCAGGACCCTGAAGGCTCTAGATCTGAGTTGCAGACCTCCTTTTTCAAGGAAGATTCTCTTAGTTGGTTTAAACTCTGTCCCATGGACAAAACATTTCAGCCTGAAGTTGCTTATATATTTGGCTTTGACTGCTTACTTCTTCCTGTACCAACCATTAAATCTTGCATGGCTGTAAAGAAACCTAGCAGTCTGATGAGAACTCATGGACAATTGTTAATCTTTAGTGACTGTGGCATGATCTATGTCTTATTTTATGCACCTTTTGTTCACAGAGATTCTGGACCATCATAAGAATTATGAATAAAGAATCATTTCAGCAGCTACAGATATTTCCATTCTGGAAACCTGTTTATCAGGCATAAGTAGTACTAGATCACTTTATATAGTTGGTATTTACCTTTCCTAATCCAATTTTAGAGATCTAGATACCACATAATTAGCTATACTAGATATTGTTCAGAATTGGTGTTAATCAAC
Organism: Tapera naevia; assembly: GCA_033556795.1. Classification (NCBI taxonomy): domain Eukaryota; kingdom Metazoa; phylum Chordata; class Aves; order Cuculiformes; family Neomorphidae; genus Tapera; species Tapera naevia. The sequence goes on from JAUMJJ010000511.1 coordinate 66,028, forward strand.
AAGCTTCTTATTGGGAGAATGGGGCCAATTTTTTGTAACAATGTACTTGGCATTTTTTTATATTTTGTTTTGTGTGCGGTTATACTATCTAAATATGCTACTGCATAGTAGAACTGTTGCAATCCATAGCTGTCATGGCAGTAACTGACTTTTTTGGGGGATAAGAAATAGCTGACTTGAAATCCAGTCGTGAATCAGTTGAAGGCTGAGAGCCAAACATTAAACCACCGTTAGACCTTTCTGCCTTACCTGTATGGTGTTGGAATTACCAAATCTTCCCTACTGGCTTGGCCTCATGCCAGCAGAAGGAAGGTCTTGGTTCTCTTTTGGAGCACAAGTAGCACCACAGAGAAGTGTGTGGAGAGGGCAAGGGATGGGGAGACCCAAGGTTCTTGGTCTGGGGATGCAGCAACCTTAGGCTGTATTCAACATCAATATCTAGATTTTCAGTCACTTGATTAGTGTAGATTTGCTCACAGGATTGCTGCTTTTTCTCAAGTCTTCAAACAGCCTCTCCTTGGCTCTCCCTTGTTTCCTTCCAGGTTTGATATACATACTCCTGAAGCACATGGTTGACCGTTACAACCTTTACTATGCATATCTTCCTGCCAAGCTGGAGAAAAAGATGCACTTTGCAGCTGTGAATCAGGCCCTTGCAGCCCCAATTCTCTGCCTTTTCTGGCTCTATTTTTTCTCATTTTTGCGGCTAGGTAAGTATTACTTTTTTCCACCTAGGAGCTGCTCCTGCCTCTCTTGACAACTTACCTAAATTACATGTGAATTTTCTTAGGCTTTGTGGCTTTTCTTTTTGTTTCCATAAATGGGAAATCATGGTGGTTACCTGTGGCACTGGATTATATGTTATTTGCAGCTTGCACAAGTTTGCATGAGATACTCTGATGGAGATGGCTGATATATTATCTTAAAACTCTTAGTATGTATCTTCATATTTCTTCATTTTACAGGAAATTATGTGTTCCCTAAATCTGCTGAGTTCAATTTGGCCAGTTGGGCTGTGACCAACAGACAGTAAAAACTAGTAAATAAGCCAAAAATCTCTTCAGAATTAGCGCTTTCTAGTAAGATGGTCCCTGGCTTAAGACCTGTGTTTGTGTAGTCTGTGTATAAATTCAATTTGCCTGAGTGAGTTGATTACTCCCTCTGTTGTACTGTTGTCATTGAGAAAAAAACTGTTAAAATGCTGGTTAATGCTAGCAAGACCTGTGTTCTAACGTCATCCGTCAGACTTCGCATGGAAGAATGGGGATGCCAGTGATGCTGGAAGGAGCTGAGCTTCCCTTCTTGGGAAGGGAAGCCCTTGGTGTCTAAGTGTATTTTGCTCTCTCCTCTGCTTTTGCAGTGCTTGTAACAAATTGCCATGCTTGCGTTGTATTTGTCTAACATAGTAGTAGTAAAAAAGATACTGCTGGCAGACTGTCATCTAACTTTAGAGACAGCTGCCTGTGTATGTAAGAGGTACTAGGAACTATTGCTTCAGGCTGTCCATGGAATTGAGTGGATGTCCCTGCATTAGTTGTATGTTTGAGAGCTTGGTTTTGCCCTTGTTTTTAGAGCTGTCTTTGCAACCAGGAAGACCAACAGATCTGTGTCCTCTAAAATAACAGCAGAATTTCTAGAGCATGCAGTAGAAAAATCAACTCCAAACACATAGCAATTGATGCACCTCTTTAATTATTATGAAGGAAATCCTGGTGTAGTAAAAATTAGATCTTTATAATAGTGTTGTCTGGTTCTGCATCTCTGGTAAAACCATCATTTGCCATGGAACTTGGTAATGGAAAACACAGACTGGATTTATCATGTTTGGCTTGGTCAGCATACATGGTATAGATATTTCAGTCTGGTTTCACAATACAGTGATAATACTCTGTTTTCTCACTCATTAATGTAAGGCTGAAAGGACTTCTATCGTAGTTTTTAGGATGAAATATTGCTTGACTGCATACAGGAGGTGATAAGCTGTACTGGTGCCAACTGTCTCCTTCTCAATTGCTCTTTTCTTCCTCAGCTCTCATGCCATCCAATACATCAAAAGCACCACTGGGCCTCTTACAACAGAGGCGGTGATGGTACTATCTGTGGTTCAGCCTGTCTCCTGGGACAGTCAATGAAGTCCTCTGTTCTCTAGAGCTGTTGGTAGGGAGAGTGTTGAGGGCATAGGGCAGGGAAAACCAATCTTTGGAGATTTCTTCTTCCCTTATCTCTGTTTGCCGTGTGGTTCACACATTGGCTTTGCTGTAGACATCTTGCCATTGGTATGTACTGATGTAACCTTCACTTAAACAACCTCCTCTAAAGGACAATCCAGAATACCCATAGGGAGTTGGTTTTTTTTTTACTTCCCTTTTTGGTTTGAACAGTAATATGTTTGTGGGGTTTTTGGGGTTTTGTGTCTGTGTGTGTGTTTGATGGCCCCTCCTCCACTGAACAGATCTGTGCAGGGTTTCTGTAACAAGCTAAAAAGTAAAACTTGCCTGTTTGGTGCCACTGCGCATGCTGGGGTTACTACAAAAACGTTTGAGGGCTGGTGTTAACTCTTTTGACTAAAGAAGCCTGGAAATGGTTATTTTGTGGGTTTGTATGTTTCCTAATAAGCAAGTCATCTTTGCTGCAAAATGAGATTAATTTCTTCAGAATATTTCCCTGATAGACCTGAAGAACAATAAGTCACTGTAATCATTATAACTATTTCCATACTAGAGGTTGGTACCATTTCCTTTCCTGTAGTTTTATCTCTTTCCCTCTCTTTCTATCTCTGCAGAAAAACTTACCTTTCAGCTTAGTTCATGTTCAGTCAGTTTCTTCTTGTATTCCTTTTCCTTGGATTCCTCCCAGTTCTGTCTGTATCTTATCATCGTGTCCTACGCAGGCAAGGCTGCTCAAGATAAAGGTTCAGTAGCACCAAATTATTTTGTATAGGTAACCCTTCCCATGTTTTGTGATAGTATCACACCGTGCGGTGCTTTCCAGCTTGTAATCATCAGTTGTATTCTGCAGTGCTACAGGCTGCTATTCCCTCATATCTACATTTATTTTTCTTTCCTAATTGTAGTTATTTACAGTTTTCTACAGACAATTTCACCTTACTGTTTGATTTGTTTGGTTTTGTTGTTTTTTTTTTTCTTTGAAGGAGGATGAGGTTGTCTAATCTATCAAAGTAATTCTGATTTTTTTCCTCCTATTATTTTTCATTTGGGTTGTTTTAAAGCCATCTAGTTTGGTACTGTCATCATATTTAATAAATGGACTCTATCTACTACATTTCACAGATCATTAATGAAAATATTTTAGAAGTAGGACCAGAATAAATGACTGAGGGAGGAATGTCTCTGGGTCTTTACCATTCAAGTATTGCAGCTGCCTTTCTTGGGCTTTAAGGAAGCTGCGAAAAGAGCTTACTCAGCAGTTTTACCAAACAGCAAGCTTTGTGCATAATGAGGTTGTCCTGTTTGTGGCTGGAAGTGGTGTGCTCAGTCCTCTAAGATAAAAAAAACAAGGCTTCTGAAAATAAGAAAGATGAGGTAAAGGTCTGTTTGTTTGGGTTTTTTTCCTGCTATGTATTTTTATATTGTATTTTATTTTTTTAGGCTTTAAAGCACCTACAACCATGTTTACCTTCCTAGTTGTCAACATCACAATTGTTATTTGCTTGGCTTATACTTGTTTTGGCTGTTTCAAGTACCTGAGCCCACTGAATTACAAGGTAAGTGATGGATACCTGACATGTTTAAGCACCTACCTACTCCTGCTGGGTTTTTTATGCCTTCTCACTAGGAGCATCTGTCCACAGAGGTACATTCTGGTAAGGTGGCTAAAGGCAGTGATAGTACAAGCTATCCAGCCAGGCTGCTTGGGACAGTGGAAAGTCTGTCAGTGTTAGCAGGAACTGAATTTGAGAGGACAGAGCAATATGGAAGAAGTATGCAAAGGGGTTGGAGGGCGGAGTGCCAGCACTGCACAGAGATCAATTTGTGCAGGTTTTCAGGTGGTTACGATCTCTGTATATTGTTTTAACTTTCCTATTTGATATTATCTCTCTTCCTTTCCACACCTGTTATTGGTTACAGATAGAAGATGTGCAAGGTGAAAAAGGAAACAACACGGATGTACCAACCATCGCAACATCTACTGTAAGAAGAGTTACTAATATTCTCTTAACTTTTCCTAGGAAAGCTTAATTTCTCACCCTGCTTAAGAAAGAGCTTTTGTGTAGGACATATCAGTCAAGAATGGACTGTGGGAATTCCCATACGAGTGTGGGACCAGACAGTTTTGCCGCTGGGCTTCTTGACTGCTCTCAAGTAGTGTTCCAGAAGTACCTTCGGCTGACGTTTTAGGAGTAGTTGAGACATGCGACTTCTGACAGCTCTGTACGCTGTGTTTTGGGTCTTACACTAGACAGATCCTCCCATCTGGACAACTGCCAAATACAGTCAGTTGCCACTGCTTTTTGACTTTGAAAGTTGTGACGTGTAACAGATCTTACTTGTCATGTCACTTAAAAAGAATGTAGGACTGAGGTAGAACTAGAGGTCTTTTTGCCACAGCCTGCAAGTACAGGTGAGTGTTGCACCAGGAAGCCTCTGCTAGTGTACAAAAGGCCTTAGGTGTTAAGGTGAACAATGTGAAATGGATGAAGAGTGGCGAGGGGAAAAATTATCCTGGGTGAATTATCCCATTGTTATACTTTGAGAACCTGGTAAAATCCTTAACGCTTGTGATTTCAGATGTATGTCCCCCGAGTTTTGCATCCTCGTGCTACAGAAAGGATGAGGTTTGCCCAGAAGGAGCAGCAGTCGTATGGCACCATGGACAACACTAGTCCACAGGCAGAAGAAATTGTAAGCTATTCTGCTGGACCTGCAATTACTGAGCAGGCATCGAGAGGTTCGCTTTGAATGCCAAGGACTAACACAAGGTGGAGCACTTGGTCTAGGTTTAGAAGAACCAATTCCCCACCACCAGCTACTAAGTGTTCTGTTTTATTTATGTATTCCTGCCTACAGAAGAGGAAAAGAAATAATTGTGTGGTCTGCAGCTGCGCGCGGAGATTTAAAAGCAGATGCCTTGGGACTGATTGTTTTCCTGGCTGTCTACACATGTTGTGAAACAAACATGTTGAACACAGAGATGCTGGTTCTCAGGGACTTACTTATGCTGTCTCTTCCCTTGCCTTATGAAGATAGCTTATGCTGCATATAGGTAACTGGTCATGAAAGCAAATGTGGCTATTACAGCTGTCATTTATTTATTCAAAATAATGATTGCTTTTTTAAAAAAAAACTCAGCCTTTAGTATTTATAAACTTCTTGGGATATGTTAAATCCTGAGGCAGTGTCACTTTTGATGAAAAGTGTGGATGCTGAGGGTGCTGTGTGGGAGTCTCTCATCTTGTCACTCAAGGGAGTCAGTGTAGACTTGACCCTTGTTCCTTGAAAGAGGTAAAGGGAGTTGCTGTGCACTTGGGTACTAAAAAATACCAAAGCAAAAAGACTGGTCTAAAAAAGGGATTGGTTTATCTGATACTGGTTTTATATATTTTTTGGAGAGCATTTAGGTTGTTAGTTTCTGTTCACCGCTTTTAAGGGACTTCCACAATGAAAGCTCACCTGCTAACAATAAAGGATGTAAACTTTTTATCTTTCTTTTAATTTTGGGTCAAAATGACAGATCTCTGGGTTTTCTCTATAGTGCCAATTATGTGAGCTATATGATACTAAGTTTTTAAATTATGTAGTAGTTGCCAATTTATTCCAAAGTACATTGTGTCGAAGTGTAACTAATAATCACAAAGCAATAAAACACTGAGATCAGAGAAATTTCAGGCTGTCTTGATTGACTATTTCTTTATGTATTGAAACAGCAAGCTGCCTCTCAGCATGATCAGTGTCCATGAACTGAGCACTGTCATGAGGCTTAGAATGACAGTGTGTTCCATGAGTGATTTGACTACTTTTAAATTTCTCTAGGGAATGAATCTTGGTAACCTTTGTGTAGGAGAAGGTTTTGGCCCTCTCAAGCCCTCTGTTTGCCTGCTCATTGTTAAATTGTTAGTTCCTGAACTTGACTTCTAGTATGTCTGTGAAGCAGCAGCCTCTTGAGATAGAGTAGAACTTGTGCCATAAATAAGTATGTGCAGGTGTTCAGTGTCTTGCAGGACTGCCCCCAGCTTCCCAAGGCCAGCACTCTGAACGAATGCTGAGCAAGACACCTGCCCTGCTGCATGAGGGACCCTGCAGAGCTCTGATAACCCTGATGACAAGCCCATCTTGTTAGTTGGAGGTACACGTAACTCCTGACTCTTAAAAGACAAGTGAAGAGTCTTGTCTACTGAGGGGGCATGGATTTGAGTCCATCTTCTTTATACTATCACTTCAGTGCTGCAGTTTAGGCAGGGGGCTGTGGGAGGGGCGAGTATTTTGACTTTAGCTTTCATGGTATTACTGTAGGTGGTATGTACATGCAATGTGTGGGTTTGTTTTTTTATTAGTGATCATGGTAATAGTAGAGGTGATGTGAACCCCGGATGCGAACTGCCATTTGAAATTGGTATTCAAGAAAAAAGAAAACCAACAGACTCCACATTTTCCACTTGTCTCTGAGGCACTCATACAAATGTCAAGACAGAGAGAGAAGACAGAGCCTGTTGTGTTAATCAGAACAGTCACAGACTTCTGATCTAATTCATTCCTAGCTGCAGTACCCCATCTCGTACTGGTGTCTGCAGAAGCAGTGGACGCTTACGAGTATATGAATTGAGAAATCAAATAAATGATTCAGCTACCACACTTTCCATGTTTACAGTGCTGGCACGGGGGGATTTTTATGCTCTGTGGTACAACTAACATTTAAAAAAGTAATTTTTGATATTCTTGGTGAGATTCTTTGTCATATTAAGGACAAAAGGTCTTAATTATTGGATTTCCTTTTTGTGCTTGGAGGGCTGCTGAACTCTGGTAAGAAAGTTCCTTGTGGCTTGCACAGGTTCAGTTGAGACAGGGCCAGCTCTCCTGTGAACTTGAACCACCTCTAGTCATGATTATGTGCCTCAGAGAATATGGAAAACCTACTGGGTAATGGAAAGTTGCATCTTGCTAAATAGTCATTGCTGGCGTTTGAGGAACCAGCACGTCTGTCTGATGGGGGAACCACCTGCATATTTCACTTACTATGTAGCAGCTGTTCTTTTTTGTTGCTGTGCTCTGTTGCAGTTAAACTCATAGAAATCTCCATTATATTAGGACATGCAGTAGTTTGAGTAAAGGCTGGGATCACCCATTAGTAAATTATTACAAGACCTCCACGCAACACCACACACATTAAAGTCTGGTTTATCAGCTTTGCTGTGCTGTGCTTGCTTTCCTGTTATCTTTTGGGTCTCTCTCTGAGAGCTGGAAGTAATTAGGAAACTGTATTGGCTCTAATTCATTCTTTCATGCTGATGGATATCTCTGAGAAGATAAAATTAGATCAGCAGGAGAAACTCTTTGCATTCCTTGCTGAGCCTTAGAGAAAATCTGAGGGATGGAAGCCTCAACAAATGTGGATTTTGGCTGCACTGTATTTGAAATTCATATTTAAAGCCATTGCACATTCTTTACTGTTCTTTTTATAAATCTTTTGGCAGGAAGCCTAAGCAAATGGCCCAGATGGAGTTACTTATTGTAGCTCCTAGAAGCCATATTTGCCAAGATCCAGCGCCCACTGCTTGCCTTGCATTGCTCAGTTGGAACAACTCACCTTGCTCCTTGCTAAGTCCTTACGTGCATTCTAGCAGATGCCACCAGCAGTGTTCCTGTGGGACATGAATTCTGGACAAGTTTGACACTCAAACATGAGTAAGCCGTTCAGTGTGGTCTGTGATGGGATTCTCTGTGACACAACTGAGGGGACAACCTCTGAAGAGCTGAAGAATAGAGCCCTTTTTGTATTGTGCAATTCAGTGCACTTCTGCAAAGACTTCACTGTAGATTATTTTCTTCTATGGTGAAGAGAATGCTGCATGTTGTACTGAGACTCAGAAAAAACCTTGGCTTATGTAGACAGACCTAGCTCTGTGCCAGTTAGAGTGTATTCTATGTCTACAGCTAGTCTGGTTTGCCTGCTATCCTATTACAAAACCCTCAACATCCAAATGAAGATTGCAGTTTCTCATTTGCATTAGGTGCGCACATTCGTGCCTTGTCTTCCTTTGGGCTTTTCCAATGTCCTGAACCAAAAGCAGAGCTCAGTGCTTCAGTGTAGCACTAGACCACATTCTTCCTCTCTCTTTACAGAAATCCAGTTCCCAGTGCTGCTCACCCACAGATGGAAGCAGCCCAACTGAAAGCTTTCATATGTGTCATCTCCAAATACTTCTTCATTAATGTTTGGCAGCCTTTTACTGTTACGCTTTTCAAGAAAGTGAGCTTGTCCTAGAAGCAGCAGATCAGAGGCATTCTGCTTCTTGGCAAAAGTGATGTGGGAGGCACAGAAAGATTCAGAGAGTAGGCAGTCTTTTTGTGTCAGTAATACAAACCTAAGCCCATTGAGTACAAAGACAAGACATGCTTCATTGTCTTTGAATTGTAACATTACACGGAAATACACACTTTTAATTCCAAATGATGGCCATAACTCTTCTTATTGTGGTCTTGCAAATTCCACCTCTGTCTAACCTAGACAAGGACTTCTCAAATGATTCTGCTTGTCACCTGTCTGTAACAGCTGCAAATGCCTTTTGCAGATATTTCAGAGGTGCAAAAATTGTTTTTTATTTCTGAAGACAGCTGTCTGACAGATCAAAACAGAAAGGAAATGACCAAAAGCAGACTGAAGACTGGGTCGTTTTAACAGAACATTCTTCCCTCTAATTATTTGTTTCTTGGGTTATCTCCTGGCTCTTGCTTTGTACCTGACATCCTGTTGGTTAGGCTGGAGGATGTCAGCTGCAGCAAGTGCAGTGTCCCAGTTTTTGTGTACTCAAACATGGCTCAAGGGTTATCTTCACTTGTTCATTGCCAGCAGTGTCTGTAAGCATTTGTTGTTTAGAGAGAGCATGTATCAAGATCAGCTGTCTTTCTGTTGCATGTGCCATAATTATCTTTTAATTCTTGTGCTGAAACAGGGAATCCCCATGGATTAACTGGTGTAGTATATGAAGCTGCTCCTCTCTACTCACCAGGCCTTCATTGCTAATCTCTTCCAACTGGGAACCTGCAGTCTCCATTGCAGGGTGACTCTGGGCTCCTGTTGGAAAGCAAGCATTGTTGCTTTCCTGGAGAAAGGTTTGTTCCCTTCCTAGCAGCTTATTTCCTGCCTTCCTAGGTAAATTCGTATTAGCATGGGGGAATAAATCAGGAGTTGGAGAAGTGCGCATGCTGGCAGGGCTATGATCTCAGTGGTATCATGGAGATATGGTGGGATGGATCCTATGATTGGAGAGTTGAGATGGAGGGATACAGGCTCTTTATGAAGTACAGGTAAGGGAGACAAGGAGGCAGGGTTGCCCTCTATGTCAATGACCAGCTGGAATACATGGAGTTCCACTGGGGGATGGATGAGGAGCCAACCTAAGAGCTTATGGGTCAGGATTAAAGGGATGGCAGGGACAGGTGACATTATAGTAGGGGTCTGCTACAGGCCAGGAAGAGTGAGCAGATGAGGCCCTCTATAGATAGATAGGTGCAACCTTGCATTCACATTGCCCTGGTCCTCATGGGGGACTTCAGCTACCCCAATATCTGTTGGAGGGACAACACAGCAGGACACAACAATCCAGGAGATTCCTGGAATGCATCAATGATAATTTCCTTCTCCAAGTGACAGAAAAGCCAATAAGGAGAGGTGCTGTGCTGGATCTTATTCTCACCAACAAGGAAGAGCTGGTGGGGAATGTGAAGCTCAAAGGAAGCCTTGGCTGCTGTGACCACAAAATGGTGGAGTTCAAGATCCGTAAGGGCAGCAAGGAGCATGCACAGCAAACTCCCCACCCTGGACTTCAGGAGAGCAGATTTTAGCATCTTCAGGGATCTGCTTGGTATAGTAACATAGGGTAAAGCCCTGGAGGGGAGAGGGGCCCAAGAAAGCTGGTTATATTCAAGGATCACCTCCCCCAAGCTCACAAGCGACACATCCCAACAAAGAGGCAGTCAGGCGAAAATGCCAGGAGGCCTGCATGGATGAACAAGGAACTCCTGGGAAAACTTAACTTAAAAACAAAAAGGAGGTCTACAGAGGGTAGAAACAAGGACAGGCAGCCTGGGAGGAATACAGAGAAATTGTCCGAGCAGCCTGGGATCAGAAAGCTAAAGCCCCGATATGATTAAATCTGGCCACAGATGTCAAGGGCAACAAGAAAAGCTTCCATAGGTATATTGGTAGTTAAAGGACCACTACGGAGAACGTGGGCCCTCTCCAGAAGGAAACGGGAGCTCCACTTAGCCAGGATATGGAGAAGTCCAAGGTACTTAATGATTTGTTTGCCTCAGTCTTCACCAGCAAGAGCTCAAGCCACTGTCCAAGTCACAGAAGACAAGGGCAGGGACTGAGAGACTGAAGAACCACTTGCTGTAGGAGAAGATAAGATGTGAGACCACCTAAGGATCCTGAAGGTGCACAACTCCATAGAACCTGATGAGATGCATCCGTGGGTTGTGAGGGAACTGGTGGGTGAAGTTCCTAAGCCAATATACATCATATTTGATAAGTCCTGGCAGACTGGTGAAGTCCCCACTGACTAGAAAAGGGGAAACAACTCTCATTTTTGAAATAGGAAAAAAGGAAGACTCAGGGAACTGCAGGCTGGTCAGTCTCACCTCTGTGCCTGGCAAGATCATGGAGCAGATCCTCCTGGAAACTCTGCTGAAACACATGGGAAATAAGGAGGTGATTGGTGACAGCCAACATGGCTTCACTAAGGGCAAATTGTGGCTGGCAAATTTGGTGGCCTTCTACAATGGGGCCACAGCACTAGTGGATAAGGGAAGAGTAACAGACATCATCTACCTGGAATTGTGTAAAGCATTTAACACTGTCTGGCTTGACATTCTTGTCTCTAAATTGGAAAGAGACAAACTTGAAATATGGATCACTAAGTAGATAAGGAATTCACTGGAGGGTTACACTCAGAGAGTTGTGGTCAACAGCTCAATGTCCAGGTGGAGACTGGCAATGAGTGGTGTTCCTCAGGGGTTGGTATTGGGACCAGCAGTGTTTAATGTCTTTGTCGGAGACATGGACACTGGGATTGAAGGCACCCTCAGCAAGTTTGCTGATGACACTGAGCTGTGTGGCAGTTGACACATTGGAGGGAAGGGATACCATTCAGAGGGACGTGAACTGGCTTGAGAGCTGGGCATGTGCAAATCTCATGAAGTACAACAAAGCCAAGTACAAGGTCTTGCACCTGGGTCAGGGCAATCCCAAGCACAAATACAGGCTGGGTGGAGAATGGATTGAAAGTAGCCCTGAAGAGAAGGACTTGAGGGTGTTAGTGGATGATAAGCTCAATATGAGCTGGCAATATGTGCTTGGAGACCAGAAACCCAACCAGGGTTGTATCCTGCATCAAAAGTGTGACCAGCAGGCCCAGAAAATGATTCTGCCCTTCCACTCTGCTCTCATCAGAACTCACCTAGAGTACTGTGTCCAGTTGTGGAGTCCTCAGCACAGGAAGGACAAGGATCCGTTGGAGCACATCTAGAGGAGGCCTCAAAGATGATCAGAAGGTTGGAGCATCTCCCATGCCATGACAGGTTGAGAAAGGGATCTCTTATAGTGGCCTTTTAGTACTTAAAGGAGGCCTGCAGGAAAGCTGTTTAGGGGCTCTTTATCAGGGAGTGCAGGGACAGGACAACGAGTAATGTTTTTTAAACTGAAAGAGGGGATATTTAGGTTAGGTATTAGGAAGAAATTTTTTGCTGTGAGGGTGGTGAGGCACTGGCACAGGTTGCCCAGAGAAGTTGAGAGTGCCCGTCATTGGACATGTCCAAGGCCAGGCTGGATGAGGATGTGAGAAAATTGACCTTTGGAAGGTGTCCCTGCAGGGGGAGGGTGGAACTGGATGGTCTTTGAGGTCCCTTCTAACCCAAACCATTCTATAACTATGGCCATTGCTCCCTTATAAGATCTCATTTCTGCTGAGAGCGCACCCACTAACCTTTCAACTTCCTCCAATGGAGGAAAGTCTAAGTTGCCTAATGGACAACTAGGAATGAAGAAATGGTAGGTAGATTGCATTGAGAAGGAAAGATGGGATATTTACCAGGAAGCTGGTATCAGCAGGACAGGCAAAAGTTGGTTTTGCTTTGACTGTAGAGTGGATACCAGTGGGCATAAATACCAGGGACTGGGAGGAATTTCAGAGCTGAGTGTGTGGTTTCTCTTCTCACCTGGCTCCAACCTGGCCCAAAGCAAGCTGAGCTGCTACTGCTGCAAGAGGCAGACAGCAGGGCTGCAGGCATGGCCAGAGCCCCTGCTCTGCCTGGGGATCAGGGGACCTTGCAAGCAGGATGCTGAGCCCCGTGCAGCTGCTGAGGTAGGCAGCACAGGCAGGGTGAAGCAGTCTGTTTCCCTCTTTACATCTCTTTTGTGCTTTTAAAACAGACCAGAGTCAGTCTTCAATAGAGTTGAGTTTGTCATGCTGGTACCTTTGATTCAGTACCTGGGACGCTGAGTGTACTTTTGTCTTCTCATGTTTTTGTTCACCTTTTCTCTGTACTGTACTCCCTCTGCACTGATCATCATCAGTGGTTTGAGCCATTGCTGCAAAAGGGGATTATCGTTCATTTAGGAAGATGGAAAGTCATCACTTTTAAATCTCATTTATCATTTGCCCTATCCTCAAAGCTGTAGGTATTCAGTTATTAAACACAGGGAGAGCATGAGGGTCGCTCTTAGCATCTTAAAATCCAATCAGGAAGGTATTTTGATTACTGAAGTTTGGACTTCATATAGCAAGGGGAAAGAGCTGCACTTAGAGCTGTCACTCAGCACAGATCTGTTTATAAATACTGCTCTCCAGAAGACAACTGACAATAGTAATGGGGCTAATTCTTCTAGTAGCATTGGCATAACACCATTGGGGCTGTCTGGCACTGCACAGGATAATTCTTCTATGAAAGAATACCAATCTTAAGCAAGATGGTTTTAGTGTCAGTTATGTTGCTCTAAGTGCTATTACAGTGACTGAAACAAGTGGCATAATTTCTCGGTGTTTTAAAATAACCTTCTCTGACATCAATATGGATTAATTCCTTGTCTCTTTCCACAGTATCCAGTAAGATCTTTCCATTCTTCCTTCAGACAAAAATGTATCTTCATTTAATACATATTATCTAATGCACCTGCTGTGAAACACAATGTACATTTGATTGTCTGCCTTGAACCTCAATCCCTGTCCCCAGGCAATTCTTGTTGACTCAATGGTGATGAATTACAGATCTAGATCTAACTGTGATGATGGACTTAACAGATTCTCCTTTTCACTAAAGGATGATTTAGCTCCCTCTTTTGTACGAAAGTGTGACTGGGGGTGGGGAGGGGCAGAGTGTAAGTTCTGTTTACTTTCAGTGGCACCACCATAGCCCTGTACCTCTTATCCAGACACTTTATGGGCTCTAACTGGATAATTAAAAAGCAGAGTGTAGGTCAGCTACTTCCAGTCTCCCTGTGGGATAAATGCATGTTTAGGAGCAATTTAAGGAGGAATGGCTTTTAGGACAGCAATTGCTTTGAGCAGAGATTTTGGGGCAACTTTGCTGCAGAAATGGAAGATTCACCAAGAAATGGCTCTCAAGCGAAACAAAATGTTTTGAGCATCAGAGTGTCACCAGATTCTGGGTTCTCCCAAAGGCTGTAGCTACTCTTTAAAAGAGCCTTATTCCCACGAAACAGCTCAGCCAGCCCAACAGCAGTGTCTTTGGCCTTAGAGGCAACTTACTGTACTCAGCTGGCTCACTTAAATAAGAACAAGTGAAACAGAGCAGGGAGTCCTTTCTTGCAATAATCTGATGTGCAGTTACATGCTAACAGAAACGTTAAAACTATTTCTGATTATCTGACTGACTTCTGTACTACTGACTGCAGTGCGGTACTAAAAAATTGCCCATTAGCACAGCATATCAGAAGTGAGTCTGGATTCACTCAAGGTGGTTATCAAATCCAAACCTCAGGCCCACAGGAGAGTTACTCCCCCCTGCAGGAAGAGATGCAGATACTATCACAAGCCCACAAACACTTCATTAGTGTTAAACCTTGTACTACAGGCAGTGGGACTGGCTGTGTTTTGCTAAGACCAGATGATTATTTGGAAAAAAGGGAGGGGAACTAATCAGGCTTTACAGCTAGCACAAAGATGAATTTTATACTCTTTCATATTGTCATAGTATTTGACTAAATCTTTGTTCCTAAGATTAGATGATGAACAACAACTGCTGATAGCTGTGGGCTTAAGGTTTCGGAAGTGTGACATCAGAATTCAGAACAACCATTGCTATATAACATTTAATTATAATTTTTAAGCTTCTAAAGTCTAAACCTTTTACATCTAAATTTTTTGCTCTTTCAGAGAGTAGCTAATCAGACTCATTTTTGTGCTGAATTCCGAGTCTCAGTACTGTCTTCAATATTCAGTAAAATTGACTGTGTGGACAAGCTTGTGTTTGTAGTAGGCTGAAGTGCACGTACCTGGCATGCAGAGCGGGCCAAGGACATGCTTGCTTACTGCCTGTGTTCATTATCATTGTCTCAGATTGCTGAGAACTGTGAGGTATATTTAAAAATAGAAAGGTTCTGCACGCGTTTGGGTTTTTTTGTCCAGCTCTTTATTGGTGACTGAGCTGCTGTAACGTAAGATCACAACATAGAGTTGTGATGTGCCCCTTTCATTCAAGGCTGAGCCCCGTCAAGCAGATCTGCTCCAGAAGGGAGAGTGAAAATGCTCTGAGCCTTCTGCTCACATCTGAAAATCAGTTTGGCAGGTATCATGTAGCAGACTTCCTTCCCACTTTATCTGGGCTGTGACTGAGCAGTCCCTGGGGAAGTATTTGGTTATATCAGTATATGGCAGTGCTCCCTAGCACCACAGCAGATGTCTGCATTTGCATTAAAGATGGGAAAGGATGATCTTCAGCGCTGAAATACAAGGCTGCACTGGGGACAGAAATAATGGAAACAAATGGCCAGAGATTAAGACTTGCGCAAGAGGCAGCACAGTAGTGCCTGTAAACAGCTGTCCTTGTCAGAGAAGAGCTGATTCCTCCTGAATAAGCAACTTCTTAAAATATACTGGACCTGACAGAAGTTCAGGGATGGTCTTCTCTGAGAAGAGTCTATTTTAGACAAAGTAATTGATTCTGTATTTTCTTCCTGTCTATTCAAAACAGACTGGCCTGAACCACACCATATTTTGCAAATGGGAACACAAATTTTGCCTAATGAAAGCATTTACAAGTAAATGTAGAATTAATGCTCACTACTAATCTGGAAGCAGTCAGTTGTCTTTCTTAAAGAATTCAAGTACAGCTTGAAGGTCTAAGGCAGCACTGCAGACAAATCTTAGTAAGGGAGACCTGACTGCCATTGTCCTTCCTCTACTGGCATCAGTGTGCAGAAGCACAGAAGGCAAAGGCAATGTAGCAAGAAGTCTCAGCTCTGACCCAGGCTGTTCCATGACCTGTTTGCCCTAATGATTTTCTGTCATGACATATCAGGTGCTTTTGAGCACCAGGATTCAAATGTGCCCAGCAGGAGTGCTTGACTTCCCTTCTGTGAACTGAAGGCTGTGGGATGAAGCAGGGCTCTGCTGCAGTCACTGTTGTGTTTTTTAAATAGCTTCCATTACAATTAATATTATGAAATAACATTAATCCATGCAAGTGTTATTGATGGGCTGTATTTCCCTGTGCTTGCAGGGGTAGGGAAGTATATGAGCAGTGACTAGAGAACAAAACCATACTGAAACTGGTCGTCTGGATCTAGTTTCAAAGTGTTTGAAGCTCAACTGCATGCACTAAGGACTGTTGCTGGCAAAAACATACAACCCTTCAAATTCAGTTTGAGCAGTTTGCCTTCAACCTGATATTTTTAAGATGCAATACAGAATTGACAGGTTCTGAATTGATGCTTTTCGTTGCTGTCAGCAAGCAAAATCTCAGTTATTAAGAATCTAAACAAATTATTGTGGGAGACTCCCTTCTGAAAGGGACAGAGGGCCCTATTTGTAGGATGGACCCAACTCATAGGGAAGTCTGCTGCCTTCCCCAAGCCCGGGTAGGCGACATCAAATCAGTAGCAGGCTTCTACTGCAGTATCTCTTTGAGATAAACTAGATTTTTCTTGCTGTTGTCTCACATCTGGTCAAGAATAAGAAGATCTAACTACATGGATTACAGTAGACTTAGTAAGGCCATTACATGTGCTAAGCTATAAGCAATTACCCTACTGTTTGTTAGGGGAGTTATTTTCCTTTCTTTCTCCAAAGTTGTTCTTCCTCTACTTTCCCAACAAATTGCAGAATATCTTCAGTAAGAAGCTGAGGTTCCTCCAAAGCTGCAAAGTGGCCACCTCGAGGCTTGAAATTGAAGGAGACTATTTTGGTGTATTTATTCTGGACCCAAGCCTGGGGTGTGTGCATGACTTCATTAGGGAAGGAGGCAATGCCAGTAGGTACTTGTACTGTGAGCCTGAGAGAGGAGAGAATAATTTTAATCTTCCAAACACCTAGCTTTGTAAGACATTGAATGTCCCAAGGAAATGTTGTTATTAAGCAGTTGGGCACACTGTTGTTTGTTAGGCAATCAAAATTTTACTTCCAGTTCCTTGGATATGAAGACTAGACTATGCTCTCATTTCTAAAAAGAAATTAAAAAAATATTTTACATACATTGATACTAAGGTGAGTTTACAAGGGATCCAGGACATGAGAGTTAGAAGCACAGAAATTGAGAAGAAAGCTCTAAGAGGTGGTGGGCATCAGGTTTCCTCATACTACATTTGGGGCTCAAAAGTCACGTAGTGAGAGGAAAGCATGCAATTTGACAAGAGGTGGAGAGAGATTTACAGTGAAGATTACAACTAGAACATGTTCAGCCTGACACGACAACTGGAGGGTAGGCAAGGGAAGAATTATCTTGAACTGCTGGAAAGGAGGAGGAGAGGGGAGGAATAATACAGATTAAAACTAGACTGGCTCAAAGGAAATATTTCGGAACCTGAGGCTTTACCCTTTAAGTAGCTCTTGTCTCTAACTGGCAGGAGCACACTCTACAGAACATTTTGCACATTAGTAAGTGTTGTGAAACAGATGGATCTGAGGAGGACAATATCTTAGACAGTGGAAGGATCTGCACTTGTTAAAAACAGCAACGCTTCTTAGGTTTAAATATCCCATACACATAGGCTGTATTGTCAGAAGTGACAGACTAAAATTTAGATACAAAAATTGTTGGACACTGGAAGCCTGAAAACAAGAGTACCTAAATTTTACATAAAACTTCCAGACTCCTTCCTCTAGGCATACAGAATCTCGTATAGCTCATCTCACTTAGGCACAACTGGAGCTGGATACTGCCCACAGTGTAGCCACAACAGCTTCAAGAACAGCTAAATAAATATCATAGCAGTGAGTTGTGGCTGCAAATACCTATGGGCAGGTTTAATCCTTCACTAATACTCAAGCTGACACAAACATATGCAACCAAGCTGCTGTCTTAAGTGTCTGTGCAGCAGGAACATCAGTCTTGCTGACTTTCAAATTATGCAGTTTGTCAGTACACTGATGTTGCTTCCAAAGGTAGGGCTTAAATCTTTTGCAGAAATAGGTAAACTGTGTCCAGAAAAGCACTAGAACTACAAACTAAATATCACAGTATCACAAGGTTGGAAAGGACCTCTGAGATCATCAAGTCCAACCTATAACCCTACACTAACACCAACACTAACACCAACCCATTGTCTAAATTTTCCCTGACGAAGCTTAAAACCATGCCCTCTAGTTCTGTCACTGGTCACCCGAGAGAAGAGACCAATCCCTGCCTGACTACAACCTCCTTTTAGGTAGTTGTAGAGAACAATGAGGTCTCCCCTGAGCCTCCTCTTCTCTAGACTAAACAGCCCCAACTCCCTCAGTCGCTCCTCATAGGGCTTATGCTCCAGCCCGTTCACCATCTTCGTTGCCCTCCTCTGAACACATTCCAGTATCCTAACATCTTTCCCAAACTGGGGGCCCCAGAACCGGACACAATATTCAAGATGAGGCCTGACCAGTGCTGAGTACAGGGAGACGATAACTTCTCTGGTCCTTCTCACTACACTATTCCTGATGCAGGCCAGGATGCCATTGGCCTTCTTGGCCACCTGGGCACACTGCTGGCTCATGTTGAGCTTCCTGTCAACCAGCACTCCCAGGTCCTTTTCTGCCTGACTACTTTCCAGCCACTCTGTCCCCAGTCTATAGCTCTGCATGGGATTGTTGTGTAAAAATGAAGTACCCGACATTTGGACTTATTAAACACCATCCCATTAGAATCAGCCCATATCTCCAATCTGTCCAGGTCCCTCTGTAGGGCCATCCTACACTGTAATAGATCAACCCTTCCTCCCAGCTTGGTATCATCTACAAACTTGCTGATGATGGACTCAATCCCCTCATCCAGATCATCAATAAAGATATTAAACAGGACGGGACCCAACACCGATCCCTGGGGAACACCACTGGTGACCGGCTGCCAAATGGATGAAACACCATTCACTACCACTCTTTGGGCTCGGCTATCCAGCCAATTCCTAACCCAGCACAGAGTGCTCCCTTCTGAGCCACGGGCTGCCAGCTTCCCTAGGAGTCTACGGTGGGAGACAGTGTCAAAGGCCTTGCTAAAGTCCAGGTATACCACATCCACAGCCTTCCTCTCATCCACCAGGCGAGTCACATGGTCGTAAAAGGAGATCAGGTTGGTCAGGCAGGACCTACCCCTCCTAAATCCATGCTGGCTGGGCCTGATCTCTTGACCGTTCTGCAAGTGCCGCATGATTATCTGTTCCATGATTTTACCTGGGACCAAGGTCAGGCTGACAGGTCTGTAATTTCCTGGATCATCCTTACGACCCTTCTTATGGATGGGTGTCACATGGGCCAACTTCCAATCTTCCGGGACCTCTCCAGAGAGCCAGGACTGCTGAAAGATGATGGAGAGCGGCTTAGCAAGCTCATCCACCAGCTCTCTCAACACCCTAGGATGGATCCCATCCAGCCCCACAGACTTATGAGGGTCCAAGTGGCTCAGCAGGTCTCTAACATCCTCCTCATGGATTGCAGGAGGGACATATTTCACCCTGCCCCCATCAACCACTTCAGAGGGCCAACTGTCAAGCGAGCTGACATCTTTGCTGTTAAAAACTGAGGCAAAGAAGGCATTAAGTACCTCAGCCTTCTCTGCATCTTTGGTTACTAGATTTCCCTCCACATCCAACAAGGAGTGGAGGTCGCTGCCGCCCTTCTTTCTACCATTGATATATTTATAAAAACTCTTCTTATTATCCTCAACAGAATTGGCCAATTTGAGCTCCAGCTGGGCTTTTGCTTCCCTGATTTTCCTCCTACACGACTTAACAACATCTTTGAACATGACGTGGCTTATGTCCCCTTCTTTCCAACGACAATACATCCTCTTTTTCATATTAGTTCCTTCAGAAGCTCCCTACTTATCCAGGCCGGCCGTCTGCCCCTACGACTCTTCTTACAACACAGCCCGCTCCTGCGCCTTCAAGATTTCATTCTTGAAGTGCATCCAGCCTTCCTGGACCCCCTTGCCACTAAGAGCTATTTCCCAGGGCACTTTTCTGACCAGTTCCTTAAATAATCCAAAATCTGCCCGCCGAAAGTCCAGCATCGATGTTCTGTTCCTGGCTTTTCTTATTACATTGTTTAGAGAGAACTCAATTATCTCATGATCACTACACCCCAGACAGCCTCCGACAACAACATCACCCACCAGCCCTTCTTTGTTCGTAAACAGCAGGTCAAGAAGACCCTCACCCCTGGTGGGCTCACTCACCAGCTGTGACAGAAAACAGTCCTCAATACACTCTAAGAACCTCCTGGACTGCCTCCTCTCTGCAGTGTTAAATTCCCAGCAGATATCCTCTGACTCTTACCCATAGACACTCAACCTGGTCATCACCGATCTCGACTTCAACAGCATCCAGGGTTTCCCTAGTGTAGAGGGCCACCCCTCCACCCCTCTTCTCACACCTGTCTCTCCTGAAGAGCCTGTAGCCTTCCATGGCAGCACTCCAGTTATGACAGTCGTTCCACCACGTTTCCGCGATAGCAACTATATCATAGCTCTCCCGCTGGACCAGGACTTCTATCTCCTACTGTTTGTTTCCCATACTGCGTGCGTTTGTGTACATGCACTTCAGTTGGGTTACTGACAACACCCTTTTGAGATGGCTCATCCTCCACAGGAACATCATTGGTGAGCCTAGTAACTCCCCCCTCCCCCTTCATGCCTAGTTTAAAGCCCTCTCAACAAGCCCTGCCAGCTCTTGGGCTAGAATCCTCTTACCCTTTGGAGTTAGACAAGACCCAATATACTAAACGAGACCCAAATATACTATTAACAAAACTGACTGCATGACTCAGTCACAGGCTAATTTAGCAACTCAAGTAAAATCTGTAAGTACTTGCATGTGCTCTTCCCTAGTTAGATACACAATGGCTGTGAGGTCCTCAAGCAGTGCCTCTAGTCAGATCTCCTTAACGACAATTCAGGATTCTTCCCTAATTACTGTGTTTCCAAGCACAACACAAGTACATCAACTAACAGACCTATCCTGCAGAGGAATACTGTGAAACAGCATTGCTTTTCCTCAGCATTCAGAAACTTACAGCATCCATAAGACACAGGCAACCTGTCTTCAACCATAAAATTAAATTCAGGGCAAGATATTTAGAAAAAAAACCCAACACTTACCTTCATGATTCTGTGTGCCTATCCCGTTCTGCAAATTTTCTTTGTAGAAACATATTGAAGAGACTGTACAGCCTGACACCCAGTAGATCATTATATTGGTGAGCAGATCATCCAGGTTAAACTTCCTGAACAGGTAAGCACAGAGATTGCTTTGTTTAAACTGAATATAATTTTGTATTACTTTAGCAGGGACTTGACTTTGGTTTGGTGGTAAGAAAAAAAAGTTACAGGAAAAATAAGTTAACTTGGTTGAGAAAAAAGAAGTGAAATGTGTGCTACTCCGCCCTCTGCCTGTCAGCGACCGGTTAAGCACACTATAGCCTTTAGGCACAGAGTGGGAAGCGACATTTTAACTCCTACACAGAAGGCAGATTCCAACAAGCCCCTTATGCTCCAGCACAGCTGTTAATAGTGTCCATAGCCTGGCAGGGTAGGTGCAGAAGAGCATATGGAACAACTTGTGCCATTTATTATTCATAACTTGACATGCTGTTGTGAAACTTCAACAGAGCCATCACACCAACATGTGTTGTAAATGGTGCATTTTTCATATCAAATTATTAGTTGCGGTGCAAACATTCTATTCAAATCCATTGTCACTGGAACTTTTTATGTCCTTTTGCTCCACTCCTGCCCAGTAACTCAGCAATTTTCAAAGTGGACTTCATCTCAGATTTCTGCCACACACTAAGAACCATTATTAGCAACTGGTAGGTAGATGAAGCAATACTCATCAATCTAAAACAAATTCATAGAGATCTAAGTATCAGTATTAAAATGAATCATGAGTTCTGTTTCCCACCATCTGAATGTAGGTCTCATTTTTCTGTCCTGATGAGATTCTTCCACCTAAGGCAGTTTTTAATATCTAGAATTTGCAGGGTGTATCTCTTTTCTAGGAGATCAAAGTGGGAAAGGAGTACATCGGCCTTCATGGTTTATTTGCATGCACTGCACCATTTGTGGCGCCTTACAAGATGTGAAGTGATCAGTTCAGACCAACTTCTTTAGCTTCGGCTTAGTTACCTCATCCAAAATGGCATAAGAGGAAACACTTACTTCTCTAGACCTCCATCCTCTAACTTCTGGAATTCCACATCAGTCCACGTAGAAAACTTCTCTAAGATGTATGCGGCCAGTCCTATATGAGAGTCATTCAAACCACAGCCTGAAGAGAAGGAATATTTAACTAAAATTGCAATATCTCGCTACTGACCTCAGACTGTTATAGAAGCATCCCATTATAATACAGCTTACATACTTGGCAAAGCTTTCCAGCACCTGTGTTCTTAAATAAATAAATAAAACAGTAAAACAAGTTGAAGCCATTTATTGTTGAATCATAAACTGATAGTACCTGCAAACCAACAGGCTCCACATTAGCTCACACTGTATGGCTTTTGAACTGAATGTTTGAACTGGATTTCTGCTGGGTTTTCTTTTTCTTTTAAGCTGATAAGATTAAGCTTTATGTGCCAAGTAGGGTTTATTTCCATTAATGTGGAAGCTGTCATGTATTAAGCAGTGTTACAGGGCCAAACCCCATGTTACAGGGCCAAACCTCATGTGCCTACACATGACCAGGAGAATTTGCACCATTCTCTAACAGCACATTTTAAGGGCTATTAGAAAGTCATGAAGGAAGAGCAAGCCTTTACTAAAAGGTCCATCTGAATTAGCAATAGCCAACTGCTTTCAGATAGAACAAAGATTAATAAGTTTCATAGTTTGTTTTACTTGGACAGAAAAAAACATACCTGCACCTGAAACTTTCCTAATATATCCTAGTGCTGTGAAATACAGGGACCACAAACTGTCCCAGGTATTCAGAAAAACCTTAGAAAAAGCTTTTCCTGAGGAACAGCAATATATTTAAAATTCCACCCAGGCAACTCAACCTTCCTGAAGATGCGTAACACTAGAGCAAGCATAATTTCATCAGCAATTGCTATTTTAAGTATGATAGCTGAGTTTCAGTTATCGAGCAACTAATATTCTAATATTGATAACTGAAACCCTGATTGTTTGAAAAAAAAAGTAAGCAAAATTATTTAAAATTCAGAAAATTATCATTTTGCGTACACATTTGTAGAATATACCTGCTTCTGTACGTAACCTTATGGAAAACCATTAAGAAATAGTTTCCTTATCTATGTTTTTAATAAAATCCACAACAGAATTGCTGCTGCACTAAACCAAAATACATGCAGTATTCAGTTGTCCAATTCAGTTACAAAAGATGTTTTTAAAATAGGAACATTTAAGACGTAGTTA
This sequence comes from Tapera naevia, assembly GCA_033556795.1. NCBI lineage: Eukaryota > Metazoa > Chordata > Aves > Cuculiformes > Neomorphidae > Tapera > Tapera naevia. The sequence continues at coordinate 89,277 of JAUMJJ010000511.1, forward strand.
AGCAATCTGAGTCACTAGCTCATCTAGAAAGAACACTCATAGGTACAATTTTTTTTTTCCTTGAAAGTTTACAAGTGATTCAGAACAATGAATGAAAACAAAATTTGATTTTACTTTTGAGGTATCACTTATCTCTATAAATAAGCTACATTGTGTGCTGAGACAGCTAAAAGCTTCTTGTGCTTTACATCACTTGAATGTCATCCATTGTTTATGAAGAAACTATCTTTTGCTCTCAGCAGAGCTGCATTTGAAATAGAATTACAGTCCCCAGTGACAGCAGAAATGGACAAGTATTCAATAAACTATTTATGAAAACTGAAAATTCAGTGGCACTTACAGCATGCTCAGTTTTGATGTACTGCTTTACTGCTTCTGCATGCGAAGGTGAGTGTAACGCTATATACCTATATGTAACCTTTTCTGACCTGGATACAAAAAAGGAGCTCACTTTTTAAAACCTCTAAACTTCTTGCTTCAATTTCCCTGATAAAAAATGATATTTTTTTTTTTTTATATTTTAAGGAGTACATTTTGTTTCTATAAAAGAACAACTAAAATGAACAGACTGAGTATTCTGAGCTCACAAGTTTTTTTTGTTCATTTTACCAACAGTATCAGGCTTTGTAGCCTGTATGTGAGCATAGCCAGACTCCAACAAGATCCTGTAGAGCCCTTTCTTCAGGAAGGGAAACATCCGCCGAACATCTTCATCCTGGAAACCAGAGAGCCCTGGCAGATAGCAGCCCAGCAGAATGGAGAGCAGGTGAGTGAATCCCATGTTCGTAACCAAGGCTAGATTTAAATGGAGACTTTTCACATGGCTAAAAATGAAAACAAAAAAAGCCCCCACAAATTAAAAAAAATAAAGTGCAATTCAAAGTTGTTATATTTAAAATGTTATTAGCAAAAATGGACATATTTAAATTCTGACCTGCTAATTTATGACCTTATGTATACCTTACACACATACACCTGCATATACCTAAGCTGCACTTAGTAGCGTGGCTTTTCACACAAAAATGACAAGTCCATGGGGCAACTGTCAGTAATCAGCACACACTCCTGGGCACTACGCCACAGATCTTCTTTTTGTTACAAGTTCTTATCCCACTCCAGACCCCACTGGGACCATTACAAAACTATTGCAAAAGCGTTTGAAAGAACAGGTATATAGTATTTTGGATCACTGCTTAACATTGAGCACTGAAGAGAGAAACTACACGGTGCCCATATGAGGACTTGGACAGGAACTCTCAAAAACAGATGAAATAACTATTTAAAGAATAAAGCAGCTTTGCATGCCAATCATGCAGCACTGTACCAAAGGAGTACTCACTTGGGAGCTATCTGGGCCAGATTGGTGCAGATAAGCCAGCCCCAGTCACCACCTTGTGTGTAGAACTCACTGAATTCCGGTCTGAGCATCAATTCATAAAAAACAGAAGCAGCACTTACAGAATTAAAGCCTGAATTACAAAAAAAAGAACAGTTGCATTAATTCCAGCTACATTTTTGACTGTGCAATGTTTATTCTCCCCCAAAGGCAACATTCAAGTTCCTACAAAGTTACAAGTCCATTTTTCTTCGCCTGTTTGGCAAGCTATATGGAAGCCCTTGTCACATCATTCACGCAAGGTGTAAGAGCAAGTAGAAACCATGAGGAGAAAGTCCAGCCTTCCTTGCAGACTACTGTTCTCCTAACCCCACCATTTGCCCATGTAACTTACCCCACCAAGGGGTTGCCAGAATCTCTTTAAACTGTAGTCATACTCCAGCTGAGCCTTATCAGAGGCACTCAGCATTGCCCAGGGAATGTGTTTCCATTTTGTCTACTCTGAGCACAGTCTCATCTTAATGATAGTTGCAAACATTAAGTTTCCACTAGTAATACACTTCTCCACTTCACTAAACACTCACCACATAAATCATAACCAGGGAAACAGAGAAAAGCAAAACCAGCTTTCCCCATTTCACTCACCTGCACACATAATTAAACACTAACTCAACATCACTCTAAATTCTACATTGCTCCAATTTGTTGCTGCTTATGTTTGTATAATTCAAAGCACAAGCTGAACAAGCAGGTATTTGGTTGCCATCTACCACGTAGACACATGAACTGATTTGTTTCAACCGTTGCTTCTCATCTACCTGTATAATACTATTGAATATGTATTCAAAACACCCAAAAACGATAGTAACAAATTACGTTCACTATTCCTGCTCACCCACACACAATTCATTGACTCAATTACAAGTCATGAGTTGTCACTTCATAACTTTTTATAGTCCTTTGTAAATACTTGCTTGGGAAACTAATTAACGGTGTCACCTGAAGCCACACTCTTATTTCCCTCTTCCAACTTCACACACAGGATCTTTGTTCCTACACTGGGAAATCAAGAAGAGCAAGGACTTAATGTTCTGCTAACAGGGGCTATCTCACTGTGAGACTAGGCCTGTGTTAGTTCAGTTTCTTCTTATACATCATGCCTGTTTTGTGGGGTGCTCCTGAGAAACCATAACCAGGGATAGATGGGCTCCAAAAATACGTTCATCACTGAGGCCATGGCTTGCAGGATCCGTCAGAAGAGGGATAGTTTTGTAAAACTCATAAAATTAGCCAGGCCAGCCATGAACCATTAATAATGGCTTTGCTGACCGGCCTTCAAGCAAATGAGGAGGCTTTACATGTACAAAATGGATATCAATGCCTGTAAAAATAAAATAATTCATTAACATGCCCAAATTTATCACAACACTGAAACTGATCACAGAACAGATTACAAATAAATCTTTTCTAAAGTCTTTTTTTGGTGAACATGTAAACACAGTGCACTTCTCTGGATCCATTTATTCAAGCAACTTAAAGTATTTTATAATGGGCAATTAAGCATCACAGCGGCCAAATAAGGTTGGCATATTTCTGTTTTTAAATAAATTGGCAAATTAAGACACAGAAGTGAAGCAATCTACTAATGGTAACACAGTGACTCACACAGCTTATAGGCAGAAGAGACAATTACATCATTTACTCCAAGTGCCCTTAAATTTTACCCAAATGTCCCTATACGGTACCAGAGAGGCTTCAGCTAACCACAGATTTTTCTTCCTCAACAGCATACAATTGCGACTTGAAGGCACCAAGAGATAGGGAATCCATCATAACTAGCAGCTGTTTGTTTTGGGGCTCCTAATCACTTTCCTTATTTTATGCATGCTTTACTTCCCATTTTAACACGTCTGATTTCTGTCTTGAGCCACTGATCCTAATGGTACAGCAAAAGAAATGTGAAAAGCTTTTGGTAAGTATTCCTGTGGAGGCCTCCTGTAATCAAATCACACATCTTAACTACTGACAAACCAATCATGCTGAATAAAGGATTTGAAGAAATTACCTTGTAAAAAAGAGAATTAATGTGCTCAATTTTGTGGTTCTTTTCTACCAGTTGCCCAAAGTTTTCAGTATCTCTTTAAGTGAGTAAACCAAAACAGGAAACTATGTTCTAGTACCAGCCTCCTCATTTTTAAGTTAAAAAAGCAAAAACTACAGTCTTGTTACATTTGTGATCCTTTTGCACTTAGTCCATTCAGGTGAACTGCTTTTCCTCAAACCCATTCACAGCTTTGCTTTCCAGGAAACAATAATGTGCTCTTAGTAGAACTTTGAATGCCTCATTTCTTGATGCATTTAAGTACATTTTACTCATAAGAACTCCAGCTCACCAGCAATCCCACTCTTTTTTCACTGACTAAGATTTCCCCATCCTTGGCAATTCTGTGGATTTCTGTATTCTCTGAAAAACTTTCAAGTGACTACACGAATCTAGGAATCTGATATACAACATGTTTGATCTTGTCTTTTCATGGCTCATCTCTGTAATCACTCCTAACGTTGAAATTTCTCTTCCTATTCCTATTTGTAGTGCATTGTCCTTAGCTTCTTTTCTCTTCTTGTCTTAGATGACGAATCTTTTCAGATTCACACACCTTGAATCTTAGTTTTGAATTGTGGGTACTTGTTGAGGACTTCAACTTGTTTCTTCTAATTGAACTATTTTTTCCAGTAGGCGACAACCCTCCTGAGATACACAGAGTTAGTCCCATAATGGAAGCAACTGTTCTCCAGTGGCTCAGTGAATCGAGCCTGGTCAAGTCTCCTGAATAAGTCCTACAGAAAGAAAGAAGAGACATTACAAGCACTTGTGTCTGCCATGCTGTGCTCTGCTGCGCTTGGTTTCTAGTTATTCCCAAGTGAAACAAGAACAATAAAAATATTTCTAATGACACCTGCGCATTGTGCTGATGCTCCCCCTAGCAATCTAGAAAAACTATGACAGTGACCTTCCAACAGTACGTCAAGATTACAGGGGATGCTGACGATACTGCAAAATCAGTTCAAAAATCCCTTAGCAAGGAAGGAAAGCCAAGAGCCCCTTCCTGCTCCAAACAGAAGCACAGAATAGTTGAAGGTGGAAGGCAGGTCTGGAAATCTAATCCTGCTCAAACCTGAACAGTATTTTCTAATACAGCAATAGAGATAGCTGTCACTCTGCCTAGCTGAGTTAGGTGTACGCACTGCCTCACGTTTCGCACTGAAGAGGTATTCTCAGTCTAGGCAAAATATTAATATATAAACTCACTGGTTTGGGGATTTAACATGTGTATAGAATGCAGGATTTTTAAATTTAGTTTTTAACATGTCTTTACATACATGCTTCTTGTCTGTGCTTAAAGTTTTAGTAATGTATGCTAGCATAACTTTAACTGCTAGTTTATGAAAAATTTATTTAGAAACAGAGTTTTCTACTGATGGTTTATGTTGCAATAGCTGTCGTAATAGAGAATTGTGTGTTTCAAAAACAGCTTCAAGTTACAAACTATCTAACTTTGTTTCTGCAGTTTAAGGAGACACATTGGACATCAATGTCCATTAATATTACTAAGTAGGGCAAATGAAGTGTTAAAAAATCTAGGCCTTACTGAGAAAATAGGAATCTATTATAAATGAATAATATGAGCAATCCCGAAAGTACTGTTTGAACCACTACTCCACTCAGATCTATGAAATTGTGCAGTCTCTGACTTAAACAATCAAAACACACCATCAAAACCCCGCTGTCTAACAAATTCTGCAACATACGTGTTTACTGTAACTACCACTGTGGTATTTGTGTTGACCAAAGTGGATCATTAATTATAGAAGAATCAGCATCCAACACAGCTGCAAATATAAAGCAGTCAAGAAAACGAGATATTCATAACCGCTTTTGAAAGAAAAACTTCCTTTGTTCTTATTCTGGCCTACACAATCAGAGTGAGGAAGGTGCACAAACAGGAACAGTAATCTGTAACATAATTCTTATATTTATTAGGCTTTACAGAGTAGGTTTATTTACTGGCAATCTTGCAACAGCCAGCTGATAACAAAATTTCAGGATGTGAAATCTGCCTATCCATACCTATCTTCTGAAGTACTGGAAAATCCCTTCTCCCAGGTCCTGGACATTAATGCTCAATCTCATAAATGTAACTATTGGTTCAATTTTTAAAAAAGTCCAAACAAGTTCTGCATTTATTTGGCCATTTCGCCCTTTTCTCTCCCCACTATACAGATTTGCTTATGCTCAGCTCCTCTTCTGTAGTTTCCACCTTAAATGGCCAAACAGTTGAATCTTCTTCAGTGTCAGACTTTTGTCCCTTGCCCCACCATCCCTCTTTGAAGGTTAATGTCTCCTCTTTCTTCTTGGAAAGTAAGAAGTAGACGATGACTGTCCCCAGAACCAGGAATACTTCAAGCAGCATAATGCCTGCAAGAGAAGAGCAGAACTCTGGTAAAGCCCAGTCAGATAGCTCAGAGGCCTGGGACTTACTTTACAAGGAACAGAGAGTTTGCCTCAATTCTTAGCATTTCGATCCCATCTACACATTGTTCTGTAATTCATAGGACATCAGCACTTCTGTAAAATTTCAGAAATAGGATGTTCCTACCTACACAACTAAAATAGGGAGGAATTATGTGTTTTACATAAAGATATTTAGTAAAAATAGAACTCAAAGCAAGCCAAGAGATCATATGGCTTGGTAATTAAAAAGTCCTCTGATTAAACATGCCCTACGAGGAGTGACTGAGGGAGTTGGGGCTGTTTAGTCTAAAGAAGAGAAGCTCAGGGGAGACCTCATTGCTCTCTACAACTACCTAAAAGGAGGTTGTAGTCAGACAGGGGTTGGTCTCTTCTCTCAGGTGACCAGTGGCAGAACTAGAGGGCATGGACTCAAGCTTCGTCAGGGAAAGTTTAGGCTCGATGTGAGGAAAAAGTTCTTCACTGAAAGGGTGATTGGCCATTGGAATGCGCTGCCCAGGGAGGTGGTGGAGTCGCTGACCCTGGAGGTGTTTAAGGGGAGACTGGATGAGGCACTGAGTGCCATGGTTTAGATGATGGTTGGTGTTAGTGTGGGTGTTGGTGTTAGTGTTGGGTTATAGGTTGGACTTGATGATCTCAGAGGTCCTTTCCAACCTTATGACACTGTGATACTGTTTTCCTTGGTGGCTGCTGACTGCTGCTAAACTTCAACAGTAAAGGAGGTAACTGTAGATACAATTTAAGTTTAACGCTTTCTCTTCCTCTGAAGCTCTAGATTTCCCACAAATTCCAAAGCAAAGCAACTCTTCAGTAAGGCTTGCACATCTATTGTTATAGATTTGGAGGGAAAAGAACCAAGACATATATACAGAATGAAAAGTGAAGAGTGTGAGGGCAGCCACCTTGCACCTTCCCATCAGTCTGAGGCAGTGGGGCAGGGATATATTTGCAAAACCCTTGAACAGCATTGAAAAGGGTAGAAGGACCGTCCCTTTCTTTCCCCCTCTGAACTGTTTTAAAGAGAAGACAAGAGACCCCATGCATGCTCTCCTGGCTCCACAACACCCTGCCCTAAGTGATAAAACTCTGTCAAAGTGAAGAATGACTTTATTCACAGCATACCTCCATAACACAACTGTTATGCAGGAATGTTGTACTTTAGTCAAGCAGAACAACAAAAAAAATCCATTTTGAATACATTTGAATCTTTTCATGCTGCAATAGAAATAAATAGTTATTCAGGTTCTTCAATAATTAATGATTTCAAGCATTGCTTTAAGAATGAGAAATGTTTGTAAGGTGATTTGAGGAACAGCATTGTCATCATTTAAATGCATAATTTTAAAGAATGTTGTGTTTCAAGCACTCATTTTCTGGAGAATAGATAAGACATGAAGTTTTTCATGTTTTCATAAGCTGGAGAATTGGGTCTGTGAAAACCTCATGAGGTTCATCAATGCCAAGTGCAAGGTTGTGCACCTGATTTGGGGCAACCCTCAGTATCAATACAGGCTGGGGCAGAAGGACCTGGGGATTCTGGTGGATGAGAAGCTGGGCACGAGCCAGCAATGTGTGCTCGCAGCCCAGAAGGCCAACTGTGTCCTGGGTTGCATCAAAAGAAGCGTTGCCAGCAGAGTGAGGGAGGTGATTCTGCCCCTATGTTCTGGTGAGACTGGAATACCGCGTCCAGCTCTGGAGCCCCTCAGCACATGAAAGGAATAGACCCACTGGAGTGGGTCCAGAGGAGAGCCACTAAAATGATTAAATGCCTGGAACACCACCTTTATGAAGAGAGGCTGAGAGAGTTGGGGTTGTTCAGCTTGGAGAACAGAAAGCTCCAGGAACACAGACTTTCAATACTTTTAGAGGGCTTGTAAGACAGAAGGGGAAAACATTTTTAGCAGGGCCTGCGGCAATAGGACAAGCGGTAATATTTCTAAACTAAAAGAGGAGAGGTTTAGACTAGGTATTAGGAAGAAATTTTTTACTGTCAGGGTTGTGAGGCACTGGAACAGGTTGTCCAGAGAGGTGGTGGATGCCCCATCCCTGGAAACAATCAAGGTCAGGTTGGATGGGGCTCTGAGGAACCTGATCTAGTGGAAGTTGTCCCTGCTCACTGCAGGAGAATTGGCCTAGGTGACTTTCATGGTGCCTTTCAATCAAAACCATTCTATGATTCTATGGTTTCAAAACTCCCGCAGGGCAAGCATTGTTTGACATAGAACAGTCCTCATTCTCTCCAGAGATGGAAGATTTTTTTGGTTTTACTACTGCAGTGTAATTTAATGCTCTGAAATTGCTCAAAGAGTCAACAAAACGGACCAAATTTATTCCTGGATCAAAACAAGAATCGTGACACAAGTTAATGGGATTCACATGATTGTAACAGGAGTAAAATTGATTATCTTCTAAGTGCCTTTATGTGACAGGGACGCATTTTAGTCACCCTCTAAGTTTAATTTTCTGATGACTTTATTTATATATAAATAAATAAAACTGTCAAAATAAGCACCCACTGAAATATTTGTAGAGAAGTCAGGCACTATGTAGATAGGACAGCAAGCTACAAAAATACATTGCTTACATACACAAGTGATACAGCCTTGAGAAGTGATCTGAAATTCCTTAATCCTCAGAGGCTGGAGAAATGGAAAAGACAGGCACTGAAAGAACTTGAACCGTTTATTCATTTCACTTGTCCTTCCATAATTTCTGTTGTTTGAGGAGGTGCTAGTTTTTCTTCATCGTATTCTCTGGAGCACAAGACAACAACCTTCTCCCACCTCCAGCATACTCAGGTCATAACTTACCCCAAAATTAAACAGTTTGCTTGATTTCATGCCTCAACACATAAACAAGTGTGGCCTGGAGCCTCCAGAACCCAATTAAATTTTACTGCAGGGCAGAACTGGAGGGGCTTTCAGAAACCTCCAAACACTTTGCATAGAAATAATACCTACCACAGTAGTGAACAGAATTTCTACACTGTCTTCACAAAGAAGAACAGTAACTTCCCTGAAATCACAGCACAACTCAGGCCGTATCTAGACTAGAAATGTTCACCAGCATGACTATATAAATACCACATACAAAAATTGCAAACTCTTGGCCAACTTCAATATGTTTACAAAGCCCCATGACAAACAGCTCTGCCAGAAAAGAATGCTGCTGTCAGTACCAGCCCTGTTGATCAGGCAGGATGGCTGGGACATCTAGAAATCAGAGGACCTTCTCCTGGCTTATGCTATACTAGTGACAAGAGGCACTGCACCTAAGGCAGAATTGCTTTACCCAGAAACTGAATCTCAGCCCATTCTCTAGCAGGAAACCATGTGTCTCTCAAGGAGACTTGAGAAATCAGAAATTTTGCCGTGGAAGACATGGGAGGGGTTTGTGCAAATGTGCATATTTTGCATTCACCCTGGAGTGAGTGTACAAAGAACCTGCTATGTGAAAAGATACCCATTTTTGCAATTAATTCCAAGCGGACTTTAATATGAGAGTGTTTACAATCCAGCAATAAGTGCCCAAATCAGTTTCAGGTTTCACAAGAGTTCTGTCTTGTATTGCAGATAACTTGGACCACTGACAAATCAATTAGCATGATGTAACATTTTGACTTGGAGGAAGCCACCTCTGATACTGACTGGACTATTTTTTACTAACAGAGAGAGATCCCAAGTTGCTCTCTATATTCAATCTCACAGTTCTCTTGAAAGAGCCTGAAAAATTCCTAATTACAAAGAACACAGGGGCCTAGAACTCCAACTATGCTACACTCTTTTCTGAATGAACAGGAGGAAGAGAAAGGGCAAAGTGCCTCAGCAGTATTTTAACTTGCACCAGTTCACAGCACACTCAAAGGGATTGTTTTGCTAGTGATTAGTTACTGGAATGCAGCATGTTTCTACCAACCTCTCCAGCCCGTGCTGAAAGACTACTTAGAGCAAATGCGCTCCATGATTTCCCAAGTTTGCTATTCAAGCGAGTTTTCTAAAACTCCTGTGTGTTATTTGCAGTGTAAAGCAGCCTCAGTCATGACACATCTACACCAGAATTTCCTCCACTAATCACTACTGAACTGCTGTGAGATGGAAGTTATTAGCCCCTTGCACTTGTTCCATGATACAGAAACACAGCACTATGAATGCAGGAGGGAAAACACGTACAATTAAAACCCTTCTATACTTGCAGTTTTCAGAGAGTTAAACAACAAAATGCCAATATTTTTATTCTCTGAACTCTTTCGATGCAATCATGTTGGCATGTTGCCTTTAAAAATGATTGCTTCAAAGGGAGTTTATGTTTTGGTTTGGCTTTTTCCACTTTTTCTATGACCAAAGGCAAGATCTTAGAATCAAATATTTCCATTTATTCCATGGTCAAACACTTAAGCGCCAAGACTTTGCTGTACACCAGGGTGGATATATTGTTTGTAGACAGCACTTAAATACTGTAGACAGTACTTTTATCCTAGAGCTCAAGGAAGAATGTTTTTGTTTTCAAATGTTTTTATTTTTAACATGCTTTTAAAAATATGTTTTGAAATAAAAAATGTTGAAGTGTGATGGATCCAGTAAACAGGCCAAAACCCAGCTCCTCTTGAAGATGACCAAATGCACCTCAAGAAATATGTTTTCTGCAAGAAACTCCCAAAACTTTTAGAGTATCTTACTGCTCCTTGTTGAAAACATTCTTGCTTTTCAACATTGTTTGTATTTTGACTTGCACTGTCCTCTGTTTGTGCCACAAGAACAGAGCAATTACTACTTACATCTAAGCTATGTCCCAGCCCATGCCCTGCATCAGTTTCCAGTAAGAGATGACCCAGAGAACAGTACTATTTATTTTTTAGAGAAGTTAAGTTTAATGGTAAAAATTCCTGTCTTGTTCTACTCGTAATCATTTGTCTTTCCCTTGCAGTGTTAGCATCCATCTGAAACATGTTATTGGAGAAGTAAGGAACTGGGGAAATTTTCAACTTAAGAGCTGGAAACCCCTTTTTGGCACAAATACTTCACAACCCAGATACTATGGCTTGAACACCCACAACTCCATGTAGTGCTGTTAAACCATTTCAGTGTGAAACAGCTAATGCATGGGCGAAGCAAAAGCTCTAAGAGAACACACTGCTTTCAGACATGTGCCAGAGGTGGTCATAGTTTAGAGTTAATAACACTTGCTCTCTAAAGTTGGTTTACTAGCAGACTGGAAGGTAGCTCAGAGCACTTAGCACACTGACACTGTCAGATACAAGGTTTATTGATTAATAATTACTTGGCAGAAAACATAACAGCTGAATTTACAAGTCATGCTTCCATTTATTTTTGTTACATTCTGTTACATAAACTCCCCCACCAGGTTTTACTGAAAAGGCTCCCCTCTGCTGCAGCATACTTGTTTACAGATTGGTTTATCTGAGGAGAAGCAATTGCAGGGTACTCTTCCCAACAGTTCTGAAGGAAAACCAAACCATTGAAGGACTTAAAACACTTGTGTCACCTCTAAGAGGGTCCCTTAGCACTGACAGCCTAAAAGGGACTAAGATATGGCACAGTCCAAGAACCTTCACCCTCAGTCTACATCCTACCATCTCTGGGCATCAGGGTTTTGTCATTATGGAACACCAGAAACAGACAGAGAACCATGAAGTGAAGACATTTGTACAACAAAAGCCCTCTATTTATGCAGTTTATGGAGCATTATGACAAGCTGTAAAACAGCTTAGCAACACAGGAACCGCTTTGCATGCAACTGATAACATCTCCCAGGTGAGCATAAAATGATACATTAACATTTAGGAAAGGGAGAGAGAGAGGGACCAGATGATATAAAGCATCCTACGCAGGGAAGCAAATCAAAGATAGGAAATACAAATCCAACAGAGTTTCTGGCTTGTCTCAATAAGAAATTTAGCATTTACATTTCTTATTGCCACAGGGAGGTGGTACACAATGCTATCTCCAAAACAGCAGGATATCATTCTGCTCCACAATCCTTTTCTAGCCTGTTCACAATCAGGAATTAGCCAGTCCAGCAGGAACCTAATTAGAAGACTACAACCAAGGAAAGTGGTCACCTCCCCAAAGAAACAGAACCAGCCCCTCTTTCCTAGGGGAGTGGCTAGGCCTATGTGCATAACACAGGAGAAAGGAGATCTACTCTCCAACTGCAATAATTCCTGTTTGGGACTTTACAGACAGAAGAGCAGCAAAAGGATCCTTAAATCAGCACTGTTTAGTCATGATAATTAAGGCAAAAGAAGCACTTAACATTTCACAATAACACATTCCATAGCTAAACATTAAGCTTAGATCATGCACAGATTTTATCCTATTTATCCCATCCATCTTTTATTCTATTTAATGACCCTCAAATTCCAACAACAGCAACAGAGGAGTTTTTTTGCACAAATGCAGAGAAGCAACAGATGCCCAGCATACAACTTGGAGATGAACACATCAAAGTTGGCTCTCCCAGACAGCACTCTCAAATCATGTTAAAAATGAGAAGGATATCATGCCAGTAAAAGGTTTTTAAAACAGTTAGTAGCCACTGTCCAGGGAACTAACTGACACCATCCAATAAAATAGACTCCAAAGAACATCTCCAACTTTATTTCATATTTAATTTCTAATATCTGAAAAGAAATTATTAATGGCACTGATTTGCCTTTCTCCAGAGTTTCTAGTAATAATGAGGTTAACCTCAGTCTATGCCAGTATTTGCATAGGGGTGGAAAGAGAGGGGTGGAAAAAAGTGCAGATGAACCAGGAGAGTTAGATATTACAGATGAGGAAATGAGATGGAGGCAATTGTTCCTTAAAGGAAATTCAGGCACTATTTTTAGCTTCACTAAATTCTCCAGTAGTAAAGAGTAAAAGGCTGCCTTTCTCCCCTGCACATATTTTGCCCAGTCTGATCTCTAGATAAGACTCAGATGCATCCCATTCTGCCTTGTGGTACAGCACAGTGTACGACCTATTTACTGTGGGATTTCTCATTAGGCTAATTCTCTTAAGATTTTTCCATGAAATCAGAGAGGGAAAGGTCCTCTTTAACTAGCAGCTTTACAAGCTTTCTGTATTAGCACTATTAGAAAACTGTATTACCTTTAAAAACCTTTAAATATACACAGAATTGACATGGTTTCTTGGGGAGTTAGGGGAGAGTGCAACAGTTTGAAATCTTGGACTCCAAAGTACACAAGAACAAAGTACAAAACAATCTCTCAGTTAAAAGAAGGTGTGGACATAGAAATGTTGAACATAAGACTGCCAAAGGAAATTTCTGGTAATCTGCAATAGAGTAAGGTGAGCCACACACTGTAAATTTAAATTAGGATCACAACTCCAAGTAGCAAGGGCAGCATGACCGAAAACCTGTATGAGAGTGTAAAAATAAAAAAAAATATATTTTAATAAATTGTGACTATGGAAACATGAAGACACGGAAACTTGTTATCTCTCTAGGAAGACTTCGTTCTCAAAGAGGAAAGGAACTCTGAACGATGAGAGAAAAGAGGAACAGATGGTAGTCATCATTTTGTGTCAAATAACTGCAACACCAAGAGGATGTGCCAGAGTAAACATGTAACAGGAACAATTCTTGCTACTTCATCTCTCTATTAATAACAACTAAATATTTAATTTCTCTTTGGATTTAAGGCTTCATCTAGAAAAGTGCACTACATGTATCCAGCAGATTAGAGCAATTAACATAGGTGATGAAGCAGCTAAGAGGACTAGGTCCTTCAACAGAGCTTTTATATTTTTATTCATAATACCCAGCCATTTAAAACTGAGAGAAAGACTCATGTTCTATTAGACAGCAAAGCATACTCACGATACATATATGATGGGCAGCCAGCACATACAGAACTGGTAAAGCAATAGTTACACATCTTCATCGCAGAGCTCAAAAGGAAAAAAAATCAACCGCTGAATACAAAAAATATGAGAAGAATTGCTTGAGGTAGAGAAAAAATGAAAAAAAAGAGTTTCCTGAGCCTTTATTTGTCTTCTGGATTACACCTAACCATCTCCAACACAGATGTTTTAAAAAAAAAAAAGTAGAAGGTCAGAGAACAACTCACTTTTCAGAGAAGAAACCTACAAAACAGCTCCTTTTCTTCTTTATCCCAGTAGAATCCCTCCATAAACATGGTCACAGATAACCTCATTCTGACAAATGCATTAGGAGACAGCATTGTACACTATTGAAAAAAAGAAACTAACAAAAGCATCGGTGCCATGACTCCCACAAAAATATTTCCAGCTCTGCCAATCAGAAAGCATTTGATCAACATCAATATGCTTAAACAAATATTTCAAAGCTGATAATGCTGCCTTAAAAAAAAAAAACAAACACAAACTATAAAACCCAGTCTACTAAAATCATTGTGTTAGCCATCCTGCTGTCTAACATGACCAAGACAGTAAAGCAAATGCCATTTTAGAAGTAGATATTTGTGCTTTACTATTTATGTAAATATCTACTTACACACACGATGATGCTTTTAATTAAAAATAATGTGTTCAAAGGAAGAATCCAGGACTTTTGCAGCAGTAGTATTCAGAGGGGAAAAAAAGTATTTTCAGCGTTAATTACAAGCAGACCAAAGCTCTTCAGAGCAAAGTAAGACATCTACTTTCCAAGTGACTTTTCTTTAGGGACTTACACAGTAATTAGAGATCTATTTGCCACATTTGGAACTTTCACATTAAAGATAACTGGCCTGGTTCTGAGATTACTTGTTGCATGAGGAAATACACATGCAGGCTCAACATAGCAGTGTACACTCTGCCACAAAGGTAAGGTTTTACTTCTGCTTATCTGGCCACAAAATTTGAATATTCCAACTGTAATACAAGAAATGTGCATAGGAATATATAAGACCATCAATTAATTTTGCCTACAGCTAAAAGAAATACCTCACCTACCACCCCCATCTCTGCTACTTCTCCACTGACAAATTACTTGGCAAGCTACCATCGAAGGAACAAGAAGGAACAAGAATTTCTGGGAGTACTACCACTCTGGAATCACTACCCCAAAACTTTTATTTACTTGTTGTAATTACTTAGAACAAATGGGCCATGCATATTCTACTAAGACGCCTGAACTTGTTTCACAGTGCTTATTACCATACTAAAACATTGCAGTTCTATGTCTAAAAGTACTAGGTAAGTCTGAAAGTTTGCTGCAGCCCTAGATAAACAAACAAGCTGAAAACATGCTAAACCTTACAGAATGACCAAATACAAGTAGTATAGTAGATCAACAAAGAGGAAGGGAAATGCCTTTTAAAAAACTTAGTAATCCAAAACCTACTTGGGGCAACTCATAAAGACAAATTGCAGGCAGAATCCAGCTGCACTGTTTATTAAAAATTGGACTCTATTTTGAATTATCTACTTCAGCACCATGATTGCCCCTATGAAAAAAATAACAAAACTTGTAAGAAATATCAAACAAGTAGAATTTAAACAAATCATGCACAAGTTTGTATATGTGACTTCAGACTGGAAAAGACCTGGCCTAAAGAGTCACAAACTTGACACCATTTTGATAAATGTCCCATAAACAAAAAAAAAATCTTCAATTTCATATCTTCATTTAGAGAGAAATAAAAACCCCCAAACTAAAACCAGACTAAATCATTTATACAAGCTCTGACACAAAACTCCCACAACCGCACACGTAATATCTTTTATGTAACAAATCAAGAAAATCAACCACGATCACTTTTAAAACAGTTCCTTTCTGAGTTGACACAGAGCTGCATATGATGCTGCCAGTGCTCAAAGTGATTCTGTAGATCATTTTCTGAAATTATTTACTTTGAGTTACTTTTGTTTTCACATCTTCTACTGACAAAAGATGGTTCATGGACTTGATCTTTGAGATCTCTTCACAGTAAGCCTCAGCAAATAATTGACACGTTTCTGTCACAGACTTCTTTAGTTTCACAAGAAACTTGATGTTAACTAGCTCTTGCACACTGCCTTTTTCCAACTGAGGATAAGAAAACGTTTCCATTTGAACATGGGTCCACTTGTACTGAGTGAAGTAACCGAGCCAAGCCTTGTCTCACTGTGACAGGTTAGAACATATTCTATAATCATCTCGTCTCTCTGCTCCCACTCTCAGTTCTCATGCTACAGGGTTAGTCTCGGAGGTTTGCGTCAGACCTCGTTTACCAACAGTTAAAGCCACTTGCTCAAACTAAAGCAGGAAACCTGGACCGATTCCCAATGAATGGCAAATAAAATTGTTATTTCCATAAGTACTATCAGCAGCAAGGCCAGCTTGTCCGGACCCTGGAATTGCACACGCAGCCCTGGCTCCAGCAGGCTGTTGGGGAACAGCACATTTCTCCCCCAGAAAAGCTGGCATAGGGCCGCCCTGTTCCGAAATCAATCCCAAAATCCCTGCCGGGCCCACTGCTGTTATTCAGACTTTAACGATACCCGTTGTTAATAACATTTTGGTACTACCAGCTGGCGGACGGGCGCACGCTTTTTAAAACAATAGTGTTTAAGGCACTTCACAGCGGTCCCTGCTCCCTCTCTCGCGGCGTTCGTTCCGCAGGCTCCGGCCGGAGGCGCCGCACGCAGAGTAACCTGTGAAAGTGATTCAATTTCCCGCATGGGCAGCTTAGGGCAGCATTCTCCCCCGTCTCCGACTTCGCCCGCCCGCGCCCTGCGGCAGCTGCGCGGGTGGGGTCACCATCCCCCGCCCCCTCGGCACCGCCCTCGCTCCGGCCGCTGCGACGGAGTCGCTCCGCGGCTGAGGCGCCCACAGGGCGGCACAGGCCCAGCTGCAGTGCCCACGACTAGGACACAGCCAGTCAGCACCTGATTACCAAGTGGCACCGCGTGTGAGCTTCCCGAAGGGCTCCTCTGTTCTCTCTGTGCGCAGCCCGCCGGGAGATGCAGTCCCTGCGCCGCGGCAGGTGGCTGAGGGCGAGGGGGCGAGCGGGGACGGAGGCTCTGCCGCTGGTGCCGAAAATACCGGCAAATAAACTCTCCGAGACTCCTTTTGGAGTTTTAGGAAGCAGGAGCTTTTATTTCAGTGCTGGGCGCGTGACTGAATGATTTCCATCAATCACGCGTGAGAGACGAGCTGGGGACAGAATGTATATCCCACTTACATGCATGTTCTGTTACTTTCCAAGGACTAATTTTAATATTATTATGAACTTCACAACAGCCAAATCTCTACTAAGCGGAGCTTTGGAGCCAGCTCTGTCTGACCTTGCATTTGAGATAGGAAAGGCTGCAAACAGAGGTGATTATAGAAGAAGACACATCTGTTCAGCACAGATCATGCTTAACACAATGCGTTACCATTTCTCCCCAAACAGTGTCTGGAAAAACATTATTTGAAAAAAATAAAACATGCTATCAGAGGGACATTCCAAAAGACATATTTACTTAGATGAAACTTAACTCTGCTTTAGTGTAAATCAAAATATTCCACTTTTGTAATTCTAGCTATTTCTTATATCACTGCCCTTGCCGCTGGACCCAGGGCTTGGACTCGGCATTGACCGAACTGGGGCAGTGGGGAACAAGGGGCTCACCTGGGCTCAGGCAGTCACAGAGTGTCACAAGTTCCAGTTCTGCAAACATTAGTTCATTGCTGGAGTGCCAGAACTAGGACACAGCTAGGCAGGAGCTAATTACCAAGTCACACTGTGTGTGAGCTTCCTAAATAGCTTCTTGGCCAGTTTCAGGAGCACACACTGCACTGTGGTTAGAGCTGACTTAAGAGAAATGCATCTACACCTCTCTGGCTGCTGCCTTGTGCAGCACTGCTACCCACCCAACAGCAGGAACATACTAAGAACATGTGTAACAGCAGTGCTGCTGCTGGACCTGTGTTCCCCAAGGCCTGTCTCCCAAATCTGGAAGATCAAGCCTCGCAAGGGCCAGCTGTAGCAACTGATCAAGAACAACGTAAGTCTTTTGAGGAGCAGCTGAGGGAACTGGGGTTGTTTAGCCTGTTGAAGAGGCTGAAGAGAGACCTTACTGCTCTCTACAACTACTTGAAAGGAGGTTGTGATGGGGCAGGTGTTGATCTCTTCTCCCAAGTAAAAATGATAGGATGAGAGGAAACTCCCTCAAGTTGCACCAGGGGACTTTTAGATTGGATATTAGGAAAAATCTCTTTACTTAAAAGACCAGTGAAGCACTGGCACAGACTGCCCAGGGAAGAAGTGGAGTCACTATCCCTGGAGGCATTCAAAGAATGTGTAGACATGGCACTTCAAGACATGGTTTAGTAGGCATGGTGGTGTTTGGCTGACTTAATGATTTTAGAGGCCTTTTTCAACCTTAATGATTCTATGATTCTATAAAAACCATTCTTTATCGACTCTTTGAGGTTTTTCCATTCAAACTCAGTTTTCACCTGTTGCTTCAGTTCCAAGTTCCAATCTGATTTTTTCATCACCTCCACACCATCTCAATTCTCATGTTTAGATTGCTGAAAAGAAGTCTTAGCAGACTTGTGATCACAGATAATGATTTCTTTCACCTTTTTCAACCTCTTTTACCCAACCATCCTGGTCTGCTTAAGCAGCCCTTTGCCCAAAGAGCATTTGGTGCAGTTCTCACGCTCTTTTGCACATAGTAGGTAAATTTAAAAAGTGATCTGTTTTAAAGCAACATACACCTAAACTATTCTGTAAGTAAGGCTTCTTTTTGTTGTTGTTTTCTTCTTGTACACCAAACACTGTAAAAAGGCTCAGAGTTCTGACCCTTCTGGGGCATCTGTCTTCACCATCAGCTCCATACTACTTTTCTTGAGGTGCCAAAATTGTAAGTAGCAACCCATCTTCCTTCTGTAGGACTACAGGGCTTTCACAAACATACAAATAAGATTGTGTTGACTCTCTTAGTAACACATAACTTTTATAGGATGATAGATAAAGCAACTGTATTATGTCACAGTATCACAGTATCACAAGGTTGGAAAGGACCTCTGAGATCATCAAGTCCAACCTATAACCTAACACTAACACCAACACTAACACCAACCATCATCTAAACCATGGCACTCAGTGCCTCATCCAGTCTCCCTTTAAACACCTCTAGGGTCGGTGACTCCACCACCTCCCTAGGCAGCCCATTCCAATGGCCAATCACCCTTTCAGTGAAGAATTTTTTCCTCATATCAAGTCTAAACTTTCCCTGACGAAGCTTAAGTCCATGCCCTCTGGTTCTGCCACTGGTCACCTGAGAGAAGAGACCAATCCCTGCCCGACTACAACCTCCTTTTAGGTAGTTGTAGAGAGCAATGAGGTCTCCCCTGAGCTTCTCTTCTCTAGACTAAACAGCCCAACTCCCTCAGTCGCTCCTCATAGGGCTTGTGCTCCAGCCCCTTCACCATCTTCGTTGCCCTCCTCTGAACACATTCCAGTATCCTAACATCCTTCCCAAATTGGGGGGCCCAGAACTGGACACAGTATTCAAGGTGAGGCCTGACCAGTGCCGAGTACAGGGGGACGATAACTTCTCTGGTCCTGCTTACTACAATATTCCTGATGCAGGCCAGGATGCCATTGGCCTTCTTGGCCACCTGGGCACACTGCTGGCTCATGTTGAGCTTCCTGTCCACCAGCACTCCCAGGTCCTTTTCTGCCTGACTGCTCTCCAGCCACTCTGTCCCCAGTCTGTAGCTCTGCATGGGATTGTTGTGTAAAAATGAAGTACCCGACATTTGGACTTTATTAAACATCATCCCATTAGAATCAGCCCAGCTCTCCAATCTGTCCAGGTCCCTCTGTAGGGCCATCCTACCCTCTAACAGATCAACCCTTCCTCCCAGCTTGGTATCATCTGCAAATTTGCTGATGATGGACTCAATCCCCTCATCCAGATCGTCAATAAAGATATTAAACAGGACGGGACCCAATACTGATCCCTGGGGGACACCACTGGTGACCGGCTGCCAACTGGATGAAACACCATTCACCATCACTCTTTGGGCTCGGCCATCCAGCCAATTCCTAACCCAGCACAGAGTGCTCCCTTCTGAGCCACAGGCTGCCAGCTTCCCTAGGAGTCTACGGTGGGAGACAGTGTCAAAGGCCTTGCTGAAGTCCAGGTATACCACATCCACAGCCTTCCTCTCATCCACCAGGCGAGTCACATGGTCGTAAAAGGAGATCAGGTTGGTCAGGCAGGATCTACCCCTCCTAAATCCATGCTGGCTGGGCCTGATGTCATAACTGTCCCACTGTCATAACGCTTTGTTACAGCTACCATGTAGATACTGTATTCGGCTACCTTAGTTAATGAAAAATCAACTATGTAGAGGAAAATAAGAGAAACACATCTTAAAGATCTAAAGAGAAAATAAGTTTAAAACACATGAAAAAGAAGGAAGGAATGAAGAGTCAGAAAAGAAGGAAGCTTAATACAGAATTTGAAAGAATGAGGAAGGAAAACACTCTGATTGTAAAAATAATCCACTCTTACCACCAGTGAAATCATATAAAGTAGGTGTTTTCACCTGGATGCATTCTGGAGGCACCTTTAGAATTTATTGGTTTGGATTTACTGCACACTGAACAGTTACTATGCAGTCACATATGTCTCTCAACATTCTGATCCCTTCTTAAACCCTCACCCCAACATCAGCACTTTAAGAACGTTAAGAATTATGACACAGTTTTATAAATCCATGAAATAATCTTCATCCTGTATCATGTGTTCAGTTTTGGTTACTCCATTGGAAAAGCTACTAGTGCCATAGGTCTGTAAGAAGAAAATCAGCTTCAGTCTGATTCCCCACTTTCAGTATCATCCGTATGAACTAGAATGATACAGAAACAGATTCAGACGTAGCTAGTATTTAGGTAAATATTGAATGGCATATACATTAGAGAGCATTTAATGGGACAGACAGGAAGTTTTCAGGAGTAAGTTAGGGAAATTACAAGGTGCGAAGTATTTAGGTTGTGATTCTTTGGCCCGTTAAGCCAATTAACTGCTGGCTCTTCTGCTCCCATCATTCTTTTCAGCCCTCCTGGGAGCTCTCAGCCCCTCCACTTCACCCCCTGTAGCACTCATTTGACTTTTTGTGAAGCCATCTCAGCACACTAACTAGGCAGAATACCAAACTAGCAGCTTTCCAGAACGTTAGGAGTTTTCTGATGCACTGGTGAATTGAAATGGTTCAGTTGAGGCTCTGAGGCCTCCTAAAACCGGTGCAACAGAGGCAACAGGGTTCAGCAGCCAGCTGTTAAGATTGACTGAGGCTAGTGTGGAATCCCCATCTTTGCACACTTATTAGATGATCAACAGGGCATACTGCTGCAGTGGTTAAGAAGCTATTTGCAAAGCAGCTGTTTGCTGTTAAAAACATGGTTGGTTATTTGCACATTTAAATATAGTGACATGTTCCATGGGCCTGCTGTGTGACCAACAGAGAAAAAGTTTGCCTCTAGGCAAAAAAGAATAATCCCCGGTGAATCTTGTTTCTTTCTGTGGTTACTGCCCTCAGCACTGCCACAGCAAATGTGTTTTAAAGATATTAAATTAAAAAATAAACAGCCATTAATCACTCGCTGAAAATGTCAGTTTCTCTCCTGCCCCAAATTTAAAAGGTATCTTTTTATGGCAGTTTAAAATAAGACACAGACTTTCACAGGGACATGTCCGAGGCATTAGTTCATCCTCCTGCCTGCTGACTCCTTGAAGAAGCAGATGCTTTGGGAAGTAAAATCGGGAGCCACACACACAGTTTGCCAGAACTCATTCGTCAGTGCCCTGAGGCCAGCTTTTATCCACATAATGATAGCAGAGCTGTATTATAGATGACTGTATTTACATGCATGAGAAATCCAGTTCAAATAGGCATTTTTGCTAGCCCAATTCTCATTTGCTCACTACCAGCCAGAAATCAGTCTTTGCAATCTTGCTGTAAACACGTACTGATAGGAAGATTCTGCTGAGTAGAAGCAGAACAATGCAGATCAGTCCTTCTATGAACAGATACCAGTTCTTCTAGACAAAAGTGCACACAACATGTAAACACCACTTCAAAGGAAATAAACCAAGAAAAATTCTCCCAGACTTCTTGGTATGGCTGATGTTTTACATTTTAACAAAATTACTAAGAACCACCACAAAAAATGGGGACAGAAGAATGTGAGCACAAAATTAAAGCTTACTACAAAACCAAAGCAAAATAGCCTTAGAAGCTGGTCTTGATTTAAATAGAAACCACTCGTAAATATCAGCATTACATTTTAAGAGAAACACTATACTCTTAGTTTTAGAACATCAACATTCCCATCCCCTAGGAACCATCTGCATGAGGCATACAAATAGGCTGAGCACACTGGGTCTTGTGAGAAGACTGGGCATTTTCAAGTAACAGCACACAGGTCTGGCACTGCATTGGGTTTGCATGGACAGGGTTTTGTAGTAGAGGAGCTACAGTAGTGGCTTCTGTGAGAAGTTACCCCTGTCTCCAATACAGCCAATGTCAGCTGGCTGCAAGACCGACTTGCTGCTGGCCAAGGCTGAGCCCATCAGCAATTTAAGAAGGGCGGAAAAAACTCTGTGCAATAGCAATTTCAGCCAGAGAGAAGAGTGAGAATATGTGAGAGAAACAACTGTGCAGACACCAAGGTCAGTGAAGGACGAGGAGGAGGAGGTGCTCCAGGCACCAGAACAGACTCCCTTGCAGCCTTTGGTGGTTAACCGTGGAGTAGATATCTGCCTGCAGCCCGTGGAGGATCCCACACCAGAGCAGATGAATGTGCCTGAAGGAGGCTGTGACCCTGTAGGAAGCCTGCGCAGGAGCAGCTCCTGGCAGGACCTGTGGACCTATGGAGAGAGAAGAGGCCATGCTGGAACTCCAGAAAATCAGACTGAATTCCATGGCTAAACCAATTTCTTTCTATGATAACAAGACACAGATTCTTTAATAAACTATTCTCAGAGAACAGAACAATTACTGAAGATAACTAACATGAAGCAACAAAATTAGCAAGGGAAAACATAGTTTTTATTTTTTTTTAATCATTCCACTTCTACAAAGAATGTTACCTGTCCATAACTGCATGCTGCCCATCAACTGCCTAACCTGAGCTGCCCCTTTGCATCCTGTAATTGGCACAAACTCCTGGCTGGTGATCAGACATGCTAGGCTGCCAAGTTCAGTGCTTCACATGCAAGGCATTCAATCGCCGCCTGGTGCAGCAGCCACATGAAGCTGTTTTTAATCATGTACTACTGGACACACTCAATCAGCTGGCAATATGACAGACTAATTCAAAGTTTATTAGGAAAGAGATCAGTGTACATATGCACACATGTACACTCTGAACAAGAGTGTAAGCAACAGTATGCGGAGTTTTGAGTTCACAGCTTTTCTACCACCCCATGAACACAGTATTGAAGTTCCTGACAATTCCAGGACAAAGTCAAGAAGAACCTGTCTCTTTCTAAAGAAGTTTCAAAAAGCCTTTTATTTTTAAAAATCAGTAGTTTTATATTTTCATGTATTATGACTACACAGAAACCACTATAGAGTTCTCTGTATACTCACGGAAAAAAGTTTAACACATGTTCTTACAAAAGTCGCATTACTATTTTCTTATGGTTTTACAGAAATTATTTCTGAATTTAGAAAACTAGAAATCCATTTCCCTGCCTCTTTTCCTCAACAACTGCTACTCTAATTGCCTCCCTCTAAAACCTGCTCAAGTATATAGCTTAAGCCACTTGGTACACCAAGTGTGCCCACAGTCTGTCTTCTCCATGCACTGAAGCCTTTCTGTACCACAGCTCACGGAAGACAGCTACATGCCAAACGGATTTATAAGAGATACTCAAAAATTACATGAAAACAGTTGCAGCCTTTTCATATCCTGATTTAACAGCTTAAATCTGCGCTTGTATGACTTTGTGTAGCAATCATTCATCCTGTAGAACAGTATTTTAGACTAAAATGGTTTAACCACTTAATATACTACATTGCAAATAATATTATGGTACATCAAGGAAAATTTTCAGCATTACAATAATTTTAACTATGAACAAAATCTAACCTTCCCTCTGAATTTGTTTGTATTGCAAAAGGCAATACAAACCCAAAAATGTTACATATCTATCAGTCACTCCTGGAGACTAGACGGGGAATTTCCAACAATATCCAAAATTATATGTTCAGCTGAAAGGGTACTCTAATGCAATGTTCAAGCCTGTTGTTTTTTCTGAGTCCTTGGCAACCACGGGAACTCCACTGGTTCCAAGTAGCTCAATTGTTTTTATGGGACAGCAGGTAACTATTTAAGCATATTTTATTATATACAAATATCACTAATATTTGTATGGTTCTGCTTTATTTTTGTGGCTTGGTTTAACCCCAAAACATTAGTCCTGGAAAAACCTAGTTATAGCAATAGCATAATTACATTAAAATATTCATCTAGTTTTAAGTATGCAAGATCTAGTCAAAGCAAACATCAATTTCAGCTATGGGGTTTTCAAGCAAAAAGCCTTTGCAAAAAACAACTGAGGCTTCCATCACCCTACCAGAGGTAACAATGACAAACAAGTCTGAGCCACAGGAGCACTGGCCTATTTTTGCCAGTGTTATTTAAGTATTTATTAAGCTGATTTTCATTCATTTATTCAGTTGGCTGACATCCATGCACCACATGTAACATTTGAAAATGCACAGTTAGCAAGCTGCTAAAATAAGGAATCTGGATACTGTTCAGTTGCAATTTTTTCTATTAGCATAATAGGCAAGAGCTTCTAGAATTTGGTATACTTCAACTCTGCCCGAAGCAAGGATGGGAAAAGGTCCCCCTGCAGTATCAACTAGTTCCAGTATGAAAAAAACCTCTAATTTTTAATAACAGTATTTGCGTAAGTAGAAAAGAAGCTCTGTTTCTTACTGATCTCTGTCAGTATTCAGGCAAAGTTTTACTTCAATTTTAAAAATACAGTTTAATTATTTAGCCAATATAATCAAGTTCTACAAACTGCATCACAGATAATGTTGCGCAGCTCATGATCAAGATCAACATCAAAACCTAAAATCTTATTAGTAATACGACTAATACAAATTGGCAATTTTAAAATTTCAGTTCAGAGAACATCCATTCTTCCAGACCCCACTGATGTATGTCATTTAAGTATTTATGAGATCCAGTCATCATGCCACGGTATCAGTCAGGTTAATAAACCTTCTCGTTGTGAGAACACACCTGCATAAGGTATGAACACAATTAAATCTGTATGAAATTTTACAATAACTTTCCAGAAATATGCTTGTGGCCCATCAAATTCAGACTACAGTAGTACAGATCTAAAATATTTACTTGTCTTTTACCCAATATAAAAGAATATTTCTTGTTCAATTCCCAAAAAGTAATACAAGCTTTCAATTGAAAGCATTTATTTTCCAAGTTTACCAAAGCAGAGTCTGGGGCGGGAGAATGCTTCATACTTGTCATCAGTCCACTTCAGTACATAAAAACATCTCCTGTCCCAGTATTTGTTCAAATCCAAGAGATATTTTCTTCCAGTGAAATACTACTGGAGCACCCATTTTATTTTCAGCAATTCAGTCTGTTTCCATGGCAGCACTGCGGGATTCTTTAGCCACCATGAGTCGCATTAGCTGACTGTGGAATTTCTCGATCTTCTTTACATCTTGTGCCTGGTCTGTTCTATACAGCAAACACTGTAAAAGAAAAGTTGCTTAATATCAGATTTCACTTGAACTGGTTTTATCCTGCTTACAGTTGCAATAAATTTGTGCTTGGAACAGACAAAACAAGGCAAGTACTTGAATATTCATTAGTGGCAAGAAGTTAACCATGAGGTAGCACCAACATATATGAGGTAGCACCAACCCTATTGCAAAGTACACACACCCTTGTGTTTACACTTAACTTTCTCTGAAAGGCTCATTTTAAAAATCGGAAAGCTCATGGTTTATCCTAGTTTCTTCTCTCTCAAGAACAGTGCTAAAACTTGGGGTTTAAAGCTGTCTTTAAAGACACTCCTGTTTGTGTTGTCTAAAAAGAGCCATATTTTAAACCTGAAATGATTTTCTTATTCTCTACATTCTGTAAGTAAATTTGGTTTGCCATTCACTCCTCCCTGCCACTGACATAATAAAATCACTACACCTCACTGAAGGGAATCCCCTCTCCCAAGCAACATCTATTTCTAAGACAGTCCTAAATCAGGAACATAGCATCTGATTAAGAGAAAAAGGAACTCCACATGACAAGCCTGTAAATGTAAAAGCAACAAAAGTAAGATGTCAATGACTTATAGAAAGATCACTTAGGTTTGTGTTTTTGCAGAAGTAATTCCTTACACCTGTACATCATGAATATGGCTGCCCAGGCAATGAAAAAAACCCCAACAGAATGCTCCATTCTTCAGTGCTGTCAACACAGCAACTTTCACTAGCATTAAATTCCTATTTTAATTCAGAGACAAACAGTAGAAAACAGTTTATTTTTTCCTTCAGCTATATTAGTTCTACACACTGAGTTTCAAGGAAAACTTCCCTTCCTGCCTTGAGGGAAAAAAACCCAAAAAAATCTAATCACAACCCCCCCCCCCCCAAGTTGACTAACAGCAAAGTGCAAGTAAGTGAGAGATACAACGAATTCTGAAAGGGATGTACTTACAGCCACATCATCCGTTACTTTGATACAGAGGTTCCCATCACAGTGTCGATATTTGAGAACTACCCGCACCTGAAATGACAAATATTTTAAGAATTAACAACTATAGCCAATAATTCTCAGAACATTCTGAAGGAAATCTGCCTAAATTCAGACTACCTTTCATTATAATTATGTACTACTTCACATATTCAATAGCTATGGAGGCCAAAAATCCTACATCCAGGATGGTTTGGAAGTCAAGCCGTGACATTTCCCTGTGTAACATGTTAAAGTGGTTTTATAGCCGCATCACGAAGCTTAACACTGGGCATGTTCAAAATCATTGTAACTATAACAATGGCAGTTGCAGAGAAATCAGCAACAGGTAAGATAAACCACAAGAGTCATGCCAATACCAAATACCCTCTTGCCCTATATCACACTTAAAAAAACCTGGAAGCTTGCATGTACAAACATGCAACACTTAAAAACGTTCTACATGAAGACTTGAAAGGGACTGAGTAGAGTAAGTTCAACATTACTACTTTTTCTTCTATAATACCTAAACTATTACATAAAAAGACATATTCCCACAGTCACTACAGTTATTTCAATACCTGCACTGCAGTATGCAGATTTGAAGTGTTCTGATGGTTTTGCAAGTGAGAAGATACAAAGAATAACACTTCTAGAGTAATTAAAACCAGAGGACTGAAGAGAGTTCTTTCAAATTAAATTGCTTTCAAGACTCAATAAAGCTAAATTTTGAAGTTTGAAAGCAAGCATTCAGCTCCTCAGTACAACAGTAACTATCGTAACCTGCCCTGAGCTTCAATCTCTCCAGTTCCTCTGGACTCACAAATCACCAAAGATCTCAAAGCCACGGTGATATTCCCAGTAACTGACTGAGCATTAAATGCTTCCTCTTGAATGTGGAACTGGCCACAGAGACTTTGTATCTATTGTTTCCAGCCTCAGCTAGCATCAGTAACTAGAAACAAAGCAAGGCATCTTTTTGAGAACATTCTGAACTGGTACTATAAACAGGTCTTTGTTGTACAGAGTGATCTACGCTAACAGTCAACAACCTCCCTGACTACAAAATATATTTTGAAATTCCTGCTCAGAATCTCATAACAGATTTATCCTTCTAGTTAACAAACCGTCACCTTCACACCACAATAGCTGTGTAGCAGCACAGCCCTTGACTGAACAGGCCCAAAAGTGCAAGAGAGGCTGCCACAAGCAGCAGACAAGGATCAAACAGATAACTTGCTCCTGCAAAAGGCAAGAAGACCACTCACCCCCTAGCCTCACCGCCCACTTAAGAACACATATCCACCTCCCACAATTCTTGTTCTTCCTTCAGTTTTTTGACAAGCCCAGTTACATACTGAGTCCTCAGGCTAGTCCTTTGGCAAATTATAAAGAGGGTACTTGTGCGTATTATGACCCTGGGGCCCATCTATAAACTCCTTCATAAATAGATGAGTTTATTGCAATGGACAGGAAGAGATTGCTAAGAACGATTCATGGCTGCAGTGACATTTCTCCAAAACTCTTCTGTTTAACTGAACGTTACAAAGCAGAAGAAGGTAAATCAGGACAATAATTAGTAAATAGGTGGCAACTGTATATGACATCGTCATCTATGCTAATTAAAGGCAGATCTTAAACATTCCTTCTGAAGGCTAATCCATGTGTCCTATTTTTGGTGAGGAAAACGAGGCCTCTTTTACTGAGGTTTTCTTAGGTATGCAAGTTCCACATTACAAGTTGTGCTGCTTTTTGGCTGAATAACAACACTTTTTCTGAAGACTGAAATTACTCATTTGCACAACATTTGCACAAACCTCCTGAAAAAGTTACCAGAAACAAAAGGCAATCATATACCGAGAAGTTAATTCCTAGAGCAACTAGTCTTTAGGAAGCAAACACTTTTCAGTCTGAAATAACACTGTAGGCAACAACACAACATAAAAGTTAACAAATACCGTCTTCTAATATTTTAGCATAATAAATTCAAACAACACAGCCTTAAATGTTGTAAACTCATAAAATAAATAATTCTCAATACAGCCTTCACTCATCAGAACTGTTAATCCCAGTTTCTAACACACAGACACACTGTAAGGAAGCACAATGTCCTTGAAGTCAGGTTCAACAGCCTCAGAGCTGAGAACAGCACCTGCAACACGCTTCCCCATGCAGGTTTTTGAGGTGTTAAAGAACTTTTGAGGAAAAGGGAGATCAGATGCAAGACCAGTGCATAATCCCTGATACAAGAAGCAATTACTATTACCAAATTACTATTTGACTTAAGATGAAGTAGTTTCATCTAAGCAATTGTAGTTTTTGAACATCAGAAAGAATGTTACTCTCATAGCATGTTTTCTTATAGCTTGTTTTTTTTTCAAACAGCATTCTTCCAGGCACTGCTCTTTAAGAAATGATAACATCTTGTGTTAACTATGATCTGTACTGAACAGATGTGTCTCCTTCTACGATCATCTTGTCTGCAGCCTTTCATTTAGATAAACTGCAAGGTCAGACACGGAACTAGCTCCAAAGCTCCAACTAGCAGAGATTTGGCTGTTGGGAAGCTCATAATGACATTATAGTTCTTGGAAAGTAACACAATAAGCATAAGATTTCTCGGAAAATCGATACACATGTACATAAGTGGGAATACATTCTGCCCCCAGCTTTTGTCTCGTCACGCGTGATTGATGGGAATCATTCCCTCATGTGCCCAGCGCTTAAATATAGACTGCTGCTTTCTTAAACACCAAAGGGAGTCTTGGAGAGTTTATTTGCCAGCACTTTCGGTATCACCCCTTTCCCTTCCCTGCCTACCCCGTGCCGGCCACTGTAACCCCGGCCCTGCGAGGCGGGGCCCCGCACGTGTGTCCCCATGGAGGTCGCACCGCCCGGCCCCGCAGCGAGCCCTGCGGCCCGACACCTCCCTCCTGGCGTCCCTCCCGGCCGTACGGCCCTGCTCGGCCCGGCCCCCCCACCTTCATGGGGTCGGCGAGGTAGAGCTTCTCGGCGGCGCACGTGAACTCCTCCCAGGCCTGGTAGCGCGGCATGGCTGGACGCACACCGCCACTATCCCTGCCCGCGGCAAGATGGCGGGCAAGGTCCACCGCCCACCGGCGCCTCCCATTGGCCGGCGGGACGCAGGCGCCCAACGGCGAAGGGCGTGGCTCCGAGGCGCTCGCCCCGCCGGCGGGGGGACGGGTGCCACAGTGCCCACTGCAGGAGCGGCGGATCGCCCGCCGCGGGCGTGAGGCTGCCGTTGGCGGCGGCGCCTCCGCCTCTGGGGACCCGCCGGTTCGAGCCCCGTCGCCGACGGAGGGGGCAGCCCGTTGTGGCGCGGGCAACAGGGCCGGTACAGGGAGAGGGCAGGGCCAAAGGGCAGCTCCGCCCAGGCGGACGAGCGGGTCGCGAGTGCAGCGTTACCTCCGCTGGCGATTACGAGTGAGTCTGGTCCAGGTTCTGGACCAGAAAAGGCCTTTGTTAAGATGGAGGGCCGCGGAGACAGCCATGGTCCTTTCGGAGGGTGCCTGTGCTGGACCGGGCCTTGGAAGCGAAGCTGCTGGTTTCAGAACCAGGCTGGAGGTTACAAAATAAAAATCTTGGGAAGTCCTGCTTTTCAAATATATATGTGTGTGCATGGGTACATAATACTTGAGTCAAATTTATTTCAACGGAGAAATGAGAGAGGAAACGATAATCCAAAACTTCTCCTGTTAGATTTTTAAATCCTATTTCCTTTAGCAACCG
This sequence comes from Tapera naevia, assembly GCA_033556795.1. Classification (NCBI taxonomy): domain Eukaryota; kingdom Metazoa; phylum Chordata; class Aves; order Cuculiformes; family Neomorphidae; genus Tapera; species Tapera naevia. The sequence goes on from JAUMJJ010000511.1 coordinate 119,592, forward strand.
TTGATTTTTGGTCCTAGAGTGCACAGAGTAATTGCCAGTCACAGTACCAAGCTCTGGCTATGTTACACGGCTTGTGTAATTGCGATTGCTATAAACATACAAATTGCAATCCTCTGTTCTCTATTTCATTGACACTCACTGAAAACCCAGACACTCCTCATAACAATTCACAACTTAAGTTAATTTTATTGATCTAAGCAGACCTCAACATGTGGCCAAACAAACAAACTGGAAAGTTAAGGGCAGATCTGCGTCTAATGGGAGAAATTATGCAGGTCTCCACTAGCAACATGGGGAAATAATAGCTGGAAGGGTTTTGACCACAAAAGGCACAATAGATGCAAGGGAGAATGAAGAAACATGGTACAGAAATAAAAGCATGGATGGGAGGTAAGGGGAGAAAAAACAGAATGAATTTCCCTGAGTCAGTAAAGTAAAAATAATAAAGTAAATAATTGTTACTGTGGGCATCAGCTTTGAAACATTCTGCATTGATTAGAATGCCAAATTTCAATACATTGTGACTTGTGGGTGTTACGTGGTCTAAATAATTCTTTTAAAGGGCTTTGCACACTAGGCTATGAATAGTGGAAAGACTTAAAACTTTCTTTTCTTCCCAGAACTGCTCACAGAGTTTAGATGTTGCTGTGTCTAAGAACTCAGCTTCAGAAACCCGAGTCGTCTTTCAGAGGCTGATAATCAACAGGTGATAGATGTATTGACAAGAGTCTAAAGCAATTGTCCCAGACACAAAATAACCTGGAGTGAGGGATTTTGGATAGCCATTTACAATAGCAGAGTAGGGATGTAAGTACACGCAAATGAAAGGTGAGGGAAGTGCAAACCATGCAATATGCATTGCATTTAACAGAACTCTGTTCTGTTCTGTTAACAGAACTCACCATATTTGGATCCAAGAGTGGGGCAGAAGGAGGAATCCGGTTTTGAGCTATCCATAAAAAGCAGCTTAGGGTTGCTTTGCAGAGGATTTTGATTTTAACTCAAATGTTTGGGGTCCTTTATGGCATTTTAACACAAGAGTTTTCTTAAAGAGCTCAGCAATGGTCGGTTATTAGCCTTGTAATTCACAGTTCCTGTAGTTGAGCTAATGCAACAGAGCAAGAGTATAAAACAAAACCACCTTGGTATTTCTTTTTTTTCTTAACTCAAATGATTTCTGTGATCCAGTTTAGAATGCAGCTTCTAAAACTACTATATAAGTACCACTTTGGAGGTGACAAACTGCAGCAATCACGGTAAGGAACAGAGAGGAGGATTTTGTAATTGTCCTTACCTCTGAAGAAAGGATATGACAGTCACATGCAGCCTGCTACAGGATTCCGCATGACCTATTCCTGGATGCAGATCTTAAGGATTTCCTCTTCCCTGCCGCCACCACCACCACCTATGGCCCCATGGTTGTGCTGCCACAGCTGTTTGTAACAAGGGATATAAACCACTGCTTGGATTAAAAGCAGCACTGTTTTTAATAACACTTTTTTTCACCAAGATCAGTTCAGTTTTCTAGTTTATGGTGTGGCCTTATCTACTGTTGTGCTTACACAGCTGTTGAAAATGTACCTTTTTTGATGACAAGACAGCATATTGGAATTCCTACTGATTTTGCTGGCTTGCCAACAAAAATGTGGGGGGTGAGTGTATATGAAATCATCCCCCTCCAACTCCCCTGAAAACAAGGTCAGTTGTTGAAATCTCAGCAGTTAGAGAGAGAGGTTATTCCTGAGCCTCAGGGAATGTCTGATACCTATAGTCAGTGCGCTGCTTCGCTCTGGTTTTCTTGACATTTTCAGAACATTTTCTTGACATGTTTGAAAAGTAACTTGTAACTTGGACCACTGCAGTTATTCAGCTGTAAATTGTATTTGATGCATGTCCAAAACTGTGCTTTTCAAGTGAGTTCCAGCGAATGCAGTAATATAAGAAATCTTTCAATGGGCTTTTTGTTTAATGAAATAAAATGAACTGTTGTTTATTACTGTGTGGAGTTTTTGGTATCCAGCCAATAATAATTTAGTAGTTAGTAAGAATTCTGCTAAAACATACATACTGATTGTACTTTCTTTTCTTCAGTTCCTGCTTTCTTCCATGCAAGATATCATTCCAGCAGTCTTAACAGCCATTCCATCACTCCTAAGTAAAATCTAGAATGCTATAAAACCTCATTTACCCTTTCCTCAATCTCTACTTGTACATGCTTGCTGTGTTCCATAGACCACCTTAGATGACTTTTTTTTTAGTTTGGATTTAAGGCCATATAAAGCTATGAAGCAATAATGTAAGTAATTCTGTGATGAGGATTTTTTGTGCAGTTTTTTCTCAGGCCTTTCTCCCTCATCCAACCTGTATGTACGTCATTAATGATCTCTCTTTGATCAAGCTTCTACATGCATTGCCACTACAAGTTCTGCTTTGTATAGATATGTTCTGGCATCTGGATTCCACATAATAATTTCTTTAGATGTTTTATCTAGTGTCTTCCTTTGCATAAATCACAAGCTGAAAGAAAACAGCAGAAAAAGGCCTTGCAATATACCTTAAAATATCATCTACAAAGATCTTGAGTTCTTGCAGCTCCTGATAAGTTCATGGAAGTTGCAGCTGCTCAGCATCACTTGGGTTCCCATTCTTCACAGTAATGCTCCTATCCTATCTAAAGCAGGTGCTATATTCTTATTTGCAAATGTGTTTTTCTTTTCTGGATAAGGAATTCAGATAAGAGTACTGAATTAATTAAAATAGTTATCTGTCACCTTGACATACTACTGATGGGTCAAACAAGCTGGTCTTTCCAGCTAAAAGAAGCTTTGAATAGAACACTGTGCATTGTCATGCAAAATTACGGATTTGATGGGAAACAATAAGACAAACTCTGATCTCAAGTTATTCTGCTGTAATTCCATTCATTTCAGTAGATGTTTTTTTCCTGTATCTGGAACAGTTTAAGAGCAAACTTTGATGCTGAGCTGATAATCCTGTTCTTGGACCAGGAGCAACATAAAGTCAGCACAGTTATACAGGTCTAAAAGAGTGCTAATGAGGAGTTAGTTACAAGACAATTATTGCTGCCAGGAGTGCTTAAATAAGGAGATATAGTCACTTCTTTCAAAACAGCTTCAACCCAGCCCTCAGTAAAGTTAAGGAACAAGCACAGGCCTTATGATTATACATTCCATTGTTATGTATGCATAGTCTAAAACAGTTTGGGATTTATACTGATGCAAACTTCAATGACACAGGTTTTTGGGCTTTGTTGTTTGGGTTTTTTCTTTTGAAAGGGTGTTTATATGCATAAGGATGCAGGTAGATTTTGAGTGTAGTAAGATCTGAGGTCCTCAACATCTCACTAGCTTCTGAATCTTAGTATCCATGAGAACAACTCTGCAGTCAGAAGCCTTTCATGCTCCTGGATGGGTCATAACATGCCAAACCAAGTTACTGGTTTTCACGCCACAGCTCATGAAGGAGCACAAAACACACTGCTGCTTTCTAAGGGCTTTATGTTTTAAACAGTCTGGGTAATGGTTTTGCCATTTTTTGTTCTTGTTAAGCTGTTTGCTTTTGATAGTTAAAAAGATGCATCCCTTCCTGTCAAGTGGTCAGTTTAGTCTCTTCAGCATAATAACTTAATCAAATTAGTGTGTTGTCATGCAAGAGACATATGTTAGAGAACAGACTCTATGCTGTCACAACATTGACTGTTGAGATTTGAGTATGAAAGAGTAATCCTCATGACAGCCTTCAGGGAAAAAGAAGAACACATCTGGTAGCCAGTTCATGAACCAGCATTTGAAGTGCCCTGGAAGCAGACAGACACAGCATTAACTGCTCAAATATTTTGTATCACCATTACATGATATTTCTAAGCATGTTTAAGATGGGGTTACATCATCTGCTGGCACATGCTGGAAGTGCATTGATTTCTTAAATTAATCTTTAAATAGAAAAGCATTTCATTTGACAGGCATGATTTAAGGCTGGTTTACCTGTGCTATTCGTGCTGACATAACTGAGGAGTAGAAACCACCACAGCAGGCAAGTGAAATTAGATGCTTATAGCAATACCTTCCCCCTCAAGCAGAGTAACTACATCTAGGACAGAAGGGCTTTAGGTACTTGTAACTAAGTTGACTTTAATTCTAAACTACATGTTTCAGCCTAGCCCTTCTCAGTTCAACCTGCAGAAAGGAAGACATGAGCACTTTGTAGTCTGCTACAATGCACTGGCAGGTGAATCCCAGTAACTTCTGGCTGAAGTGAGAGTAAAACGCTTCCCCCTCCCCCTTTGCGGTTGTGAGAGCAGCAATGCACATCTGGTGGGAAAGAGTAACTTCTGCTGTATGCAAAATAAATTCATGCCTGTCCATAAAGTTGTGCCGCCTCATTTGAGTTGATTTAGCTATGTCAGTAAAAGAGGCTGGTAGTCCCAGCCCTCACAGGATCTGTTCATGGAGATGATTTTGTGAGTGCCCCTTAGCCTACTTCAGTCAAACTAGGTTAGCAAAACCTCCTACTTAATCCATTTAAGCTAAGTCTGGCTCAGATTGACCAAAGTAGGTTAGGGGGTGCTTACATGAACTCTACAGGCAGATCTGAAGAGGTGGTAATTTCCATCTGTTCTGGGATGAGCAGGAAGAGTAAATCTGAATCAGCAATTTCTCCCATCCCCTCAGCTTCAGGCAAAAGAGGATGCCAGCCGCTGCCCTGTGCCTCGCACACACTGAAGCATGTTGGGCAGCTCAGCTGGCAGGCAAATCTTGGGAGGCCACAGTGGTGCAGCTGTTTTCCATATATTCCTTCCCATAGTTACAACAGTAAGAAAACTTTGTGTAGAGCAGCTGTTGCCAAGAATTCTCAGCAGACTAAAGCCTCTGCAGGCTGTCCTCTTCGAGTGTTTGTCCTTGGTCAAGAGTTGGTGGTCCAAATAACAGTCAAATCAGTGTCAAAGTGGGTTTTCGGCACTTGCGTTACCAATTCCTGAAAAAGTGCAAGCACACACATTCCTTTGGCGTTCACAGTATTGCACCTTTCTGTATAAGAAATTTGATATGGAGCTTGTGTAGCTATCAGGCTCTCAGGCCCACATAATGCACGTGGTAAAGGCTACGATCTGTGCTGTGAAGGGCTTCCTTACTTCCAATGTGGTGCTGCTGTTACAATCCTTGTCATGGAAGCTGCAAGCATTTATCTGGCCCTTTGGTTTGCTTGAGTCTGCAGAGAAATTTTAACCTCAAATCTGTATGTTTAGCATTATCAAAGGATTCGGAGTAAATTAAAAATATGAAAGGAGATGAGGATAATGTGTAGGATTCGGGGCAAGGAGGACCTCTATATAAATTACATGCCAGGGCTGTGATTTTATGTTGAAGAGATAAACTACTAACGAGATCTGAAATGTGTCCTAAGAATTACATTCTTACTAAGATGCTTTTCTCTCTCCATTAGCAACTTCTACAGATCTAATTGTTTGTGGTTTTGTTTTGTTTATGAAGTAAGTTAATGTTTTAGGAGATCTTACTGCTTCAGGATTAAATGACCAGGTTCCCTCCTCTTTCAGATGAGGCAGAAGTTTAGAGGTCATACAGATTCCAGAAACATATGCACAAGGGATGTGAACAAAGGAGAAAATACTCACTGCTCTCATCATTTTACAGCCTGGAGAAAGATGAGGAACCATCAGGCAATTCCCAGCGTGATGCTGACCCTCCTTCCATTTTTCCCTGCCCCTTACCGGCTCCTGACTGGGAGGGAGAGGAACCAGGAGGGGTAGCTGCATGTTTTCTGAGGAATCTCTGTACCAGATCTCTATTTATAAATATTCAGCCAGTCTGTGTCCCCCTTATGCAACACAAAGAGATGAGGCAGGGCAGTGCACCTGCTCATACATGTTCCAAATCGTTCTCTTTCTTTTTTTTCTTAGGGTTATTTTGACTTTTACTTTAAAATAGGGTAAAACTGGGTGCCCTAAAGCCAGCTCCTCTTCTATATAGTATACTTCCGTTGATTTAAAAACATAAATCATGAGGAAGATTTGCCAGCATACAAAATTTACATGCAGCTGCTTTGAACTAAATTCCCCACAGAAGTGAAAGGATTTTGAGGCTTCCATATCTTTTTAGACTGCTAATTTTTTTCAGATGCAAATCTGTATGTTATGTACTTCTGCAGAGATCCCTCCCAGCCAGCTAGGAATGTACTATTCTCCTTGTACCCCACTGAGACATATTATCAGCTTTTGGGAGGGGATCCTGCTGGACCTAGAAAGTTAATTAGCATTGCTTGGGATTGTCTGCCACTGAAATGACTGGTTAGTTTTTGGAGGGAAGAAACACTATAGTCTCTGGAGTTGAAACCAGCAAAACCATGTACATATATGTAAATCTTGATGGCTACTTCTCTTCTGTGCAGTGACACTCCTCTCCCTGTGTGGGGCAAATTTTCCAGCATTTCTGATTCCATTTCTGGAGTTGCAGGTTGTATTATAAATCTAGTCTCAGAGATCGATGATATGATCAGGAGTGTTTGAATGCTGTTTGCAAATCGGGTACTGGTAATTTCAAGTCAGATAGTCTTACTTACCCTACGTGACTCCAGCCTGACCTGTTTCACAGAAGTTGAGAATCTGTTGACACTGATAGTTTTTGGGGTAATGAAACCATGATCTAATCCGGGGCCAGTGGTTTGCTGGTTAGACATGTAAGGTAACTCGTGCTATGAAGGTGATGCAGGCCACTTACAGGTGAGGTGAAGATGTCTTCTATGTTAACATGGACACCTTCTCACTCCTCGCTGGCAATACTAACTTCATCCTGTGGGCATTTTTCTCCTTAGGAGCAGGATCAATTTTATTGCCCTATACATCTTATTAGTCTCCTGATCATTACTCAGAGAAGTATCATGAGGGTTAATTATTTCTCTGCTTTGACTCAGACAGTGATTTTGTGCCAGAGGATTCTGGCAGTAAGTATAATTCTAGTGATACCCTCAGTGAGGAAACCATTGTCAACGATGTTGATGAGGAAGTGCTAAAGAAAACTGAACTAGAGCCTGGTATAGAAATTGAGAGACGTAAGGCAAACAAAGGAAAGAGGTTGGAAATCTTGCTGTTTGCAGCCTTCCACAGTAGATCATACAAAACAGAACTCTTTGTCTTCTTCTCCCTTCTCTCCTATCCAAATACAGGCTACAGAATTGCTCTCCTGAGGCTGAACTGTGCTGGAGGGAGGAGATGCACTGCTGAAGTGCTGCTGGTGATGCCAATCATCATTCCCCCAGGAAGATCTGCAACAAGGAGCAGATTTCAAATAGAGTAATTATCTCTTCAGCAAACCCAGATTGCCAAATGGAGGCTGAGGTCCTAGCTCTGCCTAGGCTCCAGCAAGGCATCACTCCAGAGTCAGTCACCGCTGTGAATTACAAATACATTGGCCACGTTGCTGTATTTAGGACTGGTGCTCTGGAGTTAGATGTTGCATGAATAAACATACTTTCTATCCTGTTTTTCTCCATTGGTATTTTATAAACTCAGGATGAGAGACCAGTGATATCTATCTATCTGCTGTGTAACTGTGATACGAGGGGTGATACCAGTACTCAGAGCTAAGCCCAACTTAGCCCTTAAAAAGTTTCCCTTATCACAAAGAGATTATTTTTCCCTCCTAGTCTCATATCGTTTCCAAGGCCCAGTTTAAAAACATACAATGACATAGGATAGATAGCTATTTTCCAAACATGGCATTAGTTGTTCAGCAGGAAGCATTCATTGCTTTAAGACAGTACTGAAAGGGATTCTGTGCTGCTCTCCAAAAGAGGAGCTGGCAGGACTATCTTCGGTCACATCTTTCTTCTGTTAGTCAAATGATAAAACCAGACATCTGAGTTGTTTCAGTCTGCGACCTTTGCCTGTGCTTCCTGACAGAGCCCACAGCTTTTCAGTTGTTCCTAGTTTATATGCAGGATTCTTCAGTCCCCTTGGCAATCTGCATTCTTTCTTGAGGTTTTTCCTGGTATCCTGAACCCTTGGGAGATCACAGCCCTGCCTTGGTTTCTATGTGGTTGCATTGCTTACCACTCCAGTAATTTATTGCCTTCATCTGGATCCCTCTGCTGAACAGGCCTTAAGGTATTCATGGTGTTCTCCAATGTTTCTTGATGCTATTCAATCTATACGGTGTTCTTTCAGTTCACATTCTTCCTGGATGCCTCCAGATGCAGATCTACAAGCTCCAACATTTCCTGACACTGTGACCCTTTATAGCAACCAGTACTTTAAACATTTGTCATTCAATCTGATTCATTGTTTCTGGCATCTTACAGTTGCTGTCTCATTCCCTAACATTCTATACCATTCTTCAGGCTCAGCAGCTGCTCCAAGAAGGTTCCTAATGTTAGAGTGCTTTTTGGCGAAAACATTTTCCAGATTCTCCTTCATGCTCTCTAGCAATGAATGTTCTTCTATTTTGTGTTATAATATGGTTTTCCTTGGCATATTTCTAATTGTGTCTTCATTTGCATTTGTTGGTCCCTGATCTCTAGCAGCATGTGTTATTCCTCATAAAATCTGGACACTCTGTGACTTCATTATTTCAAACATCCTTATAGCTATACCCAGCTATTGTAGCCCTTCTTCACGCAACTGCATTCGATAACATTCCCTTGTGATAGCTGAGTCTCTTTTGTGTCCCCATCAATTCTCAACCTTCTCTGGTTTTCATCATCATCCTGAGGTTTGTATCTCATAGCATTGTGAGGCTTTCTCAGGCAGCTCTGTCATCACCATGTCTCCTCTGGTTTTCTGCATCATGCTGGGACCTTTCTTGATATACATATCTTCTTCAATTTCCCTTATGTCCCACAGCACTACATAGGCTTTTTCTATATCCTCAGCAACTTTCATGCTACTCTGATGTCCTCTGGCTCTCTTTGATCTTTCCCAGCTGAATCGCAGCACTCTCTTAATATCCCTCTCTATATCCTCTGTGATCTTCACAGGCACCTCTCGCTCACTAATGGTTATTTCCACACTTTTTTAAGTTCAACTCAAAACATTTTTACTCGTCTACAAATGCTCACAAACATGCAACCAAAAAAGGACTTTCTGGTAAAGTAATAGTTCAAGAATTCCCTTTGTTTCTCTGACAGTTTTTAAAAGAAAATACATAGCTGTCTTAATGAATTTTGATAACAGGAGATCGTCATTTGCAGAATTGCATTTGCAGAACTATATATGAGCAGAGTCTTTACTAAGTGATCAAAGTAAGATAAGTATCGTACCATGGTGATGTTGCCCTGTGTGTAAAGACCCTGCAGAGAAAAAAAATGGAAATGCTTTCAAAAATTTGATCAATAGTAGGAGTACCTTTTCTTCTCTGTAATGAAATGCCTATCACTGTTGAATACAAATTCACCTAGTAATATTTTCAAAGTATTTGAAATATTTGTGTGATAGGTGCTGTGAAAGTTTAGACTGTTGCTATTCTCACATTAAACATCTTTATTGATAATGTTTAATAAGAATATCCTGAGTTGGATATGATAAAGCAAGTTTTACTTCCTTGCGAGGTAACCTCAAAACCTGTTTGAGGTTTGAAGTTTTCCAACAGAAAAAAAGAAACATGCTGAAGTTTAAGAAGCTGTAGAAGTGTCTTAATTCTATTACAATATCACCTCTTGAAAATACCTAAGCATGAGTAATGCAGGTTACATTTCTTATTAGCTATTCATGTCACAGCATAATCATCATCAGACTTATCTCTGCTGATATAATGTAAGCCAACCACATCCATGCTGCGTGGATATTGTTATAGGGTGAATGTTTCTTCTTCATAAAAATTCCAACTCTCAAGCATGTTTGTATACTCTGACTCTCTCCTTGTCCCTAGTGCTTTGATTACTAAAGAATCCTAAAATAAGTTTTTTCCTGTTGTTTCTCTTGTGCAAACATGCACACCCATTCCTGGTTTCCACTTAATAAAGATTAGAAAAAGATCCACATCATATAAATCATACAGTAGGGCATTGTAGTTTTATTTAGCACCTTTCAGTTATACCCAGCAGTAGATGCCATGTTTAACTACACAAGGGCTACATGCCTATGTGTTTACTTTATTTCCTTTACTGCTGAAGTTCTAAAGCAGACAACAGCACTTTAAACACAGATTTATTGCCGCTTACCTACCACTGAACTGCAGGGGAGAGAGGGTAAAAATATTTCTGAGTACAGTGGGGTCAGTTTCATTTCGCATGAAAGGACTGTTTAGCAGAAGAGGAAGAAGCTGAACCTGGTGCCAGCTATTTTTGTGCTAGCCAGGTCCTGTCATCCAAACCATACAGGACCTGTGCTAACTTCATTCTGCAGAAGGGTAAGGTTAGCTGAAGCTCCACAGACCCTTGGTCCTTCCCTTCTCCTCTCTTTGCTTTCCCTGCCACAGCCCATTCTGGAACAAGTGCAGAAGCCACCTCAGCCAGGTGGACATCATCACATGAAGTCTGTAACAGTTGAGACCACTCTGGGGATCCTAATTCAGCAAGTGGTCCAAGTTCAGTCAAGCCCTAACTGAATATAGATTATATTAAAGCTGATCTGGTCCTGACAGTTCTTAAAATCTAGAAGATTTGAGGGGAAAGTAAAACAAAAAAATATTTAATATAGTCTATATTACTCTTGCATCAGATAGATGCTTCTTTTATTGTTTTTCCTTAGTAGGATTTTCCCAGGGTGAAGCATTTCCCCGTGGGTACAGATATAGGCTATCGTCATGGAGGCTGAAGAATAATCATAGAATAATTCAGACTTGAATAGATCTCTGTAGGTTATTTGGACCAACGTTCTTCCAATCAAGGCCAAGTAGATAAGCCTACACTCTGATCTCTGATAACCATTCTCTCATAAATGGCCCATGATGAAAATAAAGCCTTTAGGTTTAGATTAGAAAAAACATTTCTTAAACATCTTGTGAGCATAGCCTTCTGCTAAATAATTTGTGTTCCCAAGATTTTCCTGAGTATAGCACTACTGCCCAGACTTGGGATCAGCTAACTTCCACTACCTGATAGCAATACCTCAAATTTCTCCAAGGTGAAGGAATGAGAATTGATTATAATTTACTCACTTGAAGCATGAATATCCTTTTCTTTGCCTTGGAAGAACTGCACTGCAGTGAGAAGTTAGATGAGCTCACATAAGTCCTTGTAGCAAATTTTCATGCCCATATCCTGCAGGAAATGAGCAGCATCTAGTAAGTACATTAACTGTTGTTCTCTATCTTCTTTTTATTATATTTTTTCTTTCAGTAATTTACCTATATTTATGGTTCACAATTGTGATTAAGAAGGAAAATATTTTTTTCTCTCTTCAATGTTCCTATTCCTTGTGATTCTATTTGAATACTTCAAATTGAAAAAAGGTACTCTGAGCTGTCTTGGGCCTTTCACTGGCTAAGTAGCAGAATCAGAGAACTGCTGGTTTGACAAGCAGGTTGAACATGGTTATTGCAAAATTAAGTTTAGCTATCAAACAAATCTAGACTAGATTCAGAATACTAAATTAGAGGGAGAAGTTTCCACATTTGAATAGCAACAACCGATTAATCTGGACCAATTTTTTGTCCTTCAGCTTCTACTTTGTGGGAAAACTGTCCACTTAAAATAGCATTCAAATAAAAAAGAAATGAAGCTGTGACAGTACTTTCCATCCCCCTGCAGAAAGTGTTTGTTCACCCTTGATGGATAATGCACAGCCTCTCCGAAATACAAATCCCATCAATTCTCAGCATCCACAATTTTATGAAGTAGTTCAGAAGAGAAAGGGAAGAATAATTTCTCCAAATGCAGCTAGACAGGAGAGTTTGAGAGCTCCACCTGCAGTGGAGCTCAGCCAGGAGAATGCTGAGCTAAGGAACAGTAAAGTCCTGACTCTTAAATTTTTAACGTAACACCAGGTGAATTAGCCACCATTAGAGGAAAGCTTATGCAGGAAGAAAGATTATTCTCACTCCAGCTAAGGAGACCTGGTCTCAGTCTGGAAGGATTTTACCCTTAATCCCAAGTTCCTTAAAGGGTAGTTATTCTAACATTTGGCCAGTCTTTCTTGCAAGCACAAATATCAAACGAGCATTTCAACAAACAAGCATTTGCAGATGACACTAAGCTGGGTGGAATTGTCAATCTGCTTGAAGGAAGGGAGGCTCTGCAGAGAGATCTGGACAGGCTGGATTGATGGGCTGAAAACAACAGGATGAGGTTTAACAAGACCAAGTGCCGAGTCCTGCACTAGGGACACAACAACCCCATGCAGCATTAGATGCTTGGGGAAGAGTGGCTGGAGAGCTGCCTGGCAGAGAGGAACCTGGGGGTGCTTTTTTGGCCTGTGTCAGAAACAGTGTGGCCAGCAGGACCAGGGAAGTGATTGTGCCCCTGTATTCAGCAATGGACAGGCCACACCTTGAGTACTGTGCTCAGTTTTGGGCCCCTCACTACAAGAAGGACATTGAGATGTTGGAGCACATCCAGAGAAGGGCACAAGGCTGGTCAAGGGGCTGGAGAACAAGTCCTACGAGGAATGGCTGAGGGAACTGGGGTTATTTAGCTTAGAGAAGAGGAGGCTGAGGGGAGACCTCATCACTGTTTACAACCACCTGAAAGGAGGTTGTGGCAAGGTGGGTGCTGGTCTCTTCTCGCAAGTGACAGGTGATAGCACGAGAGGAAATGGCAGCAAGTTGCACCAGGGGAGGTTTGGTCTGGACATCAGGAAAAATTTTTTCACTGAAAAGGTAGTCAGGCATTGGAACAGGCTGCCCAGGGAGGTGGTTGAGTTGCCATCCCTGGAGGTGTTTAAAAGGCAGGTAGATGAGTTACTTAGGGATATGGTATGATTGGACTTGATGATCTCAGAGGTCTTTTCCAACCAGATGATTCTATGATTCAATTTTCCTTCACTCATACTGTTTCACAAAGTCTTCACAACTCTGGAATTAGCAAACTGGTATACTAAACAGAAGGATGAGAAGGGGTCTGTTATCAACTACCTTTCATTGTAAGGTATTATTCTATTCTCCTTTGTATTTGCTTTGAGCTAAAAGCATACTCAGGCGGCTACCATTCATCAGACCATGCACAAAGCTTTTGGGTGCTTCTGAACTGTTCTCATCGAGGAACTCTAAATGGTTTGTCAAAGAGAAGTGGTTTAAAAAGGAATGCAAATGAAAACGCAGAAAGCTCATGGATGAGAGCAGAGAAGGTGATTCAAAAGGAAATGTTAAAAAAAGAGAAAAAAAGGAAAAAAAAAAGGAGGGGCAGGCATGCATGAAGGTGGAAATCCAAATGGGGTAGCATCTGAACTTTGAAACTCTGCATTTTTCCCACTGGCAGATTTTTTTCTTAGTTTCATTTCCCCCCAGCTCATTTACTTTATGCCAAGAGGCTTATTTGTCTTTCCTGGCTTATTTGTAGTGCACCTGAATTTAGGCATCCTGATAAATTAGTTCCTGTGAAGACTGTGATCTAAAAATGAATGTTGGGATGGATTTTGAGAAGTCAAGTTTAGTCATGTGAAGTTCCACTGCTTGAGTAAATGCTTAAATAGTGAACATTACTCCCCTTCAGTGTGTCAGAAAAAGAAATTGTCTGCTCCTTCCAAAGAGATTATTTTAAATTTGAAACACATACCCATAAATGTCTGTATTTTGCAGTTTAGGAAATCTAAGCATGGAAATGTATTATGTTAACACACACCACACTTCAAGAGATCATCTTCTACTGAGTACATTATTTTTGAGAAGTGGTAAACCTTTCATTAGTTTTATCTTCCTGAATATATTGGTTTAATATGTTTTATTTGTTTCTATAATATCATATGTGCTTACTATGCTTTAACAGGCAAATATAAACCAGGGTCACAGTGCAGGCTCAGATATGAGTCTGAAATTTTCAGCACCCTGCAGGAATCAAGATTTCATTAGTATTTTTGGGGTTTATTTTATTATTAAACATAGAATGAGAACACTGTAGAACTGATTCATCTTGGTCACTGTTGTGTCCAAGTAGTCGTCTACTTACATTCACCTCGACTGGATTTTAAACTGGATTTGTATCAATTACCCCACAGAGGTGGAAGCAGAGTCTCAGAGGGACAGGGCAGTTGAGGGTGGCACATCTTGATGCTACTACAGCTATACTTGTCTGTCAGTGGTGTGGGAGGCGTCAGCTTGCTGGTGTGTGACAACAGTGTAGCAACAGTAAATTAAGCCAGAAAGAGATTATAGAGGCAGCAAAATAAACAAAAACACATTTAGAAATAAAAGAAGGGCAAAATGCTTTGAGATGGTGACTACAATGATTGTTTATTGGACAGCTACAACTCGACATCTTCATTTTCTAACAAGTATTTTTCACTCACTTCAAGCTACAGTATTTGCTTCATTTAAAAAAGAAAAAAAACAACCCAGAGAAAGCCACTGGATGAGCTGACGCCTTGGCTTGGAGACTTTCAGCTACGTGCCAGTAGTTACAGCACTGTCTTGATGGGTCTTTGTTGCATTACCAGTTACTGCTGCTTAGTTTCTTCTGTGAAGTGGCTCACTGCTGTCAGACCAAGTCCTAGAGATACTCTGTGCTGCTTTACCACCACCCGGGCAGTCAGAGCAGAAAGGACAGAGGATGAGCAACCAATGAACGATGAGTTATAAAATTGCTTTCAAAATGGCAAAAGGTCACTCAAGTGGTATGAATAATAGGGATAAGCGGGAAAAAGATTTATGCTTTTATTGGCATATGCTCAAGTGCCACCACAACAGCAGTTGCTTAGGTCTTTTATTATCTCTGAAGACCTGAGGATTACACTCGGAATAAAAGTGCAAGGACACCGTGGGCTCCACTAGCTCTGCCACCTGCCACTAGAGTAAAAAGCCATAATCAACTTCAAACATTGGAGTAAGATACAGGCATGCCAACCCTAACAGTTCGATATCAATTCTTGTCCTTTAGCCCAACTGGAGACCCAAAGTTTAGACATCTAATTTCTTAATTCATTATTCACCTTAACTCTGACTACAAGTGAAATACATTTGTCCAGCAAACTGCGTGCAATTGCTCAGGGAATTGCTGAGCTCCTGCCTTTTTGGTGGGCTGTTGAAAATCAAATTATATAGCTTTAGCAACAGAACTATAATTAGGGCTAATGGAAAACTGTGGGTAGGATAATGTTGTAGATTCTGGAATTTTTGTCATGTTGCTCCATAATATGCCAAAACCCAATAGTTTTATTGTTCTACAGTGGTTAACACTGTCAGTGAAACATCCCCTACCTACTGATGTGGAACTGGCCCTTCTGTGAGCACGTTGCCAAGGCTGAATTTACAGTAATCCACAAACAGTGCCCAATCCTGAAGGTGATAGCAAAGTGTCTGTCAATTTCTGAAGGAGATGGGCAGACCTAGGCAGAGAAAATAGGGCTGGATAAGGGAGATGACAGAGTAGAACTGAGAAGAGAAGAGAATAAAGCACTGGATCTCATACTGATATCACCAGGAGGTTTGTTCATAGATGAGAATTACTTTGTAACTAATATTTAATCACTACTTATTTTCCCATTCTCCATCATACTAACAAAATCTCTCCTCTGGGCTACTGTTTCTTCTGCCTCTGGTCTCTTAAGTTTCTCCTTTTTCTCCTCAGATTTTTTTCCGATTATGCCTCATCCCCCTGCACACCTTTCTCCCAGCCTTTTCCTGAGCTTGCCTGTTGTGGGGCTACATTCTCTCCCCTTCCACTGTTCCAGCCCCCAAAATAATCTGTGGGCACTGTGGGGACTGACTGTGGCGTACTGTTCATTGCTGGCCTTTTCAGCCAGGAGAATACACCTCTTGAAAGCTTTCTTTCAGGATGTCAGCAAACTCAGGCAAATGTTATGAGACTGATATAATGGTTGGAAGGCTGCCCAGAATCAGTTTGTATTAAAAAAAAAAAGTAAAAAAAAAATCAAGTTTTAACTCCTGTGAGTATAGAGGTGATGTAATACAGGTTCAAATAATTACAAAGATAATGCAAGATCCAAGCTCATGCTTTATTCCTTATGATAGAAGAGAGAAGTAAAAATGAAGAAGGTAAAAAAAAAAAGAGCTAATCGTGGGAAAGAAGTACAGAAACAGAGGAGGTGGAAAGGAAAACAGGGATGGAGAAATTCAGAATGCTCTCATTTTAATTGAAAAAGTGTGAAACAAACAAAAAAAGAAATAAAAGCCTAAGGACTGAAGAAAAAATAAAAGAGGGAAGAGAAGGGAGACTAGTAAGATAAACTGAGGGTTGAATTCAATTTGAGCACTGCACCGAAAAGTTTCAGCTATTGAATTACAGTCCAGATTGCAAAGTGGTCTGTGAAGTGACCGGCTCTCTTCTGTGCTTACACAACACCCAATGACTTAGGGACTACTACCACACAAATACTTACTAATGCTAATAATAAAAGGTTGAAGTAATTCTTGTACACCAGATGACTTAGAGGAATCTCTGCATGAGGTGGCAGAAATAAAGGCTGTACAAAAATGGAAATGATCAAAGCAGCTGAGCAGTGGCTGCAAGGTCAACATCAGTTCTTGTATTTTCTATTTTCTGAATGTGTTGACATTACAAGTTCCTTTCAATCTAGTTTATGTGTATATATATATATATATATACACAATCACACAGATATGTATATAAAATAATTTTTTAGCTTTCTAAGGAAGGAAGTTAATGTCCTCTCATGTTACGACAGTTAGTTCCCTTTGTTTCATTGGAAAAGCTGGAATTACAGATCCACAGAATGAAGAAGAGGTCCATGGACATCTCTTACAATGTAGAATTTTATCATCCCCTGTGCAGGCTGCAACTAGCAAAGGCATTCACTTTTTTTTTTTTAGTTGATCTCTGTAGGAAAAATAGAAAAACTTTATAAGTCATAAATTCTGGGTTCTTTTACAGATTTTGGGAGGAACACAGAGAGTCAGCTCTTAACACAACTTTGAACTGTTCATCTCCTAGTCTCTCTAGCTTTTACTTCTTCCAGTCTCGATTTCTCCCCCTCTTATCCTTAAATTTCCTTGTATCCATCCCCGTTTCTCAGTTTCCTTTCAGGTTCACATTTTAGTCCTCACCATTGCCACTTTCTAGCTACTGGGAGCCCCTTCTGGTCCTTGTCCTAGGCTCTATTGCCTCCAAGATCCACAGGTACTCCAGGTCTTACCTTGGTACCTCGCCACAGGGCTGCTCCCCCTCTTCTCCCACCCAGCTCTCTGCCATGCCACCCAAGTTTAATCCGAGCCTGTCCATTCTTGACCGAATGAGTGCAATGCAATTTTCAAAGGTTTGGTCAAACTGGGAGACTCATGGTATGAACAGCAAAAGGTGCCTTTTTTTATATCAGCCTTCTTCAGAGTAAATATGGGCTAGGATTTCCGCTAAAAAGGATGTGAACGTTTTCAAGGCAAAACAATATCCTTCTTTCTTTACTGGGTTATTTCGGCTAGAATTATCCAAAAGTATTCAAGTGAGGTGGATACCCAGCATGGTAACTGTCAGCCGTCATAGTTAGTACTTGCTAATATTGTAATGCTGTAATTCAGCTAGAGAATAGTGACTTAAACGGAGAGTGTAAAAACCTCAGCTACAGGAAGCCTTACCTTTATTATCCAAAATGCTACAACCTGCTTTATAAAATAGCTATGTCTAATTTGAAAATTGCAATCGAAGACCTCAGTTCACCTTAAATGCGTTTACAGTCTTCCAGCTTTCCTAGGAGGCGGACACTATTACCACACAGACAGAAATGGAGGCACAGAGGCATCAGGGGGTGATTTCAGAGTACCAGAATGGGAAGGGAGAACAGATCCTGCACTACCCTGAATCCCTGTTGTATGCTAAATATCAAAATTCTCTCCGCACAGTTTCAACTAATTTAGTGAATTAACAGTAACTGAAGCATAATGTGTGCTTTACAGGTGTGCCAGGAAAGGCAACAATCAGCAAGGTCCTCTTGTGCTGTACACTGGACAGTTATTTTCCCGAAGATCTGTATGATCTAGGATGCTGTTTGCTGTTGTGTCAGTTATGCCAACAGTTAATTAATGTGTGAGAGAGCCCAAACCTACTCAAAGATCCTTATGACTTGAAGGATCATGGCTTAAGAAATGAAGTTAAAAGTTAACTCATGACAGTTCTGGCTAACTTTACCTCACCAGCTTATTTATCCTTTAGCACTTGAACATGACTGTCACTGATCTACATATGAAACATAAAAGAAGTATTTTTCTTGGATCCTGATGTCCCAAGGCTATGCGTGTGTACATAAAACGCATGTAAAAGAGAGCTCTGTTTCCGAAGCGTGAAAAGGAAATTGTTCTAATGTAAGACATACCTCATTGGCATCCTTCTCTCTTTGCTCTCAAACATGGTAAAGATCAATAAGGCTGTGGACTATAATGTGACATCAAGTGAGAATCCACAGTTCTTATTTTTTTATGCAATATGTATATAACAATCTCAGTGCAGGAATCCAAAGAATTAATGGCTGTGATTTAAAGAGCAACAACAATGTATAAAAGGTAAATGACACATAGCAAAGGAATCTCCCTTCAAACCACATAGCACATGAAACCATTCTGGTCTGTGGCAACTACACCACTAGATTTTTTCCATGTTTATCCAAAGTAGCTTGGTAAGCATAACATGCATACCATTCACTATTGTCTGTGTAGCAAAATACAGAGTCTAATGACCCTAGGCAATGTCTGCAGTGCTTGTAAGCTTGTCAGAAAGGGGACTGGGTGATGTTGTTGCTGCTGTGAAGTGTTTATTTCAATTAATTTTTGTGAGAGAAGCAATCAATATGGCTCCCTTTTTACTACAGGTGTTCATCTATTATTTCATTAGAATTATACCTGTGTAACTTTCTTATAAAAAGAGGTAGGAGTTATGCACATGTTCTATGAGCTAATGAGACTTCAGAAAATGTTGTCAAGCATGGCAAAAGGCGTATCTATTATTTTCAGTCCAGAACCAACCCATTTATCTTTTCTGTTTGCTAAAAAGGGCATTTTCAGGGTTTTTCTGGTGACTGGAAAAAAAATATAATGCTAGATGTAAATGTAAATGTAAATGTAATGCTAGATGCACGCTTCCTTCTGTCCCATATGTCTTAAGTGTATAAGGCTTTTTTTTAGAGAATAGCTTTTTTTCAGGGTAAACCAGTTCTTATTAAAAATAATTCTTACGAGATCAGATAAAATGAGAGGAATGTTGCTGGCAGGTTCTTGTACCTTATTACAAAAAAATAGGGCTAAATCAGCCTAATCCAGGCCTATAATACAAGGAGAGAGCTGCAGAACTTTCCCTGTTTCCCAGGGCCATGGTTGATGGCCTGAGAGCTATTTTTGTGTTGTGGTCAGAGGATGCAAAAGGCCTGCGCAGAAGCCTCTCCTGGCCTGCCCTAGCCCCTGGGACTGGCCCGCAGAGATAGGCATGGCCACATGTTGGGGACATGGGAAAAGGCACAGGGACAATCTGCACACCGCATATGGAGATCTGCAACCACGAAGCAGAAGAGCATCTCTTAGATTAGTAGGACCTGCCTAGCTATGCATCTGGTTAATTTTAAAAATTCAGATCTAGTTGCAACAGAGCTAGAAACACAGTGACAACTGGCTCCATGCACAGAGGTGATTCTCCCTCCAGCAGGTCTCAAGGTCGTATTCAGTATGAAAGTAAAATCTCAATGCCTTTTTACTGTTAATGTCCTCTTGACTTTGAACTTCATAGTTTTGTCTCCTCTTCCTCTCACGCCTTTAGTATTGAACAGTGCCAACCCCCACCCCTACCCCCCAATTCCTGTTGTTGTGTATTATTTTCAGTCTTTTTAGCCCATTACTGAGGTAAACTGAAAGCCTCTGAGGCAGGGGCTTGCGTCATCTGTTAAAAAAAATGCTTAGTAATTATTTATAAATCATTTCTGGGATGGGATTGCAGTATTTGCATACATTATTTAATAACAGATATGGACCACAACTCTTATGCAGACAGAAAGATCCAGTTGTAATTTCGCAGATTGCACATGTTATCACATACCTATGTTAGGAGAAAAATTTAAAAGACAAATTTAGTGTATATGTATGTTCAACTCAAGTCAAAGCATAGTACTCACTTTCTAGTTGCTTAAATATTTGTTCACACAAAGCATTGTGAATTGCTTATCCACACAGTTACTTAAACTGCATTAAACTAGCTTATATGTAATTGTGTGGTCCAGTTTTGCATCTGGCTTTCTTTATTCCTCTCTTAAGAGAGAAACTGAAAGGTCTGAGAGGGGTTGGGTTCTTTTTCCCCAAATAACGCATTTCCTTATAAAGAAGTGACTTATGGTGTTAAAAAAATGTCCTTCAGGTTGATTTTGTTTTCAAACTTGAAAAAGAATCCCAGGATCTAGTTGTTCATTTCTAATTCAGCACTAAGCTAAAGAAACAAGAGCAGAAAATGCATAGTTGTAAATCATGCTCGCAGCCACAGAACAACATAATGCCGAGCAGCCATTTTAGGTCTTTGGTTGCTTTATACCCTTTCTACATAATGAAGCCTGTTAAACGAATCCTTATGGGAATAATTCATGAGGTTTTCGTTTTTTTTTACATGAAATTCCAAGTACAAACATTAATTTTGCAAAGTAAATGTAAATGTAAAAGTATGGTGTAGGAGTTTGTTCAAGGTACTATTTTTTTGGAAAGGCTTCTTTCTTTCTAGTTGTTACAATAGTATCATCTGTTTAAAAAACCCAAACCCATTCTCTATGGTAAAGAAAAAGAAATAGATTTTGTCAGATTATTTCAGTCAGAAGGAATAAAGGCGGCAAACGCAGTTCCTGTTGTGTTTTATTCAGAAGGATTCCTAGATAGTCTATAGCTAGATACGTGGACTGGGTCCTACCTACTGTCCTACTACAGAAATCTCTGAAAGAAAAAAAATGTTGCTGTTTCATTCTAGTCTTCAAAGTGAAGCCTTAACAGCGGATGGAGTAGAGGCTCTAACTTGTAAACATGTTTCATTCTAGCCCACCTTTTTTCTAATGCTTTGTTGATGAAATTACCACTTTCTCTCTAATCAAAATTTACTTTTGGATTGAGGTATAATTTTTCTCAGTGAGAAATAATCCAGGTGTCCAATGAGCCCAAAGGTTGTGCATTTCAGTATTTCCAATTAACTCAATTAGAACAGTGCAGATGCCTCTTCTATTTGATGAATTGCTTCCAGAGAAGGATTAGACAATCAATTAAAACACAGAATCTGATTGAACTGAGACCATAAGATTTTGTTTCTAGGAAACAACTTATGAGTATAGATCAATCTAAAGTTCTGCATTTATATCTAAGCATAGGACATATCATTTCAAGCCACTCCGTCAAAGTTTGACTCAGAGGTTAGTTTTCAGACTGCAAGTCTGATTCAGTTTCAGAATGGAGAGTACAGCTTAAGATGCCCAGCACCCATAGACATGGGTGGGGGCGTAGAGGGGGGAAAATGCGATTTTGGCTTCAGTTAATTTTAGATTTATTTCTGTTTATGAGATCAGTTGTCTATTTCTACAGGTGTTTCCATTTTGGCAGACTCCTCAAATGAAAGGCTTATTTCAAGACATTTCCTGTTGAGTAACTGCTGTTGCTGTTGCTGAGAGGTAAAGGAAGACATACACAATGCTGAAGAGAACGTATGGTGGTGTCATGGTAATGACAGGCATGAAATCAAAGACTGCTAAGATCTTCCCTTCCATCACAGAGGAGCTTAACAGCCAGTGCAGAGGGAAAAAAACAGTATATAGCCTTACCAGATCCATCCCTCCAAGCTTTTGGGTGAGCTCTATTAGCTGTGTATTTTGAATATGGATTATGATTTGTGTTTCATGTAATCATAGCTTCTAGCCCTTCCCTTATCTTGTATAAAGATTCCCAGTCAGCTTTGCAAATTCCCAGTCAGTCTTTGCTGAGCACAGGAATTCTTCATCATTTACTTGCATTGTGCTAAAGACACCAGAAACCAGCAAAGCAGAATTCTGCATGATACTTCCATCTGGAGAAAGCATAATAAAGTGAAATAGCAGTAAAAATTCTGTCTTTTGAGGTGCATATTCAGAAATCTTGGCATTTTGATGAATTCTTTAAGACCACTGTTCCCAACCAAGCATCTCTGTCTTCCCCTACTAATGACCATCTCTGTGGAATTACTCCGTAGTTTCTGTACTCATCTACTCTTATCCAATTTCACAGCTGTAATAAAACATTTAACATTAAACAAATGATTTCTTTGTGTAATATCAAAAGAGATAAGGAAGATAAAATGCTGGACAGTTAACAGGAATCTTTTTAAGATTGCTTTGTGGATGTTCTGCTTTTACATTTAAATCTTTTGAATACACTTACACAAGCCTTTCCCTGGCTCTTACAGTCACTCAGAAATCCTTCCTACAGCTGCTGTTAAGAATGCAGTAGCTGGATAGAAATCATTAGCTGAGGTCAGCATCTCAGGAGAGTATGTCTGCAGAACTTGCTAGGTAAAAACTAAGTAATGGAAAGTTTGTAGCTTTTGAGGAAAACGCTCTTGTAAAGAATTCAGCAAATGTACTAGTAGGGCATAGGAAGAGAAACACATTTGTGGCTGCTTGAGAACCCTCAGAGAAACCAGTAGGATGTGCAAAAAGTGAAAGTCAAGGCAATTTGAGAGAGAAATGCTTATAAAGTTCTAAAGACCAACTTCTTTACTTGTATTTCTTGTATCTTAAACACTGTCTGAGTGAGGGGCTTTTCTGTGACTCCTGGTTAAGACTGAGGGGTGAGGTGTAGGAGTAGGCACCTCTCTCCTGTGAAGCACCTGCACATGGGCTGACTGTATGGGGGTGGGGGCGGCTGCAGGGTGAGCGGAAGGAGGTGCCGCAGCAGGAGCTGCTCCCCACACACCTGACTACACCAGTGCACCCAAAGGGTTCAGGCAGAGGTTATTTTTGCAAGGGTCTGTTGAGCTGCGAGTGACCTTGGAGCCCCCAGCCCCAATTCCAGTGTGTTCAAAGGAGCTTAAGCACATACTGCAATTCGAGAACTTTCACAGCAAGACCACCCCTCAACTGCCAATAGGGCTTGGACTTGTCCTATAAACAATGCTGCCAAGAAGGCATGGAGTGTGTGCCAGCTGCTCCATGGAATCGGCCTGAGGAAAGACTGTCCGACCGACCTGAGGAAGAACTACCGGACCATGTGCTCCTGAAGAATTGTTGTTGGAGGACTTGCTGCCAGATGGGCCACGTTTTCCTGGGGAACTGCTGTGCCCCACTGGAGTGGTGATGATTTTTCTTTTTACCCTGCTACTTCTTTCTCTGACTTATCTTACTGTACCTTCTTGTTCCCTGGCACTGTTGTGTATCAGATTGACTCCAAATTGTGTTGTAGCTTGTTCAGTGACCTTGGCTGTGTTCAAGGTATCAGATTGTGATCTGAACAGATCAGGATTTGATTTTGCAACTTTGAGAAGGTGCAATTCAGAGTGCATCTGAGTATCTGATTCGTGATTTTGGCTGTGTCCAAAATAAATACTGCATTTGAATTTACCCTGCGAGATTTGTCAGTCTCCAGTTTGCCGTGCAGGTATCCAAAGAACACTTTTTACCCTCCCTCTTTGACTGTGCAGGTCGAGTTGGGCCCTAACACTACTGATGTCAGGAACAGGCTGTAACAAAAGCTAAGCAATTTTGTGAATTGCAGCTAACTTCACAGAATTTCTAGAGGAGGAACAAAAACTGCAAGCAGTCTCTTGTATGCTTATTTAATGTAATTAGTTAATGCATTTCGGAACAATCTTTTTGGTGCAAAGGGAACTTAATTATAGCATAAAATTCAGATGTAACCGATGTAAAAGATCTTCATGTAAGTGAAAATAAGAGCTGCTATGTCCGAAAACAAAGGGAAGAGGAAATACCCTGTTGTAAGGTCACAGCTTACCCGCGTCAGTCTCATCTGATTTGCATATGCTGAAGGTCCAACTCAGAAAGCAACATGTTCAGATACTTGTGTAGCATATAAACCAGCATCATGTTGCCATGGGTGTGACCGTAATGCAGAGATAATAAGGACAATTGGCTTGTTTCTATGAGTTAAAAGATCCATTCCAAAATGGGATGGATTAAGTTCAGTCACTGAGCTATGCTCAAGCAGAGCTCCTGTACCAGGCTGACTTTCCTGAAAAAAAGCGACCACTTTTAGCTTTCCTCAGGGATCCTCCAGGTGGAGGCAAGAACACCTCCTTCTTAGTTAACATGTAAGTGTAATCAATATTATTTGTTTACTAGCCTGAAATTTCCTACACATTCATATAAGTCACAGCCAAGGATTCCAAAGCAACGTTTTCAGTCTCATTTTGTTTGGGTTTGAAGGCATCACCTCTAGTGATATGTTTTGACCTAATATGATCTGATTCATATATAAAATCCTTTAAGACCCCTTGGGCTAATTCTTCTTCTGTGTTTTAGCTAGCTCCTCTCCCTTCCCAAGAATGGTTTTCAGCTTCCAGTCTGCTCTAAGTTACTACAAGCACAGTCAATCCAAAAGGACCATTATGAAGCAGGAATCCCTGTACTTTGGTGGGAGGCACAACTCGCTTTTCAGCTGCCCTCCAGACACACCATCTGTTCCAGGTTGTGGAGAGGCAAATGAAGTGAACTATGTTTTTTGTCAATGAACCTTGTAACCTGTCTTTTTGAAACTTCTTAGAGCTTCCACAGTGAAGGTAAGAGACAGAAGAGTGATGCATAGCAGCTTTATCAGAATAAGTATCTGGCTGCCTTTGGTTTTAAATCAGAAATTAAAATGATAAATGCAAAGGCCATTTCCATAAAGGCAGACTTGGTATTATATTTTCTCTGGGATTAGGCTTAGAATAATGGTCTATGAAACACTATTATATAGGATTTCTTTAAAAAAAATTACATTCCCTGCCTTTGCAGATCCATATATTGTTCTTTTCTCAGGAAAAATGGTGATTAAGTCCTACAGGATTTTATAAGTTTTTAGCATTATAACCTCACCACCTTTTGCTAAAAGAGCACTTTTTCCCCTATTCTTGTTCTTAGCCATTGCTTCAAAGGAACACACAAGGATTTCCCTCGCAGCTGGATTTTAGGAACAGGCTTGCAATTCCTGTGTGGCTTCTCATTCAGTTCTGTGTTTTTTCACCCCATCAGTTCAACATTTTGTGCAAAAGGGACAGCCTTCTAGCCTTTCACACATATGTTTTCGGAATGTGTTCTCTTACTATCACATCAGCTTGTATTACTGATATTACTGATACGACTGATATGACTCGTATTACTGATGATTTTATGCATATACCAAACCTATCAGATGCTAATGGTTATGATTGGTACCAGCTCACGGTGGTTTTAGACCACAAAGAGGTAAGAGATGGAAGGCTTTTTATTTCTTTGCAAATATGCCACTATCCTAGTTGTAGAGTTGTTTTAATTATAATAATTTGAAACATTACAAAGCTGGCACTTCCCCTCCACCCACTGGTGTAGTCACAGCAGAATCAATTGTTCATTGTTGTTAAGAGGCGTTTCGCTGCACAAGGCAACCTCTATTCAGAACTGGAAGGTTAGAAATGTTCAGCCAGTTATGACAATCAAATAAAATGATTGTCTGAGCATCCCTAAGGGTTATAAGTCAGTCTGTCTTCACATAGTTGGTGCTAACCTGGTTTTTATTATAAGCTCACAGAGCCTTTTGGAGTGACAACAATCCTAGTGGAAAATGTCGTGAAATGTGATTTCTGTTTCCATGTTCAGAGGCATGCAAGTTGGCTGCACCTTGAACAAAGACATGAGTTTTGCACACCCAGGACTACAAATATTGGAGGGAGCTTATGACAAAGCCACAAAATTATAGTGGAAGCTTTTGAGGAATGGAGCTATGGGAACATCAAAAAACCTGCTTGTAAAGCAGTTACTGTTTTAGGGATAGCTGATGTCTGAAGAAGCCCATGATACAATTTGCAGCTATTTAGAAGACAAAAATATAGGGAAAGTAGGCTTTATCTAGGCATAGTAGGCCTAAGAGGAACAAAGACATTTTTACAAAGAACTTCCTGATTCTGTTCTATGATCCTTTCTATGATTCTGATAGTGAAATGTATGACAGATAGTACAAGATTTTTTAAGGAAAACTCTGGAAACAGTGTAGTGAGGAAGGTTTCTTTATTCTTTATTATTATTCCTCTATTTATTAACATTCTCCAGAAGAGCTACGCTTTTTTTACTAGACAGTTTGAAGCCCTAACATTCTGCAAGTGTTCGAAAAAGGCCATAGTCCTATAAAAACCTTTATTTTATTGAATGTAGATTCTCCAGCAGTACTTACTAGTGAATAGTATGCTTGGAAAGCATATGGTTGGAAAGGTTGACTGTAATACGAAAATTCCTGTACTATGCCAGTCAATGGTAAACAATTGTTATGAGTTGTTTAGAAAAAAGACTGAAATAGGAAACAGGGTATGAAATGGTTCTGCTCTGCCTAAGCCTGGAAGCAGAAGGAGAAAATTCATCACTGTTTATGTGGCTCTTCTTATGGAACATGGGAGTTCTACTAACAAAGGAAGTGGAGAATAAATACTCAGCAGAGAGTCATTATAGTTGACGCACAGATCCTTAGTCCTGAAAGCATGAGTTAGGGCCAATTGCAAGGAATTCCTTCTCATTGATTTTATAGAGTATATCTTAATTGTTGCTAGCTAGTTACAGTAATAATAATGGCATGTGTTAGTGTTGTGATTTCTTAAGAGCTCATTTTTTTGTGTCTTTTTACAGAAACATTAATTCATTTGGCAAACATTTCTGTGATGTTCTTTCTAAAATACTGAAGAAAAATATTCTTGCAACTGCTGCTTTGTATATTTTGGGTCTCATGCATGATTTATCACTTACTAAATTTGAAATCCAAATTATGCAGTTGGCTATAGCTACTGCCAGAAAGCAAAATCTGCAGTGTTGGAAAGGACTAAAGAGGTTATCCTCATCTTACTAAGCTTCTGCCTTTATAGGAACAACATTTGTATTGTACATTACTTCTAATTTTACAGTGTACAGGTGCTCACTCACAATAGCAAAAGTGTTGTCATTCATCTATAATTGGGACATTATTTTTATTGCAAGTTATTCCAGCTGTGCAGTCAGTGGAAACTAACGAGCTATAGTAAAACTGTTGTCATTCATGTATAACTGGGACAGTACTTTCATTGTCAGTTATTCCAGCTTTGCAGTAAATGGAAACAAACCAGCAATAGTAAGCGTGTTGTCAGTCATCTAAAATAGAGGGGAGGAGAAAGGAGAAAGATGGTCAAAAGACACAAGGTATTTGCAATGGAGTCAGAGTAGTATATTCACATTATCACAGTATTATAAGGTTGGAAAGGACCTCCCAGATCATCGAGTCCAACCTACAACCCAACACTAACACCAACACTAACACCAACCATCATCTAAACCATGGCACTCAGTGCTTCATCCAATCACAATGCATTTTGCAATTGTCTGGTTTTTGGTTGTTTTTTTTTTTGTCTGTTAAAGATAAATTGAAAAGTACAAGGCAGATTTAAATTGGTGAAGTCCGGTACAGGCTTACAACTGAAAGGCTATATCACATTCTTTGGCACGCCTAGCTAAATTTGGACAAAATGAAGAGGTATGGTGCAGTGAACACACTCTGGAATTCCAAAGTCAAATCTCTGCTGGTGTTGGGGCCAAGAAGCGAGATGAGAGCTGCTTGCACAGCTCACTGCAGTTTCAGCTGGAATGTACCAGATAACTAACACCACTAACTGAGCGAATTATTTTAAGTGCGTTGTAGGCACTTAACAGTTGGCTGTGGTTGAGGAACTTAAAACATAACTCATACAGAGTTGTAAGGAAAGATGGCTCCAAACAATCTTAACCAAATCCTTGGCCAGCTTTGTGCCTGGGCTTCCTTTCACCACAAAGCAGCAGAATACAATATGTTCTATGACATTAACAAGGGAGAGCAAAAATGTAATGAATAAATTTTATTGGTAATGCATAAGAATAATGCAGATCAGTGACAAATAAGGAGATCAGTAGATAAGAGCACAATATTAGATCAAAAGTAAGAGATGAGATTGGTCTATCGCAGTGGTCCTAAATCAACATGACATCTCAGAAACCACAAAAGTCAGCAACTGAGTGGAGGTTAGTGAAAGACAAGGGTCAAAACAACAATTATAATTTATCTGAATGTCAGAAAAGCATTTTCACACTTAGTACATAATGCATTGATTTACATTTGATAGACAGCACAAAAAGGGACTTCACCCCTCACTGAATAGTCTGCAGCACAATATAAATTCTTTTCATGATAATTCCAGGGAGGGGGGGAAACAATTCCTTTTTATTCAAGGAATTTTCACTGAAATATTTGAGTCCACTGGGAACAGACTAAAAGACAGGTACCATACTCCAGACTCATGTCTACAGAAGTCTGTGGTTAGATTTGCTAACATTGTTTGAGAGTACAAGGGGCACCATTTTGAACCCTGGTGGAAAGACACACAGTGGAAGGCTTCAACTGTTGTTTCATTCCTCTTCGGAGGTGTTTGATGGAGGATCTATGAATTGTTTACTTGTAAAAAAAGGAGCAGGTTATGCTGGTAGGAACACCGAGCTTCACATTCAGGAGTCAAAAGACTGTGTTTGATAGCAAAAGATTTGCTTCCTTTCTGGTGAGGTTGTTTTGCCTTTTTTACAACCAAACAAAAATATTATTTGGTTAAGAAAAATTTTTGCTGGATGCTGCTCTTGTTATCTGCTGAGTCATGCCAATAATTGTTTATTTTCGCATTCTTAAAGAATTTTAGAGATATCTTACTTTCCCTTCCTCAGAAGAGAGTTGAGAAATAGTGCATAATTTCATAAATAAAATAAAGCGGAAGAGTTTTGGTTGAAAGCATTTCCTTTAATGGTCTGCTATGCAACACTTCAGCAGTGGTCTGACTCACGGCCACCTGAAACTAAAAATGACCTTGGGCATGAGGGAAAGAAAGAAAAGGACAGGAAGAATTATACTAGCGAGTGTATTTTAACTATCTATATAATAGTCTGATCCTCATCTTGCTCAGCTAATCATGACCTCACAACATGGCTCAGGCATCAGCTCTGTGTCTGATCCAGAGAAAAATGTATTTATAAATTAGATTAACATAATAGAGAATAATATATTAAATTACTTAATTCACTTGTGTTTAGATAATCTTAGATGCTAAGAGGAGCACACAGTCAGAGCCATTTTCCTTTAGTCTACCATTTTTGCAGCCCTTCACTCTCGCAAGAGAGAAAGCTCATGCTTTGTTGTTGGAATTCTCTCACTTCCATTATATTGCAAATTGCGTTTTCTGTCTATATTAGTTGTATGCAAAACAGTCCAAACAAGTGAAACAAAAAAACCTTTTCCTACATATTCGAAAATCAAACTCAACTGCTGCATTAAGAACAATAACCTTCAAAAAACCAAATACCACCACAAAAAAACACTTCCCCCATTCCAGAAACCTCTCTGACTGTATCCTGCATTATGCTATTTACAGATCATCAAAGAAGGCCGAAGTGGTCCTGCATAAGCCCTGCTGTCTTAGGACACTGCCTGGACTATGACACATGAAAATCTCAGCTACCTTTTCTTCTTAAATACAGACTTTCCAAAGAGACAAAGACTGCAAAATGAAAGAATGTTTCAGAAAAGATGAGATGAACCTCATTGAGAGAGGGATTACTCTGCTTTTTG
The DNA here is from genome assembly GCA_033556795.1 of Tapera naevia. Lineage (NCBI taxonomy): Eukaryota > Metazoa > Chordata > Aves > Cuculiformes > Neomorphidae > Tapera > Tapera naevia. Next base: position 149,453 of record JAUMJJ010000511.1, read on the forward strand.
AAGGTTTTGGATTTCCCCAATGTCTCCAGCACATTAGTCACGCATCCTCCTCACGACCTGGTATTAAAAGTGATCCATGCTGACGAGATGTGATGGACTCAGCTGGGTTTGCTCAGAAGTAGCCTGCCAAGCCTCTTGCATCTGGCTGATACTAAACAGAAACACATTCTCTTCTGGTTAATGCCTTGGTGAGCCATTCCTCTAAGCGTTCAAAAAGCCTTCATTAGCGAGGTTTTCTGGGGAGGAGGCACACCATACTGCTCAACCTGAGCTGGCTTAGCCTTCAGAAACATTGAATTCTGGTCCTTGGTTGCAGCTAAGCAGCAGAAAAAGCAAAAGGGACAGATGCAAAAGGGGCTTTGGGGTATTCTGAGCTGCTTGGATCTGGAAGAAGGGGGACATGAACAAGGTCCTTGGACACAGATTAGAAAAGCCATTACATCGCTCTGCCTCATAAATTGTCAGTGGTCCCAGGTTATTAGCATTACACCACCAGCTACCAAGGATTTCTACCACATTGTTTTTGTCATTGCCACAAGAAGGGAGAGTAGTGGGAGGTGACACGGAGGGCATTAACACCCATGCTGTGCTGCAGGAGGATCCCATCAGCAAGAAAGATAACATTGGAATTCCATAAAATGACTTGGACACTCTGAACAATTACAGCTTGAGAATACATGGACCCGATACAAGAAATTACAGATTTCTGAATGCATAATTCAGTACCATAAATACGTACACGACACGAACTCCTTCTTCTGCTAGACTACTTTAATTTCTTGACAATAACATTACTAAATTGCCCTGGAAAGAAAAAAGCACTCAACATTTATAATTGATTTTTGCCCTATATCGTTTTGACTCCCCTCCTTTTCATGTAATTGTTAATAGGAGTTACTGCAGATTTAGTATTTTGTTACAGATTAATTCAATGGGATTTTTGACTAAGCTAGTGTCCAGAATGACTTTGCACTTGGTGACACCTGCGATGCCAGCATGCAAAATGATTCTTCTGGCATTTTTACAAATCCTATTGTACCACAGAGTATGTCTTGAGAAATCAAGTTGTGACCATATCTGATTTGGCTAAGGACACCACAAATAACAATAAGTTATTTTACAGGAGTAACAGCTATATGCACTCCCTCTCAAGCAGACTAACAGCCCAGAGATACTTTTAGTAGGTTTTATATACCTGTCACAGTCAAATTCCTTTTAGATTTGACTAATATGTCTGAACAGTTATATCAGAACAGTCACATTATGATCCTGATTTTTTCTAGCATTGAACAACTGGGATCTTAGAACAAAATCCTTCTTCTTCCAACTTCCTCTGCCGTTTCTTTCACTGATGTATCTGCTGAAGCCCATTAGACATATATAATCTTAGATATATCTATATAGATACATAGATATACCAGCTAGATATAGATCTTAACATTTATATTTGGCTGCCTTCAAGATACTTATCACTGTCAGAATGGCTTTCTTTTATTTGGAGGATGTTCTGGTGATAGGAAGCCCAGATCTTAGAAAGGTCCTTAAGAACTGACGTCCGCTGTCAGTCATTAGTCCTCAGTATTTGCTGGAAGCAATTAAGGTGAATTTATTTACCCCATTTGTGTCCCCTTTTTCAGACTGTGTTTACACTGTTGTCAAAGGTATCCATTTAATTTTTAAGAGCATGATGCTGCTTTTCTTATTACTCATCTCCATTTTGTGATTCACCTCTACTGCAACATTTTTATTGACATCATCCCTATGCAGGTAAAAACATGTTAATTTCCTTACTAAACTATTATGCATTAGCTTGTTTCAGAGCCTGTCCTTTTTCTTGAACTAGTATTTTCTACCAATTGACCATTTTTTTCACTTGACCTGCTCCTCTCTTACTGTGTTACTGACACCACTGATCGACAGTGGATGTCCCTGCCTCAGACACCATACTGATCAAGGAAGAGGTCGGATGCACAGTGTCCAATAACTGAAATTCATGGTAGAAAAAAACTTAAATGTGCAAAACCTAGATCTGAAACACATAAACAACATACATATATTTCTAAATTCCTTCACTTTTTTATAAGTCTGAAAGTTTATGAAGAAGATATATACATTTATTTCTCATGTACAGTACATTTTTAGTAACTAAATGCCAGAAAACACTCGTATTTATTAGGGAAAAATGAAATCATTAAGATGCCTTAAATTCACTGGGAACTGCAAAGATACTTGTTCATCACTTCTGTTCTGGGAGAGGAACGGTATTTGGAGCCCAACAGAACTGAGCCAACAGAAACTGGGTTAAAGTTGCTCACACCGTGTGCAGGAACCGCTGGGAGGGCTGGAAACAAAACAACGAAGGCGCAGAGCTGAAATAACTCTCCTGTATCCCTGCAAACGCACCTCAGGCCCGGAATTCCTGGGGCGCGGGGCATCAGGCACGGAAACCCGAGCGATTCATTCACCTGCGGCACTCCCGGAGAGGCGGGCGGGTTACGCGCCCCCTCCCGCACACACAGACCCCGCGTTACCGCGCGGTCACCGGGCGGACGGAACCCACGGGGGAGCAGCAGGAGGCAGAGGAGGGGGCCCCTGAGGAGGAGGGGGCTTCACCACGGCTCTGGGCCCGGACGCTGCTCCGGGACGGCTCCTGGGCGTCCCTGCAGCACTCCCCGTCCTGCTTCCCTCGGTCCCGGGAGCAGGGGCTCGCGGGACAACGAGGCAGAGGCTGCCGCTCCCCGTAGATATCCCGAAACCGCACTTGGGGGCGGCGGGCGCCCCGCCCCGCTCCTTTCCTCCGCCCCGCCGCCGCTCCCACCTCCCCGTCGGTGACTCTGGTCTCCCCGCTCCCCCCCGCCCTTGCCGCGCGTTGGTTCACTCCTCCCCGCCCCTTTCCCCCACCTCTCGCGTCCCCTCCCACCCCCCGGCTCCCGCCGGTGGTCTGGCCTGGCCCGGCGGCAGAGGGAGCGGCGGAGGCGGGCGGCGCGGCGGTCTGGGGAGTCTCACTCGGCGTTGCGAGCGCCAACCCCTGCGGAGCGGCGCGGAGAGGGGCGAGGGCGGGGCACGGCACGGCACGGCACGGAGCGCGGCGAGCGAGGCGGCGAGAGTGGCTGCGAGAGCCCGCGCAGCACCATGAGGTGAGGGGCCAGCTCCGGGGAGGGAGGTAAGGCGGGCGGGGGACTGCTCCGCTTTCCTCCTCCCCTGAACCCTTTGGGGGGGGAGGGGGACTCGGCGGGGGCCGCGGAGCGGGGAGCCCCGCGCGGGGGGAGGGCCCATTGTTAGCTGCTTGTGGGGGCGGGGCGGCTCCGCCCGCCACATCCCCCGCGGCGGCGCCCGGGGGGCGCTTGGAGGGGCGGCACCGGGGGGGGGGACACCCGGGCGAGGGGTTGGGGACGGCCCGCTCGGCGCTCCTCGTGCCGGTGCGGAGCATCGCGCGCCCCACGCCTTTCTTTCTTTCTTTCTGTCTGTCTGTCTTTCTGTCTGTCTGTCTTTCTGTCTGTCTGTCTTTCTGTCTGTCTGTCTTTCTGTCTGTCTGTCTTTCTGTCTCTCCCTCCCTCCCTCCCTCTCTCCCTTCCTCTGTCTCTCCCTCCCTCTCTCCCTCCCTCCCTCTCTCCCTCCCTCCCTCTCTCCCTCCCTCCCTCTCGGTGTGTTTTTTTTTTTTTTTTCCCTCTTTCCTCTTTCGCCTCCCGGCGCGTGTTGCATTGCAGCAGCAGCTGGGCTTTTCACTGTGTAATCAATGAAGAGGCGGTGGCGGCGGTCGTCGGGAGAGGAGTAGGGGGGAGGATCCCCCTCTCGGTAGCCGAGGTGGTGTCGTGTTCGGAGTGGGGTGGCCGGGAGGAGGGAGGTGTATGCCTCCCTGCCGCCGGCTCATTCATTCGAAGGCGATTTTCTGCCTCCCGTGCGCGCGTCCCCCCCCAGCTCCTTTCAGGTGCCTGCGCTGCTGCTGTAATCTCTCAGATTGGTGCAGGACCCAGTGAGAAATGCGGCTCGGCAGCCCGGGCGCTGGTTTATCTCCGGGGACCCTGGGCTCCCGGAGACCTGGCCCTCGCTTAAACAATTGGGGAACCCAGCTGCTCGTTTTGTTTTGTTCACTCCCTCCCCGGCAGATATTGCCTGGCTTGCAGTTGTTTTGAACCTTCTTTGTCTTAAAGATGACCGTAAGTCTTGAGGTCCTTTGCAGAATAGTTCGGCAAAATTCGTGTGACAAAAATCAGCAGATTTCCATCGCAAAAAAACGGCGAGCCATTAGAATTATCTCGATGTGACAGTAAAATCCTAATTACTTTTTATTTAACTTTGAAGGTCCTCCCCCTCCCATGTACGTGCACCTTCAGTGGAAAGGGTAGCTTTGCAGCAGGAAGCCTGCGAATAATCTCCATGGTGTTTTGTTTAAAACTGTATTCTTGTATATCCCTCTATTTTTTTTAAGTGCAGGTATTTATGTCCTATGTTATTTTAAGCTTTATTTGGTGTGATAATTTATTTTCGCTTACTTGTGTTGCTTACATAGCAGTCAGATGCCCTGCAAATAAAGTTAGAAAACTTGCAGTTCACATCCAAATCCTTAAACAGAGGCTTTTAAAAAAAAATTATCTTGACAGCGCAATGAGTACAGTTAATCTAGCAAAAGTTGGCCGAAGTATTTTGAGATACCTCTTATAAATTTGGGTTTTGTATTGGCAAAAAGGCTTCAATTGTGCAGGCGATGCTGGGTGAAGTATGCTACACCAGCAAGACTGCTCTTTTGCTGGTGTAATTGTATGTGCTAGGACTTCTGCCAGCTTGAGGAGCACAAATATGCTCTTAACCGCTGTAACAGGAAGGTGTCTAGGTTGAGCCTACCCTTGGGTTGGCTATTCAGATGTTTGACTAGTTGACTCGAAGCAGTTAGTAAGTATAGGCAAATGAAAGTATCATAGGTCTGCAGCTTTCTGCCCGCTCGTGTATGCAGAGTATAAAGCTGGTAAGAGGGAAATGTAGTTGCATGTTGGATATATTACTCTACGTGGTCGTTGGGTATTTCGAAGAAATCTGCCTTAAAGAATGCTTGATCCCAAGCATTTCGGAAAAAAAGAAGCAAAGTGTACCAATTAAACCACACAGGCTAATGAAATGATGTGGTTAAAGAAATATTTTCTCTTTATAGAGATATTATTTGACTCAGTTTTGTTTAGTTGGTCCAACTCCAGTACAATGGCAAGCTTTCACTGCAGGCTCTCTCTTTAAACTTGTTTAGACTAGGATTGGCAGTATATTTCTGAAGCATGTTTCAACAGTATATTCCTGCTGTATTTTATTTGGGGAATGTCTTTTAATATGTATTTCCTGGTCAAGGCAAGTTGTGATGGGAGAGGAGTGACAAGGCGGATGATGCAAGTGACCAGCCTTTCATATACATGGATCCTCTGTTTGCAGGTGATGTTAAATCTTAGCAGTTAGTACTAAAAACATACTTGTTACACGATATTTGTGGTCTTCGTAAACTGCATTCTGCTATTGCTGTTATGCAGTTGGTGCTCCAAATAATACAAAAAGATACAAATGCTAGAAGTCATTCTGAGATGAGCTCTGTGTGTATGGGGAAAGCCCTTAGTTTCTTTTCTGTCCTTAGGTACATGTGCAACAGCCTATTCTTCAGCTGTCATGAGCCTGAAATCATTCTGATGATTTCGTGTTAAGATCTTCTTTTCTGGATGGTTAACTGGTCAGCTGCTGAAGAGCAAACTGGTTTTCCTTATGTCAAATAAAACTAAACATCATTGTAAAGGGAATCTTCATGAAGAGCATCTTCAAATAACCAGTGATTCAGTGAGACACAGACATCAGTGGTACACAAGAATTAATTCTTGCAGAAGTTTGCTTTATATTCACATTAAAATTATGTGCTCTTTGAGTATCATCTGTTAGGGGTTTTAAGTTGCTGATGAACTTTGAATATTAAATATCCCAGTTAACTTCATACTTTGGCTAAAGCATTTACTTGGTTTTAGGAGCCAGCATGAATAGAGCTTGTGTGTCTCCACTTCAGGTAAACAGATTCCCAGCAATACCTGTTGCTCCTAATTGTACTGTGGTGAGCTGACTAAGTACTGCTCTTAATATAGTTTCCTGGATGCACTTAGCTCATAATAGGTATCCAGGAATAGGCATATTCAGTGAGATTTCGATTTACTAGCTGATTGGAATGTGGTGGGGGGAAAAGGCAGTTAAAATCTAGGTAACTGCATGATTTGGTGCCCTGGTTCTTGTAATAGCATAACTTCCCATTGTTGTTGTACAAGAATACACATATGAATAGACTTTCATTGAAGCATATGTTGAAATCTGTATAATGGAAGCCGATAAATGTGACTCTACTGCTACTGCTTTGATTCTACAGCAAAGATTAACTGAATTATCTAATTTTTTTGTTTTTGGTGTCTAGCTCAATTGTTTCATACTAACTCCAATAAATATAAATAAGCTTTCCAAGATATATTTTTTTTTAAATCAAACTGTAAAGCCTTCTTTTGGGATTACTACATCCATTTCTTTGTGTGGGAAAGAATTGTTTTTCATTAGTGTGCTAGTCAGAAAGCAGACTTCTTAGTCTGGTTTCATTAGCCAAGTTGCAGGAACTAGGAAAGAAGCAGTATTTTTTTGAATTTTAAATTCTAGTATTTCCAGAGCCCAGTACACTCATTTGTGTATGATGGGCTACTATGCATATCATATGTGTGAGTGTTCATTCTGTATTTAGGTAGGGCGAGCAGCTAAATTATTACACATTCTGCCTTTTTAGAAAATCATGTCATATCTTCAATTGTGTTTTCAAGGTAAAAACATTGCCAAATTTGCAGTCTCTCAACCGCTTCTGCTTGCTTACAGTTAATAGGTTTTCTGCTTGGATACGTTGCTTTAGACTATAATTCATGTTATTTAAAAGTCAGCACAACTTTTAAAATATGATGAATGCTTACTGATCCAGGCACTAAATACACTGTGGAATCTGATACTGTGCTCACCATTTTTTTTATTTGTGTCTCTAATACATGAGTGAAAGCCCATGGCAGAAGTAACAAAACATGGACCTTCATTATGACTAGGAATTCATGAAGAAGCCCACACATGTTTCCTAGGGTTTCAAGAAAAGTGGCTGTGCAAGAGCGTTGTATCATTAGTGACAGCAGTACAGTTCAGTCTACTGAAGTTAATGCACTTATTTAAGGTGGAAAAATACCAGAGCAGCAAGGCCCTTAATTTCAGTGGTAACATTAAGTTATTGTGTACATTGATAGGTGGGGTAACACTCTGGAATTATGCCTTTACTTTAGTTTTAATACTTGCACAAATAGCGTTTTTGAAGTAGAAAGCTTAATTTAGTTGAGAAATATTTGTCAAAATGTTGGAAGTGCAAACAGGCAGTTAAATTAGACTGGATATGCTTAACTGCAACCAATACAGTTCCTAAAATTGGTCCTATCTCAAGAGTAAAATTGGTGGTGTAGGCAGGTTTATTTTTCAGGTGGATACAAGAATTCAGTTTACTTTTGTTGTTCGTAAGTAAACTAACAGATGGACTGAGTCATCTGTCTGATGGAAGTGTGGTCTTTAGCTAGGACTTTATTTGTGACAGTTGCGAGTAATTTTTGGGCAGATTGTTTCTGCCAACCAGATAGGGAATCTGACAACTGTTTAGCCCACAAGGTGGATAGTTCAGTGAATTATTTTGATAGCAGAAGTATAAGTCTTTAAAAGATTACTGTGTGAGTGGAGGATGTGGGAATCAGAAATCAGAAAGACTTTTTTTTTTTTGAAAAAAGCTATTTATGACCATCTTAGCAATTATGTTGTCAGCCTCTAAAAATTAGAAACAGTCTGAGAGTGTATACAATTCAGGAATGCTCTCTGGAAGGGTATGTACGAGCTTTTTCTTGAGTCTGATTCAGGGCTTCATTTGCTTGTTGTTGGAGATTAGAAGACAAGATTGAGTTAATTAGCGTCCTACTTCAGACAACTATAGTGTGAAAGCAATTTTTCTACGCTTCCATAAAAATGAGAGGAATTATTCTTCCTGCACCTGTTTCAGCGGATGCGTTGCTTGTGCAATTACTCCCTAAGTGACATATTGCAGTGCTGCCTTAGGCATGTGATTGGAAATACTTGTTAATGAGGATTGCCTCTTGCCATGCTGGTGCATTTCATGCAGAACTGTTATAGAAGTAGGTTATTGAACCACTGAATAGAGTAATTGGCTTTTGTTACTAGAGAGCAAATGTATTAAGTGAAGTAGATAGTATTCCCTTCTTTACTTTGACCTTTCATGTAGAATTGCTCTTGACAGTTCATGCCTGCTTCTGCTCAGCAGTGCAGAAACACATGTGCCAGCTCTCTAAACGTCCAGACGTGTTTGTGTTTTAAGAGTGCTGTAGTGCTGAGAGAAAGCAGTGGAGCAGTGTTTGATTCAAAAAAATTTGGCTTAGTAGTAGATGAAATAAATATAGCAGAGACAGAAGTCAAACTTGTTGAATAGCTTCAGTATATGTAAGTAATTTTTCGTGGTGTCTGCCTTGCTTCCTCATCCCATCGCTACCTTTCCTTGCCAGTCCTTTTAAATTGTATAAAACTATCTTGCGCTCTTGGGCCTTTGGCATCTCTCTTGGGATTAGTATGGGCTGCTTGCAGTAAGCACGTGTTTTGGGAATAAATGCACAAGTTAGCATGAGGAGTTGAAGCAAGGTTCTCTTGCTCATTCTGAGTGATCTTTTAATGAGGCCAGGCTCATTAAAAGAAAACATGATCAGTATTGAAGCAAAAATATTCTAGTTTTAGTTTCAGATATTGAAAATTCTGCAGGCAAAACTGGCATATATAAAGGAAGAACAGTGAAAACTGTTTCAGCTTAGTCTAACTAGTATGCTAGCAGAGGCTATGTGTGCAGGTTGTGTTGTGGAATTTTTCTTTTATTTATTTATTTTTTAAATTATGATAAAGAAAGGTGCTAGTACCCAGTGGGGTATGGGGGAGAGCAATTGAAATTGATTGCACTGCAGAGCATGGTACAAAAATGCTACTTTGGACTGATGTGCTGCCAGAAATAACTCTAAACTCCTGGTTTGTACCACAAACGAGTGGAAGGATTTGGTTTTGAGTGTTCTTTCATTCTTCTGTTATTCTTAACAAATTTGAAACTCCTTTTCATTTTCTTGAGTCAGATTACAAAGTAAACTATACTTACTGCAAATTCCATAAAGAAGGTGATGTGAGGTGGTTGTGCATTCTGAGCAAAGAAAAAGTTTTAAAACTTCTAGCAGAAAATGAGTAATTATTGGTATAGCTAAAGCCTCTGTTATGCCCTAGTTATAGTTTTATAGCAACTAGAGAAATATTTTCTTTCTAGAGGAAATCAGTTTCTCTGTATGTGTCATTCTCCTTAAAACTTCTTAAAATATAGTTTAATAATTAAATTTTTTTTGACCACTGACTGCTGTCTCTTCATTGCAGGTTACCATACTGTGATACCAGATTTTTAACTGAAGCTCTTTGAAGGGCATGTAGTTAAGGGAATGTTTTATTGTGGTCTTATCTGGCCACTGGTAAATGCTTTTATATCTTAGGTATGTAGACCAGTATATGTCTTTGTTTGTGGTCGTATCTGCTAGAATTGTATATTTTGCAGAGACTTCCATTGAAGTTGCATTTTCAATCCCATACAATAACAACAAAATGAAAATGCTAAATGAGTAGATAAGTATTCTGTTGTGGTTCATGTTTCCAACAAAACTTTCAGTTGCTGTATTAATGGTACTTTTACTGGCATTGGTGGAAAGAGGCAGCTGGTGTTTTCAAGTTCCATTCAGCTTTCTGGTTGGTCTGTGAATCTGACTTAAGTATATACTCTCAGTAAATCTGGGCCTTGAACTTGGTAGTGTTGCTGCTTAAAATTGCTAGCCCTTGCAATAGTTAAAAAGTGTTTTCCAGGTTACAGGCTTACCGTTCTAGGCTAGCAAGTGTTTCCTTTCCTTCTTTTCCAGCTATCATAGTAGTAATGCATTGCAGTGAACAATTTATATGGCTACTTGTTTTTAAAACTTTCTTTCTCAGTGTATCTTCCTGTTCTAGAAAAATCTTTTTCCCTTTCTTTGCTTTCTTTTGAAAGCTTAGGGTTTTTTTTTGTGTAGACAGTGCATAGGAATGTGTACATCTTTTATTTCCTTTCTCATATTGAGCTCTTGTTGATAGTCAAGGAAAGTATATGATTCTTTGGACAAACCTGAGTCCATTCAACAATGCTGACTCTTCTATCAAAGTCCTCAGTCTAAGTTAGTGGAACAGACTTTTTTTTTAACTTGTGAGATTTGTACTTAAATTTGAACACAGTGGAGCTTTACTAGAAGACTTGTACTGTGTTCTTGAGTGCATTTTTAGAAAACTGCAGTTGGCTACTGTGGATTAAGTTAAATGGACTTTACGGTTTCAGAATAAACATTGTTATGTATTGTCTGAAATAGATGGTGTGGCCAGAATGACAAAATGGTGAAACCTAATCCGAATGAACTTAATTAGGGCAGAGATTATAAATCTAAATAGTGAATGACAGCACTGTTAAGAAAATCATTGGTGCTGAAACTCAGCATTTGTATGTGTAAGTCTAATCGCTAAACATACTATTTAAGAGCAAGCATAGTTTGGTTCTAAGTATGTACTATTCTAGCAAAAATACTGTTTTTCTTTGAAATTAGGTTTAGAGGTACTTTTTGCAAATTGTGCCAGTGGAGGTTCCGACTAGACATTAGGAAAATTTTCTTCACTGTAAGGGTGGTCAGGCATTGGAATAGGCTGCCCAGGGAGGTGGTTGAGTCACCATCCCTGGAGGTGTGTAAAAGATGGGCAGATGAGTATTTGAGGGACATGGTTTAGTAAGGGGACAGGTATGGTTGGACTCGATCTCAGAGGTCTGATTCTATGATTCTATGATTTTTTTTTCTAGTTCAGAATACTCTTGCTTTGATAGGAGTCTCTGAATATATTCAGAACTCAGGTAGCTACTATTACGTTTTAATTTATTGTATACACTAATGTATTTAGTTGCATCACTTTGGTGTGAGTGGAGCAGGAGGGTGGTGCAGGAAGTAGTGGGTGCGCACACTGAATAGGGTTACAAAGTGTGTGTATGTGTGTACATGAAGTAAACGTTTCAAACACAGAACTGCCTTAACTATTCAGATTCAAATGCTCTGATTAGAAACAGTATGGAGACAGTAGTCGCTGTTTTTTCTCTTGGTTAGAGCCTGCTGTTTGAGGAGTGGGTGAAGACTTGAAAGACCTACCCCGTTCAGTGTTATTCTGATCAAGAGAAGTCTGAGGTTGAGCCTAGAAAACTAGCAGGGAAACCATGCCTGATCAAGAGTAGAAGAAAGAGCAGATTAATGGCTAGAGCATTTGAGTAGTATGATGTTGCTAGTAAACTTAAGCAGAAGTTGAATCCAGTACTTCAGCTGCTTCTTCAGTGTTAACACGTTTTGGAGAGCCACTCTGAGGATGAGGTTTCATTTCAGTGGTCTAGTTGGGGTTTTAGCTACTAAGTGGAAATGTAGTAGTGTCTTTCAGGTGGAAATTTTGATGTGAGATTGAGGGAGAAGACCAAAGCATCAAATACATAAAAAGTTTATGGTGCAAAGTTTAATTTACACCTTGTGCTGTGATCCAAGGACTGTGGTAGTACCATTGTTCTAGTTGCTACAGTGTGGTGTGATGAGCTTTTTGTTTAGTGATCAGATGAGTTAACTGCTTCATACATTAATTATTTTCAAAATTATTAATGCTGAACATTATATTTGACCTTAACTACATTGTGAGGTGAGGAAATCTGTACTGATGGGTTCAGGAACTTCATTTTGTATTTTGACAGTATCTTAAGAGTAGTCTTTTAATAAAGTTTAGAAGAACAGTGCTTCTCGGGCTTCTTGGTTTGTCATACTATAAAGGCAACTTTTAAACTAGTGTATATTCCTATATTATTTTTTATTTGCTGTACATTTCTTATTCACTGGTAGAATAGTTCTGTGCTTCTGTAGTTGCCACTGTTTCAAACAGTAGCTATATTCACGAATGGATGATAGTAAGAGAAACACAAAGGTTTGTCTTGCAGGTTATGAATACTGTTGCTGTAGCAGTGTTGCTGTAAGGATATAAACAAGACAAAGGTTTTGTTAGGAGACATCATATATTTTATTAGATCTGCTGCAGTTGTGGGGAACAGGACACGGACAAGCTTTCAGATGTTTGAGTGCTGAGTTTATGAGAAAGTTACTGAATTCTTTGGAGACACCATGTGGAGGTTTTGTACTGCATGGATTTTTGGAGGCACATTGCAGACACAGGTAAATGTCTCTCTTAATTTTTATAGGTAGCTCCTAGTTGCATGTCTGACCTAGTAGCAATATTTGATATAATTCTTATTTCAGAGAATAAAGAATTAGGTGCTTGAACAGAGCTAAGCATAGGTATTTAAATTGTGGAGAATGCATTGCAGAGAAGAATGTCCAAAAGTAAACCTGTGAAAATATTTTTCAGATGTTACTGTTCTTGCATAAACTGTGAAGGTATATTTTCCTTTGAAGTATCTGAGTAATGGGAGTCACTGAAAAAAAAATCTTGGAGAGCCTTGTTTAAGGAGCCCATATTATTTTTGTGGAGAGGTGGTCTTGGTCACTACTGTGATTTGTGCATAGTAGATCTATAAGAGGCAGATAAGTGGATTGTGTTGCAAGGGTTGCATCTTTAGAATGACTAATGCTTAATAACAATTAATAGTAGGATTTTATTTTTGCCCTGTTGAAGCCCCTGGTTAGTCAGCACAGGATAGAAGAGTGTACTTTTAAGCCAGTTCTGAATATTCTGGATATCTTGCCTTCAATTCATGTAAATCCTTTTCATGTGGCAGATAAGTGCAAAACAAGTGATCTCTCCTCTTGTACTCCTGCCTGCCCCAACAATAAAAACACTGTGATATGTACTGTTAACATCTGTGTACTCTCTGTTTATAAAGTTATTCACTTCCTGTATGTGATGTTATATTTCTCTTTGGTCCATTCTGTGGCTCACAAAGTCTGAATAAAGAGGGAGAGAAGTGACTGTATGGGGATGAGAAATTCTTAGTTGTTTTGACTTGAGAAGTGATTGTAAACTTGCTCATTAATGGCTTGGTTTATGTTATCTAGACCTTCATAACTGTTTTCCCTATTTTTTTCTTCTAAGTAAATTGCCCATACTTTGTAAGTGATGTTAGGGTGAAGTTATCAGCTGTTATTTCTTAGGAGTGCTTTTGGGTTTGATGATTTACATAGTGGCAATCTCAGTATTCCTGAGAATGAGGAGGGTGTTTAAGAAAAACAAAGAAAGAAGAGATATCTCCCCAGTTTGGTGTTGGATATTTTCATATAATTTCTGGTGTATCAATGTATTGATTTCCTGAGCAGAGGAGGAGGGATTATAATTGCCCTGTTCGTCAGGGAAGGGGGAGAGATTTTACACAATTCCTCTTCTCTGCCAAAACCCCTTTCTCTCCTGTGAACAGAAACACAGTTTAGATGTCCGCTTCAAAAGTTGTAACAGATCTTAAATCCAAAGTAGTTTGAGTTGGTGATTTTTTTTTTTTTGGTAAAGCAGAACCAGCCCTCCTCAAACAAACACACAAGATCAATGAAACAAAGCAAAACTATTTAGAAATAAAGCTATCGGCTTTTTGTCTAGAATTTGAGAGCCTTGCGTTTTTTTTTTTCATAGTATAACAAAACTGACGTATAATAATTAAAGCATCCCATGCTTCAAAATGGAAATTTTATGCATCTAAGAACATTTTCTTGGACATTACTTCACAATTAAAATGTTGCTAGCCATATGAACTGTAGCAATGGATTTTCTCTCAGCAGCACCATACCCTGCAATCATTTCAAAGTACAGAATCATTTTAAAGTAGAATAGAGTAAGTGTTGAACATACTGCCTTTGGTTAGATTGATACTGAGGTTTAATGTTTCTGCTGTTGATCTTCTGTTTCTCAGGAAGACTGGGGTTAATTTTAGCTTGACAAGTAAAAAAAAAAAGTTCCATATTGTTTTCCTGCAGTAGATTCCTGTTGCTATGCAACAGATAAAATGTCACTTAGTACAGGATATATTAAATTTGTATGCCTGGCACATATCTCTGCACGTTCGTTTTATTCTGTAACAGGAGGATAGTCCTGTAGGACTGTAGTATGAGGTAGATATTTGAGTTTCTGTTCTGGTGCTTGCTGTAGCTGCAGTGATGTCAGTGTATTTGCAGAGCCTTTGTTTGTTTTCAGACGGATGGAACACCTGTGGGTTATCTTCCCCAACGTGTGGTGATACTGCCAGGCAACATGTTAAGACTTCAAAAGCGAGAAATTTCTTCTATGGAAAAAAATTTAGGCTATGGATTCTGAAAATCTTGAACTGGGATGTAGAGAAAGTTAATGCAGATGGGTTTATATGAACCTTTAAACCAAAAGATCCAGTTAATTTTCAGTGATTAAAATGAACTTTGATATTTGAATATGTTGACACCTCCCCTCCCTCCCTGCTCCCCCCAGTACTAAAAACAACCAATCTCAGCATCCAGATTCTTTACATTTGTTCTAGATAGATTCTGGAATAAATAGTTAGGGTGTTGGGGAATACTATCTTGTGTGCCTCTGGAACCTGTAATTATGTAATGGACAAATGACAGCACCTGGTAAGGCATTATTTTTTTAATCTAGCTAGACTTCTGTGGTGGGAAAGAAGGCAAAAATAATATTTGAAAGCTAGAAGGATGTTAATTTGATCTTTGTTTCAAAGGCTGTCATGTGATGTAGATGATTGAACTACAGAAAGTTGAAAGCTGCAGATTTTTAATGCTGTGCTTTTAAGAATAAAATGCATGCATTGTCTTACGTGCTATGGTGTTTATCCTGTATCCTATTTGTCTTCCTTTAAGCAGTTACCTGAATTTTATTGTGGATTTTGAAAGCCAATTTACAAAATCTAAGCTGAAATTTAGACACTAAAATTAGCAGGTTGAATATTGTCACTTCTTTGGCTCTTAGAGTTGAAATATGCCATTGTCTAACATCTCATTAAATTGTCAGTTTGAAGCAGATTTGTACGTAGCTATTTTTAATGTTATTGTAAATCTGCTTGTTTGGCTTCTTAAAGCAGAAGCCAAAAGGAAGAGTCAAAATGAAGTTAGAAAATGTTCAAAACATCTCTCAGTACTGTTCTCTTGCTTGTTTTGCCAAGGGGATGCCTCTAATATATAAAGGATCATTAAAGGAGCAAGCAGCCTTTAATATTGCAGTTTTCTTATTGTAGGCTGCTGCTTAATTCAGAGCTCAACACCTGAGTGTTGCATACCTGTTTCCAGACAGACCCAATAAAAAGTGTTTCTCTGTGTACGCAGAGAAAACCTGATGCAACCTAAAAAGACATTCTTATGGCATTCTGTACTTGGTGAGATTGAACCTGAGCTCTCTAACAGAGAAATGATTTAAAGATATGGATGGGGATGCTTGGGGGCTTTTTGCTTTCTGTTTTCAGAAGATGAATCTTTTTCTGTTGCAGAACTGTTCAGCAAGAAGGAGAATGTGGCCTGTGGCTTTCAGTGCTGTGATGACTTGATTTAATGGTATCTTCTTGGCACAGGAAGCAGTAGGAATTTGTAAAACCACCTCCTCTTCTTGAAAGGGGGGAATGGGCAGAACATAATTTAATTGTGAAGCTAACAGTTTTATCTGTAACTTAAATTAAATGAACTTATTTTGGTGTGTAGAACGGAGAAGTTCTAGGATATGCATAGGAAGTTGGGGAATTTGATGTGGAAGTTGAGAGTAGTGTATTGGTATTCTACTTAGGGAGATCCTAAAAGAACTCTAAGCAGAAAATGAATGTTCCAAAACCACTGTGGTTATGGGACAAAGCATTTAAAAGTCAAATGCATTAAAATACTAATCAATTTATTTTCATCTTCAGATATTTAAACTACCCCCCATTTTTATCTAATTGGACGCTAAGTCCAACTGTAATGTTGCAGGAATAATCTCTTAATTTCTGTCATCATGTAGCTCACCCTGTCATTTTTCCTCCACGTCTGGGAACAGCGATGATTTTGCTGACAGCATCCAGGTCTAAAAATCTCCACAAAAGTTTTCATCCTTTGGAATGAAGAGGCAAAAAACTGAGAGCAAAAATTAACAGCTAGGAACAAGCACTGTTTAAAATACTTTCTTCTTTTCTTCCCTCCAAACTTTTCTTCTTTTTTTTTTTTGTTTTTGCTTTGAGAGATTTGTACTTTTGTGCTTCATATTATATTAAAAATGAGCAGAAAGATGTGATGTGTAAATCAACAATCCATTTGCATGTTGATGATTGCCAGATAAAGGTAATCAACGTCTGAGTAGTGCATACTGTTTTGATACTTTTTAGCTTAGGTGCTGTGCTACTATAAATAGGGCTATTATGAAACAGTCAGCTTTTCGTATTCATCATCTTCTCTCCAAAATTGAAATTAAATTGGGGCAAATCCTGTAGATTTGATACAAGTAGTCCAAAGTTCTATTTGGCTGTTGAAAATAAATGAATATATTCTTTATGTACTCAGTCACACTAGCCTACCAGCTCTTGGTCATTAATTAATACCTGTATGCATGCACTGTATGCAGAATTATGTGAAGAGAATATGGAAGCATGTGAACGATTATATGCTATTGTCCTCCCCTAGAATAGAGGCTGGGTTCTGGTTTGCAGAATGAATTAGATTGTGGTTTAAGGCTGCCTTTTTTGTTTTAGGTTGTCTTTCTCTGTTGCAGAGGTTGGGAAGTGCTTGAAGATTCTGTGATCTCAGCTCGGTGTTTTCCACAAGAACTGAATGATTTTTATTTTTCAAAGAGTTCTGTCCTTTGGTGCTAGTTGAATTGTTCAGAATTGTCAGGGATGTTCATTACCTATGTCCTGCCATGTTTTCTTAATGACTGATTTAAGACTGTGGGCCAAATCTGTCAAAATATTGTTACTCAACATGTACCTTAATCCTTCAAAGCACTGAACGCTATATGGACACTGAAGACAAAGGACCCTAGATCATCTTGGATTAAATGAGGAATATCAGAAGACTTGGCACACCAGTTATTGTCCTTCAGCTCTCTGATGGAGGAAACAACTTCAGTTTCTCCTTCAGTTTCTCCTTCAGTTTCTCCTTCAGTTTCTCCTTCAGTTTCTCCTTCAGTTTCTCCTTCAGTTTCTCCTTCAGTTTCTCCTTCAGTTTCTCCTTCAGTTTCTCCTTCAGTTTCTCCTTCAGAGGCAAGTAACCTCTGAATTAGGTATCCGGAACAGGTTTTGATTAATCTATCCTAAGTCATAGGTAGTCTGAGGAAAAAGGTGGGAGAGAAGAGAGGAGTATGCATATAAGTAAGACTTTTTAACAGTTTTACATTCATAAGTTGCTGCTTCCTCTCATATATAAGCAATCAGGACTTCTAGTTGTTCTTAATTGTTGTACCTTTTTTTTTTTTTAAAACTCAGAAAGTTATTTTTTTTAAGGATATTACAGTATAGTTTTTCACATTTCTAAAAACGGAAGTATTAAGCCAAACACAATGTGCTGTGATATTTGAAATATGTATAGGTTTGGAACGTGTGGTTTCAGCCACATGCTACCTAAAAGCAGTATAACTGTTGGTAGTTTTTATCTTGCTTGTAGAACATGCATGTGAAGGAAACTGAAACTGTGGTTAAAATAGTATGTACTAACCAGAGAGGAACGCTGACTTCGGGAATCTATGTTCTGCCCATACTCTCCTTAATCAGAGTCCCTAACCTGAACGAAACTGAGATCCATCAGTATTTATTTGTCAGTTTTTATGATAATACTAGGAAGAACCTTGACACTTAGATCGTTGTTCTAGTGTTTTGTGTGGGTTAGATCATGTGGCTTTTTCTGAAGATGCTTTAAATTGATCTATCTTGATCTCTCCTTTACTATATAACTAAAAGACAGGTAATATTCACCTGTTTTTATATAATTGGACAGTCCACTTAGGTGACTCCTTTCAGATACTTGGCAGTGCAACTGATCCATAATGGGTGATGGAATGGCACATGGCAGATGCAGGCCTCGTTATTAAGGAAGGAGGTGATGTGGTACCCTTAGCAGCAAGGAACAGGTTTTCAGAAAAACTATGCATGCTCTCTGGCTATATCTTGGGGCAAAAAGATGCCGGGAACAGTCAGGGCAGGCAAATCTTTCTTGCAGACTCTGGTCTGTAGACTGCAGTTTGGATGCCTGAGTTAAATGAGTCTTTAATATGAGATAATATCGCCTATATTGGGCAGTTTACTCTCATTTTGAATTATCTTTGGAGTTTCTGTCTCACTCTGATTTAAATTTTTCTTTCTGTATATTAAGGCTTCCATACTCACGAACTGTGGAGAGTAGAGAACAGTTTATTCTCTTCTTTGAAGCTACTTCTAGTATATGTAAGGGTTTATGTTTCTTTTAAGCCTTTTCAAGATTAAAATCACCAATTTCAGTAATCTTCCATTGTGGGCTGCTTTTTAGACCTCCTGCCAGTTGTTACTCTCCTCTTGGTCTACGTAATTTGGAAGCCAAGACAGATTGTTGTTCAGTCTGTCATTGTTGTAATTATTATTATTCAGAATAATTATCCTGTCCTCCTTTCTGCTTGCTTCTCCTTCTGGGCTTCTGTCCAATGGTAGGAAGTATACTCTTCCATATTTTTAGGGTTTTGCTGCAGCACAGGCGTTGCAAAACTGCACTTGATGTGTTTTCTCTGAGTGTAGCATTGCTAGCTGCTAGCTGAATATGGTTTTAAAAACTCCTTTCTGCTCTTCTTAGAGTATTTTTCATGTATTTCTTATGAAAATGCCCTGTAAATTCTCTGAAGAACCAAGTTATACTATAGCATCTGCTACTTCTCTACGGTAGTTAACGTAGGACTGTGGAAGACCTAGAGGAAATTAGATTTATTTGACATTATTAGTTCTTAAGTAATATTGCAGGTGTATTTGTTATCTCATAGCAGGTCTTTACTAACAGTCTGTGCTGCTGTTTTTCTTAATATTCAAGTTAATCATAGGATCTTTATAAACTTGACACCTTGCTTCCTTCCCTGTTCAGAACCTTCCATCTGCTCTGAGAAATAGCTACTGGGCTATAGGTTTCTGCGAATCTAATTGACATCCCTCCGTAGTCTGGGGTTCTGAACAGTAGCTGAAAATACAGCGGTGGTAATTTCAAGAGAAATTTTGCTGAGTTGTTTCTCAGCTTGGAACGGAATCTCTTCAAGTGTAAGCCCAACAACTGCAATCTTCTGAAAACTGAGGCTTGTAGCTATGACATTCAGAATTTTCTCACAGGGAAATAATACATAGTAAATGCAAACACAAAATATATTAAAAAACATATTAAAAAAGTTATTCATCTCATTTGAAGCTTGCAAAGTTTTACACAGTTGAAAACACGCGCAATCTGTTGCTAGCATCAGTAATTGAATTGCAGAGAAAAGCCTAAAGTGTAATGAGTGAGAATGACATGAGATTCCGTGTTCGGGGTATTGAGTTGAGAAAGAGTACCCTCTTGGGATCCAAGTAGTAGTTGGATCAGTAGTAGTAACAGTTATGGGGTAAGATGCTGGTCTACTGCCTAGTGATAATAACCTGTAAGAGGGCATGAAGCTGGCTTTGCAGGAATAACCTCTTTTTACTGTCAGCTCCTCTCTTGCTGAAGTTATACAACTTCAGTATACTTCAGATTTCGTTCCCATACCCCTGTGTTGCAGGCTCCTGATTATAATCCTTTCAGTTTGACCCAGGATGATGTTTGCTGCAGTGGATTGTAGCTGAGTTCTGTACTGAATCTAAAATACTTGAACTTGCTCTGACTTTCAGAAGAAGCACTAGGTTTTCATCAGTGAGGTATATTGTTGTAAGAGGAATCTACATAGTTTAAAAACCTTCAAGGAAGTCTAAAGCATTAAAGAATATTTTGTGACTTACAGTCAGTATGTTATGTTCTTCTACAGTGTAAGCTGATCGGTTTTAGAACACAATGTTTTGCTTGAAAATAAATTTGATTGAAGCTGTTTTATTTGTATGATGAGAGTTAATTTCACTGACGTGATTAGCCATTGTTGTGGCTTCTTGCACCTAGCAAAAATACTGTTTGAAAAGATAGGTGCAGTTTGCCTTCTTTTTACACTGTTTTCTGTGTAGCTAGTTGATACACTAAGGGATTAAGCTCTTAAACTGATAATCATGGATTAATTACTTCCAGAAATTAGCTGAATTTTCACTAAAAATGGTCAGTATGACAACTTATATCTGCAAGATGGCTCAAAAATGTGGAAACCTTTTCATTTTGCTTTCCTTTTATACTGCAACAAACTGCTATTTGTAGTTATGGTCTTTTCCTGGCATTTCTTTAATCTACTGTACACTGCTGAGTATCTTTAGGTTGAAGTGAGTAACTTCATGCTGCTTGTCTCCCTGTCAGCTGTTAGGCTTAAAAAAGTCCATGCGTAGTATGGAAGAACGGATCAAAAAGGGAGAGTGGGAGTGAGGAGAGTGTCCAGTCTTTTTATTCAGTTCTAGTGAATGCATGCACCGGAAGAATGTAATGCACTATACTAAATCCAGAGCTGTAAGTGACCATTTTTCTTGGCATCATATTACTTTCAAAAAATGAGAACTGTGTTCCACTCACACCTGTACAAATTAACTAGCAGGGCACAAATAAAAATCTAAAAAAGAAACTTGCATTTTAAACCTCTGTGAGTGGATTTTTCAACGAAACAAATGCTTTCTCAGGTCACTTGGCAGTCATTGTCTTTCTGTTAGCTCAGCCTGCCAGGTGCACTTTCCACGTGGTTACCGTAGTGTTACAGATAGCTGCAGATGGAGGACATCCGCAGGAAAATCTTTATAGCTTGGATTTATAGCCCAGAGGTCTGGAGCTGCTACCAGAAAGTTTAATAGGGTAAAGAGGTCTTGATTGGTAGTGGAGTTTTCTAACTTCTGTTAATGCATATAGCCGTTCCCCTTGTTTTCTTTGGTTTGTCTCAATAACTTAGCTCAGTTCAGAACTTAATTAAGTTCTGACCTACATGAACTCTGAATTTAAAGCTTAAAAGGCTTAGTACTAACATTTCTGGATAGCAGGTCTAAACTTGTAAATTTTATGTTCCTCTGTATCACAGGATTTCTACTTCAGTTTTCTGTGTGTTGCTCTATAGATAGCTACCTAGGTATAGTTTAAAAAAAAATAAAGTAAAAACAAATAGAACTACGCTGACCTGTAGTTTGGAACTTAATTACGCTCGATCAAAATAAGTGTTGTTTGTGAAGCTTTTTGTCCCATCTGTGCTTTGCCTAAACTTCAGTAAATGCTGATGAGCAAGGCCTACCACTTGCTAAAGTTGTAGTTCATTGTGAGCTTTGTGGAAATTGGAGGCAGAATTGTATTTTTTTTGTCTAAAACTGTATGTCTGCTTTTTCTGCCATTATTCATGTCTTAAGTTTTGAGGTTAATTGAGGATTATTATTATTGAACATTACTTTCTGTAATGCAAATTAAAACTATTGAAAATACCTGCCTTTTTATTTTTTTCTGTGATTTGGATTAATTGGACAAACTTCAGCTGAACTGTCAATCTTAAATTTAGTTTGCCTTTAATTTTTTAATGTCTTGTTTGCAAAAAAAGTTGTCTAAAATTATTGCTTTTCTTTCTTACCTTTAGAACATCTTGATCTACAGTTTAGACAAGGATTGGTCAGCTCAAATCACATCTATTTGCTTACTCTCATCTTCAGAGATTATAATTTAAAAAGCCATTTAAAAAAGTGGCTGGAGGCTACAAAAGCCCCAATACTTCCTCCAGTATTTCCCCAGTTTGGGGAGAGTTCAGTGACATAATCTGCATACTCCATGTGACCATGGCAAAAAATGTGGGGATTATTTGCAGCTCTGTTTGATCCGTGGAATGCACTGCATCTATTGTTAGGTCTCCAGCTGAAGCAAGAACGGGAGTTGTGTTTCTCTTTGTATTGTCTAGCCAGAGCTGCCTCGCTGCCATATGGATCTTGAGTAGTTAGAGGTGATAGTATTGACAGACTTCTCTTGCTGATGCTGCGTGATAATGAGTTAATAGGGCTTTTAGCGACTTGATCTAGGTTGATTGGTTTGTTATGAAATATTAGATAAGAATATATTGAAAGTAGCCTGGTAACAGATCACATACAAAATCATGCAAATGTTTTTTTATAGCTGTTACATACAAATTTAAGTCAGACTAAAAAAAAGAAAGCTTGCAAAGATTTCCCCAGTGCTGATCTCTGGGTAGTGTGACTGTTTATGTAGACTGAGACTTCCTTCTGACTGCATAAAACAATAGCGAATGTCTCTTAATCTAAAAAACTTTGCTTCCTATCTTGGATTTCGCTTCCTTGATAACAAAACAAAGAAAAGAGGATGTATAATTTAACAAAGACAGATTTCAGAATTCTATGACTCCCCTGCCCATGGAAAGTGTTACGTTTTGTGTGACCTAGACAGGTTTCAATATTAAGAGTAGCATTAAAAATGAGGGAAGTGTCCTGTTGGGGCAGACCAATGGTTTACCTAGTCCTGTACTTTCATGGAGAACAGCAGTGGGAGAAGCTGCTTGGGAGAAACTAGCTGCAACTGCTAGCACCCTAGAATCTATTGCCTAATTTGTGATGTTTTGGAACATGCCTGTTGATCCTTTTAATTTTTTTTTTCAAGAACCTGTTATCCATGAATTCTTCTAATCCCTTTTTAGCTTGCTGATCTTATCAGCCTCCTGTACTTCCTTGTAGAAACAAAGTCCAGTAATTCACTATAACTTTTAGGCTGCTATGGATTGACGTTAAGTCAAATGAAAAGCTTTAATTTGGCAACTAACTTCATTTTTCCCCATAATTGTGAGTTATGCTTCTGTTAAGCAGTCTGTTTTATGGTACGTAGTACAGTATAAGGAATATATTACTTTGCAAGTAAAATAAAAAAGAAAAGAAGTCATGTTGCTTGTGCTACTGTCAGGCCGAAAAGGCATTGTTATTGTCTCTTAGTGTGGATTAATTGGATATGCAGATGAATTAGTTCAGACTATCCCAATAGCACCTTATATGCAGATGAATTAGTTCACACTATCCCAATAGCACCTTCCAGTTCATTCTTTTTTAGCAAATAAAGGTCTGCACTAGCAAGGAAAGAGCTTTATAAACATTTTAACAATTTTTTGACAGGTTACTTTAGTGATTGCTCTAGCAGTTTGTAATATTTTTATGATAATGTTTCTTTAAAAGCATTCTTTGTGTGTGTAGCACCGGGTAGTACATGTTACGCCATTTTTATGGCTGGAGGGGAAAATTTGCAACTTTTACAGCTCCTGTGTATGACTACACTGTGCAAGGGCAGGGCTTCCTTGCAGCTATTGCTTCAGGTCATTGTCCTGCTGCTGTACCTCATTTGTTACTTGTCTTACAGGTCAGCGTACAGGTCTGGAGGGAGCTTTTAGTCCCAAGTGCTGCCACACCCAGGCTGCTGAGCCTGGCTGTTCAGAAGAGTTTAAGGGGATTTGGCAATAACTCACTGCTTAAATAGACACCACTTAAAACTGTACGAAATGTGGGTACAATGAGAGAAGTCAATGCTTTGGCTTCTGATTGTAAAGGTGCTTTAGGCACATCAGCAACTGAGTTTAACTCTTTGTTTATGGTCTAGGACTTCATGGAAGTTACTTCAAACAGCCTCAGAATCAAGAATGTGGAACTTTGGCAGGAAAAAAACCCCTGCCTTACAAAGTTGTATAGATTTTAAGATCAGACTGGTTTATAGCATAACAAGTGATGTTACGATATCAAAGTATTTGAGTACTTCGAAAAGTTTGAGGAGATAATTTTCTTTATTTCTTTAAATTAAAGTTATACTTTACAGCTATTGTCATGCAAACTCAGACAATGTATTCACCGATTCAAGCTAATAAATGATGTGTGAGGAACAAGGACCTGTTGTTTTTTAGATTGCACTTTGAGTCAAATGGCATGCACAGAGCAAGAATTTGAGCAGGCATTCTGCAAAAGACCTTCTATGCCTTCTAAAAATTTTTTGGAAAATTCAATTTGTGAATATATATGCTAATCATTTACGCTGGAGTCAGAACTTTCAAAAACATGAATTTGCTGTACGTATCTTGATGACTGCAAATATTGATGATAGATGCAAGTTTTATGTCTGTCTAAGCTTCCATTAACCGGTATTTCTAAAAACATGACTTTAAATACAAAAGGAGAACATGGATTCAACTTGATTCTGGGACATAGAACATCTGTGCAAACTTTCCTACACAATTTTCTTCTATATTTTTTTTGGAGACAGATTCAGACCAATCTATAACAAAAAGCAGAAGGCAAGGTTCTGCATTTCCTTTTTGTCCTTTATACATATTTATGTACCTAGGTTGCATAAATTGTCATAAAGGTCATTCACAGTGGCTGGAGTTTTGGAGAGCAAACAGCACATTTCAGAACCAACACCAAATGCTATAAACTCAAAATACTTGAAGGGTTTTTTAGGAAAGAGTGAGTTAATAGTTATTTAACCTTCAGTGGTCAGTTGTTTGAATCTAATTTTCAGAATTGTCTCAAGGTATTAGAATTTATCCAGATGCTGTAGGATTTCAGAGGACAAATGATGCCTCGTTTCTCAGGGACATTGGTAAGGTTGATTACTCAAGCATTTGTTTTTATTTATTACTGTGGCAGTACTAGCAGCTAGAGGATAAACATCTGAAGTTATGGGTAACCGAGGTTAAATTTGAATTAAACACAGACTGCAGCATCTGAGAAGCTAATGCGTGTATGGTTGTGGTTGCAGAGAGGGTGTAACCCCTGGTAAAGTGGGGAACAGATACTAAACTGCCATCTTTGCCGTTGCCAGGCACGTGTGGGTGTTTGTGCTGGCAGTCCTCCTTGGGTTTCTAGAACAACTCAAGTACAACAGTGTGTTCGGAGTTGGAGCATTTCGATAGCAAAGTTGTCGGTGCACTACACTTAGACAGAAGCTGTCCTTGCTCAGGACTTCAGGAACCATCTGTACCTTGGAACTTTTAAAAGAATTAGGTAAAGATCCGGACTGTTGGAGGAAAAAACTTGCATTTTCTTATCAACTGGAACCAATAACATCTGAGTAACCACAGTGGAATGAGTTTCACCGGTCACCTTTAAAATCTGAAACAACTGAAACTTAAATATAATAGAATAATACTAACTCAAAATTATTTCGTTATATTAAAAGTTGTTGCAAAATGCATCTGAGAGTCTGTTCCTAGACCATTTAGGGATTGTTTTTTTCATTTTAAGGAAAGTTATTGCTAAAGACTAATGGGTTCTAGAAGAGATAAAACCAGATAGCACTTGATGTTGATTATTCATCATCACTCTTCTTACCCAATCTCCTATCATTTGTGAGGGTCATCTGTAAGCGTATATTACAGTGCTGTGTGGAATATCTCCTGGTTCTTAGAACAGTAATGTTAATGCCTCCTGTGAGGGTAAAGGAAGGATTTTGAAACTCAAAATGAGAACATTTGGCTGCCACAACTTGTCTGAAATCTTTAGGGAATGACCTTGAAAACATACAATCCACTCTCACCATCAACATATGAGAAACGTTTAATGAGGACCATTATTATGTAAGTGGTGCCCTCTTTTTGGAAGGGAGAGGTTATTTGTTTCTTTATCAGCAGTCCTGAAATTCTTCAGTGTATCTTGTGCAAGTTGTGTCTCTAAGGTGGTAGAACATTCTGCTTTAACCGTAAAGAGCTCATTCTGTAATTTGTTGGGACTCAGAATTAATCAAGTGCCAACTCATTTACTGGGAACATTCTTAGTAATGCCTGCATTTGAGGGGCTGTTTATCCTGAACAGATCAGCCAAATACAGATAAATTAGAGAAGAGTGGGAGAAAACACTTTCAAGGGCATAAAGCTGTGTCTCACTTGTGTTGATGAGGTATTCTGAATTCAGTGTGTATTTTCTGGGAAGACCCTTTTCCATTTCCTGAACTGTTAACATAAGTGAGAGTGTTTAGATTCTTGCTCAGCTGGTTTCTTACATTTAACTTTGTCTTTTGAATGTTAAATGAAGTTGGGATATTCTGGGCATCTGGGTTTTTTACTGCCACAGATATTGAGGGCTGTGGTGCAGAGGCTCAGATGACACAGCACAGTGTTTTGTGCTACCAGCTGGTACTGTAATTGCAAATTAGTTCAGTTGTAGCTTCAGGTCCTAATAAAATTATGCATGTTCCTTGGGTGTTTCTGGAATGTGGGACTGAAGCCATGGCCTGGGAACATCTGAACCAGATTCATTTGGCTGAGTAGGTTTTACTCCATAGCTTCTGAAACAGTGGCTTGCTGATCTGAAAACGATAAAACCAGCACCTACTAAGTGCTGCAATACATTAGTAACTCTGCTGGATCTTTACCTTACACTGCATAGAGCCAGTGTCTGTTTCTTCTGTGGCAGGGTTCATCCACAGCAGACACCTGTGAGCTGATCACACTGGGGTGTCGAAGTTGCTGACTTGCATCACTGCCCAGGGGGATCTGTGCAGTGGAGTTCTGTCCCACCCCATGGAGGTGTCAGAAGGGAGTGCTTGCTTGCAACTTCTTCCTGGAAGTGCATGTTGGCAGTTGCAAGGCTCAACAGCTACCCACACACATGGTTGTACCAAAACGAGCAGGAATCAAATAAACTTATCTTGATGTGTCTAACTTCTTACAACTTTTTCTGTGAGTTTTTACAATATTGCTCAATAGTCTCTTCTATCTTACTGTTAGGGGGATTTTCCTGTTGCTTAGAGAATGTTGCTTGGAGAATGTTGTTTGTATGTTCCCAGGATTTTTCCTCTGCTTTGCATGGTTTGCTCTTTTGTAACCCTCTATCTTTTTTAATGCATTTCTGCCTTCCCCAGTGTTTTCCCAGTTTGTATGTCTGCTGTAGTCCAAAGCGTGTTGCTTTGTACTCGATGTTTGTAGAAAGCTGATTAAAGCTACTTTTTCCTTAGCATTTAGATTTTACGTCTACCTCTATTTTACTAGTTATTTATATGGTATGTTTTAGATATAAAAACCTTAAAAAACCACATACTTCGTATGCAGTGCTTTTTTATTTTTTCCCCAGAGTAAGTTGGGTAATGATGAAAGATAGTGCCTCTCTTTTGTATGATCTCTTGTCCTTCCTGGTGCAAGGTGGTATGTAGCATATAGTCTTGTATGTGCCTGTGTGACCTGAGCCAGGTTATTACTGATAGTTCCCAAATGTCCAATAGCCTTTAACACTTTTTTTTTTTTTCCACAAGCATTATTCCACGACAAGCTATTTATCAGTAGATTTATCACAAAAGAGGTTGTGAAGTGCTGAATCTTACGTTCCACGGCTGACTGGGAATCTCGTTTTTTTGAGTGTTTTTCATGCATAGGGGTAGACTTGCCTCTTGGTAGGAAGACATTCGGTTCGCAATGATCATACTGTTTAAAACGTTTTGGCTAAGCCAGCGCTCACATGTCTAGATCTTGCAGCATGAATGCTAGTTACTTAATGGAGTTGAAGAAATTATGTTTTATACATCTGGTTTTTTTTCCTCTTTCTAAAGCTTTGTATAGAACTATTCCCTGTTGGCTTCTGTTTTCATCAATTTTCTCTTTCAGCTAAACTCTTCACCTGATGCAGCAGTAGTTCTGGGTAGAACTCGATGTTGTTTCACCCCTGTGAAGCCTCTTCTAACTCCCTCTTTAGCTGTTGAAGTAAACACTGATGACCATAGTTAGTCTCACTGTATGCTGTGTTTTGTGAGGAATTGTGAATAGTATTTGGTCCATGCCAGACTTATTCCAGTTGCTTTGAAGGCTCACTTTAAAATGTGTTGACTAATTTTCTTTTCTGACCATTGTTAGGCAGGAAGAGGTAAGACTGCCCGCTAGTGCTTACTGTATTTATTCATTTTGTTATTTTCTTTGATGTGACTATCAAAATTTGAGGCATTTGGATTTTTTTTTTTTTTACATTTCTTGCTCCTATGAACATACATGTGTGCATCTACTTGATTTAGCAGGTATTAGTTGTTAAAGAACATTTCTGGAAGTCCCTGCTAATGGAGGGAGATATAGTATCTAGGTCTAAATAAACTGGGTCCTGCTTTGAGTACAGACGATGCTTTTAGTCTGACCAAGTACTGTAAGAAAAACAGCTACTAATATTCAAACTACTGTTTTTAACAGGGCTTGGATTTGGTTAGCCTATATAGGTCACTGGCAGCCTTTGATTGCTGGAATAAAAGCTGAAGTAACTCATTTCTAAACCAAACAGAACTTTGGATTATTCAGTGGATTGTGCTGACAGGGTAGCTAGCTAGTTTGTTGGGCCTTCTTTTCTCCTGTGGTCTGAAACAGCCCTTCTGTAGCTTTCTGTTTTGTTCACTCACTGCTGGCAGTCAAAACCTTAAGTCCCCCCTGCCTGTTTTTGCTTAGTATGAGTTCATTTGTCTTAATTTTAGTTTTGTAAAAAGCCATGGAATGCTTCTGAAGAAGCTTGTGTGAGGATGAGGAAGAGGTGTGTGGCGTAGCATGTGCTTCTAATAGTTTATGTTTATATTATCGTCACTGGCTTGCTTGTAAATGGATTCAGAAGTAGTGTGCGGTCTGACAAAATATGATTAGTCTGCACTTGTTGGTACACGTAGTGTCTGGGAAAACCTGGTGTAAGTCATGAAAGGCTTTATCTCATCAGTCTTGCTTGAAAGCTTTTGGGAGCTTTTTTCCCCAGAACAAATGACGCACAGCCCTTAGGTACTTCATAGATGCAGTAAATGCTGTCCTTTGTACAAAGGAGGAGGGAGAACAATTTACCTTTTTTTTTTGCTTTAAAAGGTAATGATAAACTTGAAAAACAAAACAAACTTCACACATCCCTCCCCCAAATAATATGCTTATGTAGGGGAAAGAAAGGTCATAATGGAAAGATGTTTAAAGTACATAATTTTCTTAAATATGTAATAATCTTGTTAGTGTTTTCAGGAATATTACTTTTTCATTTTACGCATACAGAAGGGTAAACTAAGATCTGTTGACTTCAGTTCATGTTACATTAACCAAAATTTACTGTTTTATTTCATTGCATACTTTTTAAAAAGTGGATTTGGACAATTGAATATGCATAAGTAGAAAATGGATTATGCTGTGTCAGGGACCAGCTAACTGAGGTGTGATTTTAGCATATGCCCACGTGGTGTAAGTCTGATAATAAACTGTTTTTTCTTTTCTATGTGTTCCCCCCCCAAAGTATAGTTGGGAATGCAGTCTGCCTCTAAGTTTGTGACTGATCACGTAATATATTGCAGTATATGGATGCTTAGCTGGTCTGAAAATGCAATATCATGGTAAGTCCCTTTTCTTGTGCATTGCTTACCTAAAAGAGTGCTTTTATTGGGAAGGTAACAACTGAGGATAGAACCAAGTCTTGTTAAGTAGTTGGTACTATCAAACTGATGTGTGTGTTACAGCATAGTAGTGTATACTATAGCTTGAGTTAAAAACAAAAAAACCCTCCACCAACCCAAAACAAACCTCAAACAAAAACTCCAAATCTGCCTCAAAACTTTTGCAAGCAGAACTTGAACTGAGAACCTAGTTAGTGAGTAGGATTCCCAAAGTTTCTGTTAAGAGGGAAGAAGATGCAAGACAATCCCTATGTAGTTTAAAGATTAATCTTTAGAAGGGTGTAGTGACACTGAAAAAAAACAACCTAGTACTAAGTGCTGTGAATAGCAGAACTTTGTTCTCTGTCGTGGAGCTTAAGATATTGTAGCACTTAAATGGCTGTTGCAGAGGGTGACAATAAGTAAAACACTGGTTAAAGTAATGCAAGATTGTCTGGAAGAGGTGGTTTCTGAAAAAATGTTATAGCTGTAGAGGAAAGGCAATGCAATGGTTGGACAGTTGATCCTAGAGTAGTCAAAGCCACATTAAATTTCTAGCTCAGAAATAGATATAGAATCATAGAATGGCTTGGGTGGGAAGGGACTTTAAAGACCATCCAGTTCCAGCCCCCCTGCCATGGGCAGGGACACTTTCCACTGGATCAGGTTGCTCCCAAGCCTCATCCAACCTGGCCTTGAACACCTCCAGAGGTGGGGCATCCATGACTTCCTTGGGCAGCCTGTGCCAGTGCCTCATCATTTTCACAGTCAAATATTTCTTCCTAATAATCTACTCTCTATATTCAATATAATGAATGAACAAATGTTAATTATTAACTAGATTAAATTAGTTACTGCGGTCATCCATTGGTATTCAAAGTTGAAAGTGGGTAATGCTTTTGCAATGAATTCTAGCATTGATTTTCCTGTTTCTGCTTGTGCTGTTCTTTAGCTACTAGTTTGGAGAATAAAACAGTTAAAGCCTTTTGCTCATAGCCCCATTATTTCTAACAGAAGTTATAAGTTACTTTTACATTACAGTAGCACATATATTACAGTACAGAATCATCTGAATCCCTCCAGCAACTCCACAAAAAGTGTTTTCTTTTAAAATGAAGCTTAACTACTGTAAAACAGTGGTAGAATTTTTAGGTCTTTACTACCTTATCGTCAAAATAATTAACTGATGAAGTCAGATTTCAGGAAATGCAAATTATTTTACTGTTGAAGTTGCACCGTATGAAGGATATTAAGAGGAAAAACCACATATTTGAATAGGTTAATTTGAGCTGCATTTTATAGAAGAGTATATGAAAAGTGGGTTGGGGAAGTGTATTGGAAAAAATTTCTGAAACAAGTGAGCAATCAAGGTGTGTGTAGGGTGGGATCAGGACTTTCTTCAATTTAGAGGCTAAAATCTTTGTTGACTTGAAGTCAAACTTGGAAGAAGGGCTTCTGAAATAGCTGTGTGAGTAACCACTTCAAGAAGGATATTACTGATAAGTAGGGTATAGGAGGAGTGAAAAAATAATCATTTGTTTAAAAAGTGATATTTAGAGATTAAATGATATGGGAAAAAAATCAGAGTTCTTCAAAATAAGTCTGAATTAGACTTGACATAAAGTAACTTGGATCAAAGAAGAGTGAAAGAAAAACATGCTGTTCAGTGAGTAAATGCAGTAGTCTGGTGTGAAAGTTGAATTCATATTTTAATACAGGCGGTAACTTTGTGTTCAAAGGCAAATGTCAATAAACCATAACTGAAGTGAAAGCAGAATGCTTCCACATTCTGTGAACTTGATGATAGTAACATCTCCGTGAATTTTGGTGGAATTTGTACGTGGAAACCTGTGCTTAAAACAGGAGTAGAACTTGATGGTAGGTAGGCATGCAAGAAGTGTAAATTTAGTATTGCTTTGTTTAACAAATTACTGTAGATGTCTGTATTGAGTACACAACATGAGAATGCTCATTACATCTTTCTGCACAAGGAAGCAGCTGTAGCTAGAGTAGTTTTTACTTCTAAGTGTTTGCCTACTACACTGTGGGTTGTCTTATATTCCTTAAGAATTCTCTTGTTTAGAGTTGCTTGAATGAGGCCTGTAACTGCCTTATTGTAGAACCATTGGAAATAAGGACAAGATTGTCAAGAAGGTGCATTTATATTTGAAATATTTTGTAGTACAAACTTGTTAAGAGATTTCAGGAACTCATGAAGCAATTTTATGTGCTTTGATGGGAAGAGAATGTGCAAAAAGCAAAGCTTATTGAACAAAAGGCTGCATATTTTGTCTTTTTGTCTAACCATAGGTAACTTGACAATCATGTTTCCACTTTTTGCTGTTTCAGAAATAATTATTGGAAATGGTAAGATGCCCAATGAATGAATTTAGCCTATTTTTTTCTATTAAAGAAATTTCTATAACTTGTTAATTTACTCTTCTAATATTTCCTGTTTTTTTTTAAGGTGATTTTCATGTATAATTGATGTAAAATCTGAAAATGTGAGTTGTGTGTATTGGAAAGTGTATGTATGTGTATGACATAAGGATGTGGCATAAATATCGGAACGTTTACTGAGTTGCTGTGATAGCTTGCCAAGTTAGGAAACTTATTTATCTTGAGTAGAGAAAATTGTTAGATCTTTCATACACTTTTTAAATACATGTATTGCTTTCTAAAGAAAAATAAAATGGAGCAGAATAAATACGGCACAAGACTAAGCTTTTAGTACATTTATTTTAGGGAACAAAAAGTATTTCAATAATGACTTGAGAAAATTGAGGTCTTGCTTTTTCTTTGTTGCTGCTGCTTTTTGTGAAGATTAGAAAATAGCTTTGTGTTAGGTATGCTATACCTTCTACCTTTTCACAATATTAGAATTACTGACATGATGGACAGTTCTGCTGGATTTGCAGTTCCCTGTAAAAATGTTAGTAAACTTTTTGTTTCAGTAACTTAAAACTACCTTGATCTTTTTTCTTCTAATTTTATAGCGGTTTTAGAAAATGCTAGTAGTCTTTAGGAATAATCTTTGTCATAATCGTAAGCACATCTGTAATGTTTAGTGTCATCTAGCATCATTCCTTGGAAATTAAGTCATTTGAGTAGGATGTTTTCCGCTTTTAAGTTATTCGTTGGGCTGATTGGAGATGCTTTTTTAAAACCAGAGTTTACTTTTTCTTCCTCACTCCAGTGGGAGTACTGATCTTGATTCCTGTCTGTACATCTGCTGGGTGCTTTCGAAAGGTGAGATAAGGGGGGCCACATTAGGGTTACGTAAGTATTGGATATAAGATGTTCAGCGTAACTTTCCACTTTGTGCAGTGTCTCTGTTGAAGTAATGTGCTCATATTTCTCAGTGTCACTTCACTATACCCTAATAGTTTCATGGGGTATTTTGGTTTTGTTAATAATAGAAAGAACTATGAGAAGTTTAGGAAGAGTAAATAGCTCTTAGTAAATACTGAAAATTTGGTTTGTTTGATCTAGAAAAGAAGATACTGAGTGGTGTGCTTTCTCGTGGATCCTTACTTACCAAATCATTGAGTTCAGTGGGTTTTGGTTTGCTTTCGCTTGTTGGTTCAATAGTTGAGAATTGTAGTGTTTTGTGTCTCTTTCATAGTTGAATTCAGCAATTTACTTTGCTAATCATGACAATCTAAATAGCTTAGTAAAATGCTATTTTAAATATTCAAGCATTTGTTTTGCAGTGCAGGTTGGTGATAAAAATACGTAGTTTATTTAAACCTCTTACTTTTAGACATTGATCATTAGAACCATTAGTGTTTAAGATATTTATTTAAAGGCTACAGGAGGATAGCCTGGTTAATTCGTCAAGTGTCAAATGCGTAATGCTATTTTTAGAAGAGCAGACCAATAAAATGAGGTGCTAAAGCTGTGATTGTTATAAAGGAGGTTCTTGGGATATGTCTGCAATTCAGTGGAATCTTCTCAAAGCAATTCATAGAATGACTTAGTCAAGGTGGGAGTTCTTGGACCTCATCAACTCTTGTCCTCTGCGTGGAGGGAGCCATCATCTAAGTTAGGTTGGGTTACTTGGGACCTAGTCCACCTGGATTTTGAAGTGTCCAAGGACAGAGTTTCCACAACTCCTGCAGGAGACCCATTACAGTGGTGCTATGGTGCAAAGTTTTCTTATCTGGTTGAAAGTTCTTTGTGTATAACTTTTGACCATTACCTCTCACCATTCTGTTGTGCTCTTTTAAGAAGATTCTGACTCTGTATTCTCTCTAGTTGTGTATGGCAGTTAGGTTTCTGCTGTAGCTTAAAACTGAACAAACACAGCTGTCTCAGCCTCTCCTCCTGCATCTTTCTTTAGTCCTTTAGATGATTTTCTTTGATTTGCTCTAATCTGTCAAAAGTCTTCCTTCTTATGGAGAGTCCAAAACTTGGCACAATGTGCCAGATATCATCTGACTAGAGGGGAATATTTACCTTATACAGCGAGGCGGTTATTTCGTGCCAGCTCCAAGTTTTTGCTCTTGTCTTTAAATTTCATGAGGTTTTTGTCAGCCAGCTTCTCCAATGTGCTGAGGCTCCTCTGAATAGTGGCTTTATTCTCCAGCATGTAAGTTTATCCCAATGTAGGGAAAGCCTTCCGCAGACTGCTGAAGTTGCATTCTGTCCCATTTTCCTGTTATTTAACAAGGGTGTTAAACAGTATCAGCTTATATTGACCCCTGCAAAATTCACCAGTAACAGTTTACCAGTTAGACATCAAACTGCTTACTGCAACCCTTTGAGCCTCTGGCTCCCTGTACCTTGCTTGGTTCTTCGACTGCTGGAAGATGATCACAACTTTTGCATTTTTCCAGCTGTCAGGAACTTGTCTTGACAACATCTGTAAAGATGTTAGAGTGACCTGACGATGTTACCACCTAGCCACCTCCACCCTCTTGGGTGCATACCATTCAATTCAATAGACTTTCTGTATCCAGTTTATCTAACTGGAGCTCGTAATTTAATTTTCTCCTACTGCAGGTAATACCCCAGTATTCATGCAGACCTGGGAAGTCTCAACAACTCAGCAGCAGAGACCAAGGCAAACATGTAGCCTTTCCTGTGTCCTTTTCTGCTAGATAGTCTGTCTCATTTCTGTAGTGGACTCACGTTTTCCTTGATGAATTCATATTAATGTCAACTTGGTGTTTAAAAACAAGTGCTCAATTAACCAATATGGTTTTTACTTTTTTTCAGTTGAAACTAAGCTTTAGAAAGACATTTCATGCAAGAATCTTTCTCATAATGAACTATGAATTTCATATTCATATATTAACACTGGGGCTATAATGTCTCAAAGATCAGCCACGTTCCCTTTACGCAGCTCTCTACATCAGAGGCAACCACTATACTAAATGTAAGGTACTGTAAAAATGCTACTCTGTGGCTATTCCAGGAGGGGTTGAGTATTGTTTATCTGAAAGTAAAATGAGTTACACAATCTGCAGGGATGGTAACATAATGATGGATTCTATTGCAGTGTGTGTTTGGGAACTCAGATTGCCTGGGGACCTGGACTTTGAAAGCTGTGATTTGCACCATGTGTCGAAAGCTTAAGAGTGACATAATAAGGTCACTTTTTGTTAAAATATGTATAGAAGATAGGAAATATATGTTAAGTGTTTTTTCACAGGAAATCATCAACTGTCAATCTAGTTGCTGAAAATTATTTTCATGCCCACTTATAAAGGCTTTCCACAGTGTGACTGGGCTTAGATTCATGGAATTGTAGTAAGGAAATCAACAGGCCATCAAAACCAGACTATTTGTACTTTCTCAGTAATGTATCTGGCTGTCTTTTGGCCTTGGTCTTCATGACCTTTAGGTTAAAAGATGTAAACTTTTAAATGTGCCATGATTGTTCCAGTTCAGTAAAGATATTGATTTTATGGCTGTTAGCTTTGTTAAATTACCAGGGTCCCCTCATGCTCACAGATTGGTTCATTCCAGATTGTGCTTTAGAGCTCATTTTCCATTACCTGTGCCTAAGGGTGAACAAACCAAGAAACTGATTTTTGATAAAAATCTTTCTTGAGATAGATGAAACGTCATAGTAGGAATCTTCTGCTCCTGTTTTACTGTTGCATGAAATAGCTATCCAGGCAGTGTTAACCTAATTATGGCAAAACATTTGGCTTGCAATGCCGCTGTATCAAATATTCATTGAGGAAATGTAATCTATTTAAATTACGGCATAGATTTTGCATAACCTTTTAGTATAAATAAAGTAGTAAATGCCCTTGAGAAATATGTTTTGAAAAATCAATGGAAAAATGGATTTGATTGTAACAATGCAGTATTTTAAGGAAAAATATCTGGATAAATTACCAAAATGCCATATCTAAGAAACACCTGTGTAAGAGGATAAAAAAGAACAAGAATA
Source organism: Tapera naevia (assembly GCA_033556795.1). NCBI lineage: Eukaryota > Metazoa > Chordata > Aves > Cuculiformes > Neomorphidae > Tapera > Tapera naevia. The sequence continues at coordinate 185,408 of JAUMJJ010000511.1, forward strand.
TGGATGAATGCATGGAAGAGGCGTGAACCAAATTATCCTATTTCATGGTTCTATGGAATTTAAATGTAAGACATTTTATGGTGGTAAAATAAGTAATGACTAGAAATGTCCCCTGCCTGCATCCCCCTGCTCCCGTCAGTGCAAGCACATTGTAATGAAATAGCTAACCACTGCATAGTTCTGATTCCTTTTCAAAACAGCTATTGGAAACTTTTATTGAAAAAAATAAAAATTGTGATTCTTTAGTGTGCAAAATCTAGAAAATTCTAGAAGAAACTGGGAAAATACTGCTTTTGTCAGTTGCAGGTTGCTTCATTGAAAAATCTTAGTTCAAAGCTAAATAATGAAAGTTTGTAATAAATTACTTCCATTAAATTATCACTAGTTTGCATACAAAGCAAGAACCAAATTTTGTATATACAGTTCCAGTATATCCAAACTCTTACATCTCCATCTCATAAGTTGGAATTTTAAGTGACAGTGAAGTTTAGACAAACTTCTTAATGTCTGATTGTTCAAAATGAATTTTTCACTGAGATTTAAGAGTTTGCAGTTTGTTTTATGCCTCCTAAGTATTGTCTGTACCAAGGCTAAGCATGCTTTTTGGACACGTATAACATTATAGTGTTGCATTTTTTTCAATGCAAATTAGTTATAATGAAAACTATGAACCTGAAGTACATGCCATGAAAAACTGTTCCGCTTAACAGACACAGAAATAGATAAATCCCAGGTTAGTACAGTAATACAAGCTATTAAAGGAAAAAAGATCAAGGTTAGCCAGTAACCTATGGAAAATTAAAGGATGGAGGTGAAGTCCTGAGTTGAATCACGTTTTTTTTAGATAATAGTGCATCTTTGGTTTTATAGAAGGCAATGTGTATTATGGATGAGAAAAGTAAAGAATTTTATTATTCCTTTTTTATGAAAAAGAGCAAATGATCATTCCTTCCGTCTGCTGAAGTAATTGCTTTAAAAAACCTCACTCCTTTGTTTGCGTATTAAATGATTTTAATTACTATTTCTGTTTGAAAACTAATACCTGGTTTTGAGTAAAAAATGTCTTTAGTTTAAGATGTGGGAAGTGTCGTCTTGTACTGGTTAAATAGCGTCTTGTATGAAATGCTTCATTAATACGACCAACTGAAGTCACTTCACAAACCTTCTTTTGTTTTTAATTTTTGCTTAACCTGTGTGTAGTGGATACCAGAGTCACTGGGTATTCTAATGTAATCTTCATTTTGAGATGAGAATTGGAATGTTGGCTTCAGAAAGTATTCGTGATTTAAGTTGGGATGTAGACTCGTGAGCTGGTTTGAGCTAGCTTTCCCAAGCTCTCTAACCGCTCAGTCTGCCTCTCTCCCAAAACTTCCCTACTTTCAAAGGAAAAAATAAACTATAGAAAAACTGAAATCACACTAAATATATGTATTTATATATATTATATATATTATTATATATATTAAATAAAAGCCGACTACATACAGTACGGATATCGTGCAAGACTCCGCAGAAAGGGAAAAGGGGAAGGGAAAATGGGAAAAAGGACAAAAAGGAACTAAAACAGGTATGCACAGTTGTAAGACCTGGTAACTAACAAAGTAAAGAACTAGCAAAATCTTACCACTTCCCTTGAGGAAAGCAGAACAGCTAAATCTGACCCAGGACTCTCCCCCCACGTGTGGGCAGACAACAGCAGCTGCTGCAGGCCTCAGCTCCAGACAGGATCAGCAGCAACAGAGCTCCTGCTCTCCAGCCTCCTGGAAGAAGAGAGTGTACTCTTATCTACACCCTATTTATATGTTGGGTTACATTAAAGGAAGGTATGGAATACTTCCGTGGATCAAAAGTCAATCCGCTACGGACTCTTAACTAAATATGATTAGTTACATAGCATATTATATTACTGCATGTTATATATATCGTTAGTCATTGTTGATATGACTAGTTTCATGCTGTTCAAAATTAATGGGTTTCTATCTATTATTAATTCCCACCAAAGACTTGTTTTTAAGGTTTGTCTCTGTAGTGCAGCTGTTTCTTGGTGTGACTGTGATATTCTCCCTTGGATATCCCTGATTCCCTTGACTGGATTAGGGATTAGCATTTATTGACATCAGATTACTCTCAAGTCTGCTTATCACTTTGTTGCAATGGAGCACTGATACAAGACCAGTTAATATGTTGAGATGGTTCAAAACTTTACAGTACTCTTCTGCTATTGAAGTGTTGTCGTGGTTTAACTCCAGTCGGCAACCAAGCACCACTCGCTGCTCCCCTCCTCACCACCTGCAGTGAGATAGGGGAGAGAACTGGAAGGGTAAAAGTGAGAAGGCTTGTAGGTTGAGCTAGAAACAGTTTTAATTATTAAACATAATAATGTAATGAAAAGGAAAATAGCAAAAGCAAAGGACATAAACCCCAAGAAAAACAAGTAATGCAAATAAAAAAATATTTCTCCCTACCTGCTGACAGATGCCCCACCAGTCCCTTTGGCCATCTCCCTGCAGGTTATAGGCTGAGCATGATACCATATGGTGTGAATATATCCCTTTGGCCAGTTTGGGTCAGTTGTCCCAGCTATGTCCCCTCCCAGCTTCTTGTACACTTCCTTTCTTACTGGCAGGGCACGAGAAGCTAAGAAATCCTTCCTTGATCTAGTGTAATCAGTATTTAACACACTGATGTTTTAGTTGTGGCTATCAATGTTGTTCTTATACTAAATCCAAACACAGCATTATGCCATTTACTAGGAAAATTATTCCTGTTTTAGCTGAAATGAGGACAAATGTTCTTCAGTGGCTTTTGCTGCTCTGCATTGTTCACAGCTGGAAAACTTTCTTTCCCAGTTTCTCAGGTGTCTGTTCCAGATTGTTTCAGCTTGTGTGCTTTCTCCAAGTGTTATTGTCCATTTAAAAACAATTTATACAGAAATTTTAAGATGGGTGTTTCTAGAATACTGTTCTTAATTGTGAGCATTTCAGTCTGACTCCAGTACATGCTTTAAAACTGAAATAAGGTGAATTTTTATGTAAGTCAGCATATGACAAACCTAGAGACAGTATTGAATTGTGAACTCAAAATTACTTTGTCCGTTGTATGAAATACTTCTATGTTAAATATGACATGTGAAACAATGTTAAAAGAAATTCCTAGGGTTATAAATTGGTGATTCTATGTCATTTGACATCAAACCGTTGTTTTAAATAATGTTTCTCTTTCTGCCTGTCTCCTACAGTGATTTTCTTCACCTGTTTGATATTCACTTGCTGCTCTAGAACAATCTACAACTGCAGCATTGTAAAGGAACAGATCTATAGCTACAAGAGAAATTTATTCTGTAAATTCCACTTGCTCCAAGAGCAGGCTGCCCTCAAGTTAATATAAGATGATTTTATACATGAGATGAAAAGTCATTTTTTTTCCACTGGAGGATGCTCTTTGAGCAAAGGAAGTTTAGCATCAGTAAACTGTGTACCAACTAAAACTCTGGAATTGCAGCATTGCAAAATTTTGTGCTGAAAGCAAAGCACCTTTCCTTTGCCGGTTGTTAATCCCAGTGTTTATAATCACTTTCCATTGCTCCTCATCAGTAGTTGTTTCCGTTTTCTGATGTTGCAGCTAATCGTATATTCCGAGTAATTCATGAGAAGAAAAAGTGGGGGAGAGGAATGAATCGGTTATCAATCAAAAGTTTTCTAGGCACAGGCAAGTACTAACTCATTAGCAGGAGAGCTGTTAGTGAAGCAATCTGGAACTACTCCCTCTACGTTCATCTCCTGTTTGAACAGCAGCTCTTGTTTGAGTTTGATCTGCTAGAAGAAATCAACAAACACTCTTGTCCTTAGAGGGGGTTGTAGTGTCAGAAGAATCTGCATGAAAACCAGTCAAATAAATAAGCTGGTCTCAATTTAATCTTATTCTAAAACCTGAACAGCATCTAAATTCTGTGCTAGCTGAAGTGTTGGGAGTGGGCAACCTGCGTATTTTGAAGTGGGATGCAAGTAGTGCAGTATGGCATAGTTCGTTCTGTTGTACCAAATACGTAGTATTCCCCTGCAGCAGCATATTCAGCCAGGTTTTAGTAATGCAGAAAAAGTTGAGGTTCTTACCTTTCAACTTAGGATGAGTTGCAGAGAAAATTAACCCTTTGTGATGTCCTATTTGTGGCATGGATGCCAGTCTAGTTGGCAGGAGGAGACTGCTTGTTAAACTCAACTTCCTTTGGGATTTGCTTTTAGCTAAATCTCCAAATAAACAAAAAACTAGAATTAAAGCAGTGGAGTCTGATTAAAAAACTTAGGGGTCCCAAAGCTATTCCCTTCTACCCACTTGCCTCCCCCACAGCTAATCCAAACTGTTGCCCCATTCGCATAAATAAATATTGATCTATGTAGTTAGAGTACAGTCTGGTTCTTACTGGACAATAATGAGAAGCATATTTGAGGGCATTGGCAGTGTTTTTACATTGTCTTTAAGGTGCTAGCAAGTAGATTAATTATTGAGTCAAACTAAATGAGCAACGCAGAATACATGGTAACTTTGTCTAGGAAGTGTCTGTTTTAGTTAATCATAGAACCATAGGATGGTTTGGGGTGGAAGGGACCTTAAAGATCATCCAGTTCCAACCATGCTGCCATGGGCAGGTACACCTTCCACTCAAAGCCTCATCTGACCTGGCCTTGAACACCTCCAGGGAGGGGGCATCCACGACTTCCTGGGGCAGTGCCTCACCACCCTCCCAGGAAAACATTTCTTCCTAAACCATTCTATCACTGCGTTCCCTGATAAAGAAAGTGGGAGTAAAGTACATGGTGTTTTCCAAGTTCTTTTGTTATTGTTTGGTTGGGTTTGGGGATTTTTGGAGTGAAGCGGAGCACACATTTTCACTGTGATGTGCCAGTCTGGGTTCAGGAATAAGCAGGGAAAATTGTTTTCAGCACCACCATGACCAAGATATAAAATTTGGTATCTGGACTAACATTTAGCTGCTTTTTAAAAATATGTGTTTCAAGTTGTTAGTACTGGAAATATTTGGAGTTTTTCTAGCTTTTTGCCACATGGTTTGAAAATCCTAGACAGGTATTTGGAGAAGCAGCCTTTCCCCTTTCCCCTTTCCCCTTTCCCCTTTCCCCTTTCCCCTTTCCCCTTTCCCCTTTCCCCTTTCCCCTTTCCCCTTTCCCCTTTCCCCTTTCCCCTTTCCCCTTTCCCCTTTCCCCTTTCCCCTTTCCCCTTTCCCCTTTCCCCTTTCCCCTTTCCCCTTTCCCCTTTCCCCTTTCCCCTTTCCCCTTTCCCCTTTCCCCTTTCCCCTTTCCCCTTTCCCCTTTCCCCTTTCCCCTTTCCCCTTTCCCCTTTCCCCTTTCCCCTTTCCCCTTTCCCCTTTCCCCTTTCCCCTTCACAAAGACTGCACATTTAAGAAAATGTTGTTATGCCCTGTAAATTGAGATTAGAGCCAAAATCCCTGAATTGCCAGAAGATGTAGCGGAATACATTTTCAGAAAACCTCATTGTTCCATCACTGATAAAAATACTAAAGGCTGGGAATCAGAACAGTCACAGTTTTTCCATGAACTTGTTCCTATTTTAAAATGATCTTTTCTGTGGCTGCAATCATACTATTTTCCATATGATCATTAAGTCTGTTTATCCTTTAGTTCTTGAGAGAAGAAAGCCAAGCATTCACTTTTTGGGGAGACTGAAGAAAAAAAAAAAGGCTTAGGTCAGCAGACTGTGCGTTGGTGTTACTGTGCATTCAACTGAAGGACTTGGGTTGTGATAGAATGAGCACATTCCGTTTGGGCGAGAGTGTTGTCTGTAAGGGTTCAATTTGAACTTTCTGTATGCATCCTTTTCTTTTGCAACATGACTTTACACAATTTGTTTCCCGGTAGTGTTCAAGTAATCTGACCATAAAAAAATGGGTTTGGTTTAGAATAATCCCCTACTATAAAGAACGTTCTTTTATTCTAAATAGAGCATGAAATATTTGAGCTCTAGACTTGTATAATATTTATAGTTATAAGACGTGGCCTGAGAAGTGGAACTAAAAATAGTTTAATAGTTGTTAAAGAAAAACTAGCAATTTGATTCAAGATCATCTTATTTGTGATTGTGAATTGTGCCACTTGAATACAAAATAAGTGTAGGTGTTTGTTCTTGTGTAAAATGAGTAGGTGTTTATTCTTACTATGTTAAATAAAGTTATGTAAACCCAGAGCTTTTTTAAAAACTTAGGCCTGTGGAAGGACCATGGCAGGACAAAGAGTGAGAATGCTCTGAATGGGAATGTCTGAACTTGATCTGTCCTATTAATTAAGTGTTCGGATCACTGTACCATTACTCAGTCACACTCTAGTTCTACCTGTTGTAATTGGAAAATATTAACTTATAATCACAGTCTCAATTTTTAATAGAACTTAGATTTTTTTTATGTCTCACACGTATTGAGAGGAAGTTATTTTTTGGCAAGAAAACAGCAAACCACATGACTCTGCTTCCATATTAGTATCTAGGGCATGTCGCCTGTGGTTTATCATGCTAGTAGCTGATAGAAATTCAAATGTAGCAAAAACTTGTTTCAGGTTGAGAAATTTTGCAGAAGCTTTCTGTAATACTGTTACGCATTTTAGAGAAAACACTAGCGTTCTTTACTTTGTGAAGGGTACAGAATCTTTAATATAGCTGTGTGCCAAATACTCTAAAAATAAAGAAATCTAGTAAGTTCTTGCGTTATCGTCTTCTCAGATGAGGGAACCTTCTTATTTATCTGTGGCATGTTTTTAGTGGGACTGTGTGAAGCACCTGAAACTTTTAACTAATACTGGGGGTTTTCTTGTATCTGGTCTTTCTTCTTGGATCAGCTGTGGTACTTTCTGTCTAAAATTTAAACTATAAGATGAGCTATGCTTAGAAAAGAAGTGTAGTATATGTGTATGTTATAATTTTACTGTCCCTATATTGAACTAATTTCTGACTAGAGAAAGGATGGTCTAATTTAAGGTGATTGCTATTCTCATCTAGTTGTTAAATAGGTGGTGAGACTCGGAAGTGTATTTTTAAAATTAAGAATGTGTTTCCTCATCTGATCTTGAATCTCTCACGTGTGTAAGAGACATGAGCTCAGTATTCTCTCTTCTTCTCTAGCCTTGAAGAGCATCCCAGTGTGGAGTATATTCCAGCTGTTGGAGTGCCAAGGAAAGTATGATAGAAATTGATACTCAGTTTTCTCAGAAAAGTTAGTATTTAAAGTTAACAAAACAGCTGAGTATACTGATGAATTTTTTTATACTGGGAGATGGCAATTCAGCATGATCCTTTTTTGAAAAAAGCCAACCTAACAACACATACAACCCCCACACTTCCTCCCGCTCCCCCCGCCCCCAACCCAACCAACCAATAAAACCCAAGAAAGACTGGGAGATTAATCCTCTTCCTCCTTCATAAAATATGAAGAAATATTTCACTACTTTCCTTTTGTAATGCATGTCTCTTCAGCCTTCTCAGTTTTCCGAAAGGGAGGCCACATTCCTTGCAAGCCAGGCATCATGCGCTTTCTATAATGTTAGATGTGCTGGAGTGGTATATTCAGAGAATTTGACTTACTGCTGAGAAATGATTCCTTTCTATTTTTATTTCCTGTCTGCATCTGGACATTTCCTGTAAAGACGACTTGCATAGTATCGCCCACTCCCAATAAATAGTGTGGTTATGGTATGTTTTGCTTTCTTGTGTTTCTAATGTCATCATATTAGAACATTATAGAACGTTAGAACATTTCATGATATACTTCCTTTTAGTCTAGGCTGTACTTTAGCTACCAGATAACTGCCATGAATTAGGTGTGGATGAAATTGAACTCTTCAGTAATCAATAGAACCTTTTCTCAGGGACAAAATGTTACATCTAGGTGTCAACTGTTATAAAAGTCAAATGCAAAGAGCATTTCTGCTGAGAAGGTGAATTTTTTGTGCTGAATTTTGACTTGTGTATGTTTTCTTCTGTATATGTTAAAAAGATCAAGGGCCTTCCAGTCTCTTCTTGTAGAAGTAGTTGTGACTGGAAAATGTGAAGTGTATGAAGCTAGTGCAACTCTAGATTCTTTGTTCTCTAGTCTTTGCAGAAAACTTTTTATATGATTATGGGGTTTAATTAAACTTTATGGCTGGTGATGAGGAGAATGGGAGGAATTAAAAAACCCTGCAAGTGGAAAAAAGTGAAAAAAGTCAAAGTAAATCTTTTCTTGATCTCTCATTAGTATTTACACCTGTTTGTCTTGACCTCAACTTTTCAGAATGAACACTTCTCAGCAAAGGTCAAAGTTGTAGCACTTTTGTATTTAGAAAAGTGGATGTTTCGGCAAGTTGCAAGAAGTATTTCTTTAACATTCTGAGTTTAACAAAAAGTCACTGAAGAGGTGATGCTTTACCTTAAATAATTTTATGTTCTGCTCTGAAATATTTGTATTTTAACAGTGAACAGAGTATCTGCCAAGCACGAGCTGCTGTAATGGTCTACGATGATGCCAATAAGAAATGGGTACCAGCTGGTGGATCAGCTGGATTCAGCAGAGTTCATATATATCATCACACAGGCAACAACACATTCAGAGTAGTGGGCAGGAAGATTCAGGATCATCAGGTAAGGAAGTCTCTCAAAACTGGGAAGCTTGAGCTGGTTTTCTAATTGTTTTTAACATTAACAAAAAGATCTTCAGAAAAATTCTGGAAGCTGTAAGTAATAAATTTACTTTTATTTTGAACTGACGTAGAAAAACTGCATTGTGACTTTCCGCTCATAAACTAAGCACTTTACATACATCCAAGGCTTGTGTCCTCTTTACCATTCCTTCCTACAGACAGATACAAAAGCTAGTGGTGTGTGCAGAAGTGATCTGATTCTCTTTAAGGCAAAGTGTCAGCATGAGAGCTTTTATTCTTCCCTACTTTCCGCTCTTAGCTGCAGCCTCCATAGGTAGCAACACTTCTGTTGTGGCTTTTCCTAGTTGCATGCATGATTTTTCATTTCCCCAGATCAGTTCATTCAGAAAAAACCCTTCTGGCATTTGGTAATACTGATCATCTACTACCTTGAGAGGCGGAGAAGGGACCAACAGGCATTACATAATAATTTCCTTGCTGGAGGTGTTATTAGATCTTGACTAAATGGCAGACCTGTTGCTCTGTCTTGAAATATATTCTGCCTTGTAATACTTGTGGTGAAGTTAGGGATTTAATTTTTTTTTTGTTTGAGAAAAGCTTCTACATCTATTCTCCCAGCATTTCATAACGTTCTTTTGGTCTGTTCTTGGTCATTTATCACACACCTGAATTAGACTGATAATCTCCTGTGTTGGTTGTCATTAAATAGTTATTCTAATAATAAATGATGCCTGTGCATCCAAAAACAATCCTGGGGTTTTTATCCTATTATTCAATGGAAAAAGGTTAGAAGATATAGTTATCCAGATGCAATGGGATCGTCTTAGTGGGTGGCTTGTAAGAAATGATTGTCCTGCTAGCTAGAATTTCTCGTCTTTTGTGTGAGCCAAAACAACCTTGCAAAATGATATACGCAAACTGCTACTGAAAGCACAGCAGACTGAAGGGGTACAGCAGCCACAGTGAGAAGATAGTAACCTGGTTAACGAACATACTCTGTGAAGTTAATGGAAAACAGAGTTTCTGAAATCCAGATGCGTATTCATGTCAAGTAAACTGAAGGTCTAAGTGCTTTAGTGCTACTAAAAATCACAACTGTTGGCATTACTACATTGCTGTTATGGGACATTGGTGCATCATTTGAAATAAGAACACTTAACCTTGTTAGTACAAAATGTCTCATTAGTCCCCTTGTGTATTCTCATCTCTGATTTCACACAGCATTGGAATTATAATTTAAATGGCTGTGTGCTTCAACATTGTGATTTTATGGATTGTGGGACTGGAATTAACCCACCTGGTTAGGGAATAAAATGTACATGAAGCTGAAACTCATGATGAAATAACAAATTTAAATATAAGATTTTTTTTTTTTTACGATTATAGGTGGTAATAAATTGTGCCATTCCGAAAGGGCTGAAGTACAACCAGGCCACACAGACCTTCCACCAGTGGCGGGATGCTAGACAGGTGTATGGTCTGAATTTTGGCAGCAAAGAAGATGCCAATGTCTTCGCAAGTGCCATGATGCATGCCTTAGAAGTACTAAATTCACAGGAAGCTGGTAAGAATCTCAACATTTTTTTAAGATTTTTCAGATGCAGAGATGGAAAAAATCAAATGTTTATGCTCAAAGAGCAGTCAGTCTTGCCTGTAGTCATCGTTCAGCCTCTAGCTATTTTAATTATTTGGGTGTTTTGTCTGCCTAATTGCTACTGCTTAATAAGTGATTCTCAACTTGACTGCCATCCATGTAAATGCAATTCCTAATGAGTGAATGGATTTTCATGTTATCTATTATGTAATATATATTTCTATACATATGATATATGTATTTCTGTATTACATATAGAAACTTGCTGACTTTCCTTTTGTTTTTTTTAAGTAAACAAAACCAAAAAACCTGACCAAGAAAGGCATATCTATTAATCAGGGTTTTTCAGGATTTCTAGAGAGATCCAGTGTTCTTAACATGTATTGGTACTTTTCCTTCTCAATGAATATGAACTTTGGAATTCAGTTCATCCTCTTTGGAAGTAAGGTAATTTTGTTACCATACAGAGGTTTCTAATTTGGAGAACTTGAATCCAGGGGTAACATTGAGATTAGCATATAATTTAGACAATGGATCTGTCATTCATTATTTTTTCTTTTAGGAGAACAGGATGACACATAGGGTTTAAACCATTGGTGGAAAATTTAGTGGCATGACTCTGCAGAAAATTGATCAGTGTAACACTAGGACACGCACAGAGGGAGTTCTTATTCTAAAAGACTTCTGTATGCTTGTAATCAAATAGAATTCTTTTGTCTGCTTAAAACTTTAAAGTTTGCCTGTGTAACAACAATTAGTACTTCCGTGCCAGTTCTTTCTTCTGTAGAAAGACAGGCTGTAGGTAACCTTACTAGGGCTATCTCAACTATAGTAAGAAAGGGTGACTTTATCAAACTGCTTTTCATTCTGATAGTTTTTTCAAGACTTACTTTTTGAAACTAAGCTACCTAGACCAAGAAAGGTGATACATTCTGAAGGGCATATACTGTTATGCAACATATGAAGCCAAAAAATAAAGGGCAGCTAGAGATATAAGGTATCTTTTTGTCAACTAAAATAAGCCAGTTGTATATCCCCTTCTCCTACATCCTGGCGGAATATTTTCTCCTCTAAATCCTTCAAGTCCAGCTTTCCTTGAGGGTTACTTCATTCTAAATATTTCATGCATTCTGACTATCATCTGTGTTTGGAAACACATGAAGTTTAATTTCTGCATCAGTTCAGTAATTTCTTAAATGGTGTGGAGAGGAGGAGGAGAAGAGCTAAGCTTTGCAGTGCGTCTAAAATCTCTGTACTTAGAATTCAGTCCTCTACTCATACCAAATCATCAGTTCTTCCAACTCATTCTGCCAGTAGTCTCTTCATTGATATCTGAAATGGCCTTTCAGTTTGAGTTTGCCTGCTTCATTCAGTTTAATAGCAATTAATCCCTGATGATTGGGAGGCTGATTTGTTTTCAGGTAGATTTTTGTGAGTCATGAAGTGAAAGCTTCGTATGACTAATATCATTTTCTGGTTGCTGGCTACAGTCTGTTTTGTTCTTAACAGCTTTGAGATGTAGATCTCACAAGGACGTGAATTAAGTTGCATAATTATGTTTGATAATGACTGGTTGTAACCTTTTAAGTTTTCTGAATTGCAATATAGTTGCTTTATTTCTCTTTCCTGTGGTTTGACTCGATAGTGGCAGCTACAAGTCAAAATGCATTTACTAGCTGTATCACCAACTAATGGTAGACACCATTGGCACTGGAGGAAAAGAATGTTCTTGTATAACTTCTGTCAGCCAGGAAATACTGTGGCTGTTTAAGATTAGGTATCATTTACCTGTTTAACTGGCAGATAGATGCTCTAGCTTTCAGAAAGATGAAATGAACCCACAGATTAATGTTACTAGTGTCACTTCAGCAGATCTCTATAGATGAGTAGTTTTGCGTTGCTACTTGAAAAAAATTTCATAATTATGCATATAGAATTGCTTTGTTAGCCTGTCACCATTTCCAGACAATATTTAAAGAAAAATGTTTGTAATGTATCTCATTTAGAATGTTGTCAACAAGTGTTCCTAAGTTTTACCACCTAAGTTTGTCAGTGTATGATCTACATACTACTTAATTTTTCTGACCTATATCAGGTAAGAAGTAAAAAAGATCAAGTATCTTTCTGAACATACCTGCTTCAATAATGGAAATAGGATACCCTAAGTAGCTTGCAGTTTAGAAACACACTAATTGGACTCCTTGGAAAGTTGAAAGTGTTTATTTTCCCTATAGTTGGTACAATTTCCTAAAAGTGCAGCTAGAAATGAATCCTTGGTGTTAAAGGTTTTGGGTTTTGTTTGTTTTTCTTAGCACCTCAGACATAGCTGAATATTTGCTTAGACAGGTGACTGGGTCTGAGACTCTTCATTTTAGGAAATGGGTTGGTGTTCTGATGATATTGCTTCAAAGATCTGTACTTGAAGGTAAATTTGTTGTGTTTCCTAGTATATCTAAAAACAGCGTATAGAAGCTCCAAATAAAGTAAAGGAAAGCAATCCTATATAGATCACTCTCCTTTTACTCTAGAATTGATTGCAATTAAAGTTTGATTTTTTTCAGTGTCCTTACTTTGTGCTGTGTTTACTGATTACTTTTATTAACTTGGTTAATTTTAAGTTGTACTTTATTCATAAAAGCAGATTTAGTGTTAGCTGAATATACTATTAAGAAATTCATAAAGCTGTAGACTACTTAAACTTTATGCAAGCATTCACAGAAATCTAAATTACTTCTGAGGAATATTAAAGATTATTTTGTGGATAAAATTTTGGTTTGCAAGTCAGCTGTTATTTACTCTCTTAAACAAAATCATATAACCTGCTTCTCTTCAGTCTGTCTGAGGAATGTCATTGCTCTTTGCTTGCAGTTGGCATTGTCACCTATTCTAGTGCTGTCATAATTGGAGATTGTTTAATTTAGGATCTCCCTTTAGTGGATCTGCAGAAGCAGAGAAGACACTGGGTGCCTGTACCACTGAGCAAGAAGTGATGAGCTTTTTGTCACTAATGAGATGAGAATGCAGAATGAAAGTGCTTGAAGATGGAGTAGAATACTTTACAGCAACTGGCAATTTTCCTCTACAGAAAGAGTACATGTTTGTCTTGAAGGACTCTGAACTGATGGCTGCTTTGTCAGTGAAGTGGTCTGAAATGCACTGTCTCTCTAATTCTTTCCCCTCTCCCTCATTTGCGGTGTTGATCACGTGATCGTCCTAATTTCTCTTTCTGAGTCAATGTAAAAGTCAGTGTTTTCACTCCATTCTGGTTTGAATGATTGTGTTTGCTACTAGCTACTCAACCAGACCCTGTTTTCCTGCTGGCTGAGTAGAGCAGATTGTAGGCCACCTGTAAATCCAGAAGAGAAAAACAACAGTGCAGAACTACTTTCTCCTGGAATTTGAAAGTAGACTACTAGTGCTACAAGTTCCTGCCCTGTACTGTTCAGGGGATGTATTAAAAACTGAACCAAGATTGTTTCTGGCACTCATTTGGGAAGACTCTGAAAATTTATTCGTTTCATGAAATAATTGTCTGAGCTGGTCAGAAGTTACAGTTCTGCCAAATAGCAAGTGTGTGACATCAGTTTAAGAGATCATTTGAAGAGGATTTCTGGCTTTAAGGCTGTGTGAAATGCATTCAGGTACTCGGTAAATGGTCTTAATTAATTAGAGTAAAAGTTACTCCTTTCTATGAAGGTTTTTATATTGCATTACAAAGAAAATTTTCATATCTGCATTAAGAAGAACTTGGTGTTGCAATCAAAGCGATTCTGGAAAGAGAGAAAAAACACAGTGAAAGAAAATTAGATGGCTGAAAAAATTCTCAGTGTCATAAAATGTTTTATTCCTTTGAAGCAATAAGAGCGAGTAAGGGAAGTGTGTGTTGGGAGACAGGGAGGAACAAAGGGATATCGTGCTCAGTTCTGCTGCATGAAGTACCTTCTAGTTCAGCTGGAATCAGTATTGTTCTGTGTTGGATCTGTCTTCAGTCTCAGAAAAACCTAGCTAAGAAAGTAAGAAATTAAATATGAGATCTATCTAGGATGTCATTTGAGGCGGTACTTTGAGTTGTTCATTGCAGAAGACGAAAGTGGGAAAAGGACAACAAATGTAATTAAACCTATTCTAATTCTTTCTAATAGAATTACATATGTGTAATTCATTATGGTTTTTGTACTAATCTTTAACAGTTATATAGTTTCTTGAAAAGATTCTGGGATATGCTGGATGTAAAGGCAAGGATAGGAATGGCTTCAGTGAAGCTGTTCTAGTATCGTGTTAGATAACACTAATTCATAGGAAAATGAGGAGGGGAGAAAAGAAACTTTGTTTCCAGAGTGTCTTTATTTTTATTCTAATCTTGGAAAAAAAACCTGAGGTTAATTTGTTTTGAAATTATTAGTAACCCTAGAAATTGGATTGTCCAATTATTAAATAATCAAAACTTTATGGGGAGAAGATGCATGTTTTTTCACAGCTGTACACTGATGTGTGGTCCTTTCTCTTACAGTAAAGATAGTTCATTAAGTCCTTGCCGATAGGGGAGTGCACTTAATCGTATTATAGATTGAATAATTTAGTATCTTTGGGAAATGCAAACTGAAACAAAAACTGAGGTTGCCTAATTGGAATATGTGTAGAAACTCTAGGAGACTGAAATAAGAAATGTATATGAGAGGCTCAGTGGTAATCTTGGATATTTTTCCCTGTACTGTTTTGATTCACATCATGCTAAAACTTGTTTTGAGAGAAAAATTATTCTACTGCAGTGAGGTAATTATACCTGTATTCTGGGCAAACCTCTGGAGCAGCCTGTCAGCGCTGCTTATCAGAATGGAAGTAACAGGTATTATTACCTGTGTTGTCAGAAGTTGGATAATATCTCTTATTTCTGATAGTATTTTTTTCTTTTCCTTTGTAATATGGGATTGAATAAAATATTTTTATAGTTACTCAATTTTATAGTAGCTGATTCGGATTAACTAATCCTAATTTATATGCCAAAATAATTGATCTAAAGGAAGCTTTAACTATTTCTTCGACAAAAGACTTCAATCCCCTTTTAATTGTGCATAAGTCTTAGTTGTCGTGTTTGGAAGTGAAGGGGGAGTTGCTAAATTTTCAGAGTTGTACTCACTTTTAGAGGTTACCTGTATAGGATTTCTGATTTGTGTGCTTCTTCAAGATTACTGTTGTATCAGGTGAAAGCATTGAAGTTTTGGTGGGCAACCTGAAGAATTTCTTTAAAATTTGGTAGTTGGTCTTTACTGCATGGCAAACACACATAGAAGTACATCAGATTTGTGGATAAAGTTTTGCTTAATAAACATTGGGTAATGTAAATTTTTTTTTCTTGAGGTTTCTTATTTTTGTCTTATGTTACCAGTAGAAGTTGCAACTGTATTAAATCTGCCTTTTGGGAACGGGGTGTTGTCACAAAATCATGAACATAGTTGTGGAAATGCAGCTTTGTTGGAAAGGATAATTTCTGTAATATTAATAGACAACTAGTGATAGTCATAATCTATAATACTACTATTTAAACAAATTTCGATAGAGCTGTGCAAAAAAAGTAAATATTCTGCAGGAATATTCTGCTTTATTTAACTTTCGGTATTTTTTAAAAATTGTGATATTGTAGTATCATTAAGCAATTGTAATATTCTGTGGTGAAGCTTTGTCTCTGTCTCCCCTTGCATAAAAGGATAGCAGAGGGAAACTGCAAGCCTGCTTGAGGTGTCCCAGTAAGCTAGTGCTGAGCGAAGCCTGGCACCCAGGTAATCAGCACTCTCTTTCCAGGGCTCTGTTGGCATTGATAGGAGGCTCTGCTGGCTCATACAAGGCTTAGCTCTACTTATGTTTAAATGTATTTTAATGAATATTTTTGTTATTCTTATCCCCTGTTATTACTTTGGTCAGATAAAGCATTCTCAGACACATAGTGTGAATGTTGGGATTGTCCTACGCAGGGACAGGAGTTGGACTTGATGATCCTTGTGGGTCCCTTCCAACTCAGGTCATTCTATGATTCTATGAAAAGTGCTTGTGTGGTGGATGGAAACATTTACTTTCAGTCTAGAAAACGCAAAATAGTTAGATTCTGCTAAAATAAATCAAACTGTTAAGTAAATTAATTCAACTGAAGTTACACAAAATGGTAGCCATGTATGAGGAAGTAGATACTTCACGGAGAGAGAAGTCTTAGCTGGAAGATAATTCACCCCAATAGAAGTACTAGAGAATAGTTTTGTCAGTGTTGATGCCCTTGTTTTGGATCGTCATACTCTTGCTTATAAAATCATAATACAAGCCCAGGTCTAGAGTGGTGCCATTTGGTTCCTGCTGAAGGCTCGTTAGCAGGGCTGCTCAGACTTTGTCCTAGAGCAGGACAAGCTAGAAATGGGAGGAGGAGGAGTTAAGACAATTGAAATGTTACTTCACTGTAATAATTTTTCTTATTATTTCCTAAGGTAATCTCTGAAAAAGTGTACTTTCATTCAGAAGATCTTTAAGCATTTAGTAAAACATTTTCCTTAAAGTTCTTGACTTCTATAACAGAAATACATCTTTTTGTTTTGGTTTTGAACTCTTGCCTGGGGTGTGTTCTTTGCTTAGTAGGTGTACTCAAACTATCCTTAAGCATCTTTTCTAAAGATTATAGTCAGTATGCTTATCTTTATAGGATCTACCTATATCAATGAACTTGCTGTCTGCTTTCAATCCATTCTTTCTTGGAGAAGTCAGTCATACTTTGATTTGAGTATCAGACTGTGCAATTGGAATATTCTTCTGAGGAAGATTTCACGTGATCTGACTGCCAGCAGTCCTCGAAAAAAGTACTTCACAAATCCTTACATTACTAGCTCCCAAGTAAGCCTGTCCAGCTAAATGGAAGTACACGTTGTGTAACCTGTAGTATCTGTATTGTTCCTATCTTGAGCTGTTAATACTCAGAGAGGATGGTTAAGGCTGTTACCTCATAGGAATGTGGTGTCCTCAATATCAGCAAGGCACTGTGTCAGCACTGTTAGCAAAAGGCAGGGTGACATAAAAAAAAATGGAAGAGTTTCATGTGAAACTCCAAAGCAGACAGTGTAATTGTGAAGATTGAAGGAACTGATGAACCAAAAAGCATGGCGTGAGGAGAAACTGTGTGCTTGCATCTCCAGCTTACTAATTATACTTTCACAGTGTTGTGCAACTGGAATTAATTCAACTCTTGAATAAAGATATGGAGGTAAGATTAATTCAGCTCTTGAATAAAGATACGGAGGTAAGAAGTCAATTGGACATGAAAATGAAGTAAGAGTTCTGGTTGTCGTTCAGCTCTGATTGTGATTTAGAAATGTGATGTTGGGGGTGCTTATTTGGCTCCAACATCCCCCAGCAGTCTGGTGTCATTCTTTGAGTTATGCCAGCATAGTTCTCTGTGTGACCACATGGAGAACCGTAACTGATCCTGATAAGTGGTGGAAACACTTCATGCGAGGCTTTTCCCCTGAGATTTTTAATGCATTGTATTTCCAGCACATCTCAGATGCCAGAACTGTCATAGAGGAAGGGTGATGATTCTCACCTTCAGTGAGAATAAGCTGAAAGCCAGAAAGCATTTAAACCTCAATGTCTGAACAAATTAGTATGAAATTATATCCTCTGCCTGTTAGTGTGCCAAAGAGTGCACTATCTGTGATTTCTATAGGAAAAGAAAGAGGTTAGGCTTTCCTTAACTCAGACTGTATAGTCCATTCAGCCTCATCTCTTACTTAGCTTGTACTGGTTTCTGAAGATAAAGTGGTCCTGTAGAAGATTCAGACTTTGTTCCAGGCAGTATCTGTGAATATTTCTCTTGGGCTTGGTGTTTCTGAGAGAGCTTTTTATTAGCTAGCTTGTGTTTATTTTTTTTGTTATACAGTCTGTCCCGCTATCCAGCCAGTTGTGTTTTAGCAATGAAATGCTTGTTGTAGTAATTAATTTTAAAGGATAAACCATACTTTTGGCACCTGGTATGTGCCTTTGACTTGCTAGTGTCCATTAGCATGTTGGTTAAGAGCCTTCTTGCAGGGAGGAATTACTCAGAGAACAAGCCAAATGACTTTAGAGCTGAACGCTTCTTTCTTGAAAACGTTATGTATACTCAGTTTGCATTTCCTTACAGCAAAAATGACTTAAGAAATACTACAACCACCATGTTAATTGCTGATAGGTGATTGTGTTTGGCTCTCTTGCATGCGCATAACTATGAATGAAGTGCGTGATGTACTGGAGTGGGTTTCCAAGGTTATGCTAGCTTGGCCTACTGATGATTGTGTTCTGCCGAGTCGACAGAGAACCTGATTTTCTGAGAGGCTGTGCTCTGGAATGAAGTTTGAGACTATCAGAACAGATATTCTGGTAGCTAGGCTTGTTTGAATAGCCAGTGCAAGTGAAACTGGGTGGTCAGTTTCCACTGGTGCTAGGGTCACACTGACAGAAGGGTTGTAGAGTCGCAGTCCAGAGTCCTGCAGTGTGATAATACCTTGTTCGAAAAGACTGTTAAATACTCTTCAGGGTTAAATGGGTTGGAGTTTGAGATTTTACTTTCTGCTGTATTTTCAGTACAAAATAGTTCCAGTTGGTTAATGGCCAGAATATGACCACTTCTTTTTATTTTTGTTCTTTCTTATTAAGTTTTAGGTCTATGTGTTTCATACTGAGGAACGGCAGATCTGAGGGAAGATAGTGTATTAGATGTGGCAAGCGGTAGTGGTGTAGAGCACCTTCAAGCAGCAACACAGCTGATGCTGGATTGTGTCTGCTTCTAACAGTCCATGAAAGGCTGAAGCACAGTGCAGACGGCAGACAACCCGGCTGCTTCCCCAGCTGCCTGTGAGCTGCGGTCATGGCTTAATGGGCATAAAAGCCTACCTACCACCTGTAACACAACGGAGATGACAGAGGAGGACGTGACCTCCAAAGTTTTAAAAAAGTTTTTCAGATAAGCAATATGACAGATATTTCTGTAATACTTACTGATAACTTAATAATTGTCACTGCAGTGAAATCTTTTGTATGAAAAATAGCACAGATTTATATCTGGAGTATCTCTAAGCAAAAGGGCAATGTCATGTACTTAGGTATGAGGACCTAATGCTTGCCTGAAAGAATAAATACAGAAGAGACAATCTCTGTACAGTTTCTGCTTTTATCTTCTAGAACTAAGTTCTTACATTACTTTTTATTCGTAGGGTCCAGTAGACGCAATACACTTTTATGATTTTAAGGATTGATTGTCTTTGACCACAGGGGAAACAATACCATGCTCTTTTGAGTAAAGGAACCCTTTTTATAGCCTTTGCAGCACTTGTTTGCTGAGTCTGAGGCAGATTCGCCTGTCCTTGATGTCTACAGTGTGTCATACATGGTCTCTTCATGTTTTTGGATGACTTTCACAAGTTCAGATGGCAAACAAATTTTCCATTTTGATGTTTGAGATGGGAGAGATCTCATTACAACTCCCATCATTCTTAACCTAACTAGTTTTATGCAATCTCAGCAAGAAATTACTGTTTTGCTTTGGGGCCTTTTCAGAATCTGATAAATTTTTATTGTTTTTAATTCTGCTTGCTTATAAATTCCATAATCTTAAATGTAGCTATAGTAGCTATAGCCTAAAGAATTTCCTAGTTTACTGCACATTTTAGCATAAACAATACATTCATGGTCTACTGTATTCCATTCCACTTATTTACCCTTCACTTCTGTTAGTTCTTTTTAAATAGTTTTGTGCTATAAATCCATCTGTGAGGAAAATGGAAAAGCCTCTTTGTTTTTAGAAGAAAGATCTAACATATACAATTAATTGAAAGATGTATGATTCAGAATTACCCATCAGTAAAAGTCAAAAATAAATTTGCATGTCTTTTTGTTTGTGTTTCTTGTGCTTAATAGAATGCAGAATTTGTACATTCATTATGTGCCTCTATTCCTTTGGACACAATACTTGCCTATCTACAAAGGAAGGTCTTTAATCCAAGTTGATGAGCTAAAATCTGAGCATATTTTGATGTGACCTGTAGAAACATACTTTATATTCCTTTTCTTGGTAATGGTGATAAGCTTTTGATATTTTTTCTCCTGTTCTCCCCCTCCCCACCCCCCATTTCCAGTGTTCTATTTAGGTGAGTGTTTTAATTTTTTGAGCCTATTCTTTTCCTCTTCTGTTCCTTCTACTTGCTCGTTGTTTTAAGAAAATCTCAGATTTGTAGTGCTTTTCAAAGCTTTTGTCAAGTTCCATCATATATAAAATTTATTTTGCATTTCTATAAAGCCTTTTCATCCATGTGAAATAAATCCATTCTGTAAATATGTAAGGTAACATTTGTTGGAGTTTCATTTGCTGAATTATGTTGTTGAGCTTGTTTGGCTTAAAAAGCAGAAGTAAACAGTTCTTAAGATGTCATGTGATGGGTGGCCTTTATCCTTGATTTTATGCTTTTTTGTATAGTAGAAGTTTAAATCATTAATTTATGGTCTGTCTTTGCTTTTAGGTCCTACATTGCCTCGACAGAATTCACAGCTTCCCTCTCAAGTACAAAATGGTCCGTCACAAGAAGAACTGGAAATCCAGAGAAGGTATGGTATTATAAGTGAACAGCTGTTCAATTAAAGAATGTAGTAACTCCTCACTAATGATGACTAAGTGTCAACGACTTACAGTTACTCTTGCATTAGGGCAGCATTTTTTATGTATGCAGTTTTCAGTAATGCATCTTTCTTGTGTAAAAACTGTGATTCTAGCTAGATCCCATGTTTATAGTTCCATCCATTCAAACAGTGTAATTGCTGTTGGCCAATCTTGAAAGAGTTGAAGATCAGACAGGAAGCCTTGGAAGATTTCACTGCTCTCATTTTCAACCAACCTAGTTAATTTTCCGGTGACTGTTGTGTTTTCAGTTTTTGACACACGTTTACAAAGAAGAAAGCAGGAAGCAGGCAAGGAAGTTTTAACCTTTAGAAGCATAGAATTAAATCATGATGGAGAATAACATTTTTAATCCTGAATGCACTGGATCAAAATATTGTATTGTAAAGCTTATTCAATTTTTGCACTATTAATTCTTCAGCAAAGAAACAATGTTCTCCTTTTAGATTATAAATGTATGGAACCCTTAGCAGTTTAACTTTCAGCTGTGGCAGTACCAGGTATGTGTGTGCTTGCCCTCAGGGAGTAGTCCATGTTCCCCATACCAGTTGACACTACTCCAAGATAAGCTGTACTCTTCAGTGTGGAGCCACTATACCCTGTCCAGTGCCCTGTGGGATATTTTCCATACTGGTAGCATTTCTAATATGGGTTTTTTCAATTGCTTTTAATAATTGTTAACTATCGGTTACGTGCCCAAGTTCTGGGAACAAACAAATTGGCCGGGAGTATCAGTCTGCTTGAAGGGCAGGAGGGGCTCTGCAGAGGGATCTGGATAGGCTAAATCAACGGACTGAGGTGAACTGTATGAGGCTGAGCGAGGCCAAGTTCCTACATGTGGGTCGCAACAACCCCATGCAATGCTACAGGCTTGCGGAAGTGTGGCTGGAAAACTGGCCAGCAGAAAGGGACGTGAGGGTGCTGGTTGACAGCTGACTGAACATGAGCCAGCAGTGGCCCAGGTGACCAAGGTGGGCAACAGCACCCTGTCTTGTATCAGAAGTAGTGTGGCCATCAGGACCAGGGAAGTGATTGTGCCCTTGTACTCAACACTGCTGAGGCTGCACCTTGAATACTGTGTTTGGATTTGGGCCCCTCACTACAAGGACACTGAGGGGCTGGAGCGTGTCAGAGAAGGGAAGTGAAGCTGTTGAAGGGTTTGGAGCACAAGTTTTATGAGGAGTGGCTGAGGGTACTGGGGTTGTTTAGGCTGGAAGAGAGGAGGTTGAAGGGAGACCTTATTGCTCTGTACAGCTGCCTGAAAGGAGGTTGTAGTGGGGCAAGTGTTAGTCTCTTCTCCCAAGAGACAGATGGCAGAACGAGAGGAAATGGCCTCAAGTTGCATCAGGGGAGGTTTAGATTGGATATTAGAAAAAAATTCATTACTGAAGGAGTGGTGAAGCATTGGAATAAGCTGCCCAGGGAAGAAGTGGACTCACCATCCCTGGAGGTGTTCAAAAAACATGTAGACGTGGCATTCGGGACGTGGTTTAGTAGGCACAGTGGAGCTGGGCTGACGGTTGGACTTGATTTTAGAGGTCTTTTCCAACCTTAATGATTCTGTGATTCTATGAATATGGGTTAGTGATGTAGATTGAGTGTCTGAGATATGGATATATGAAATGGCAAAGTCTTTTAGGATGGTGCTATAAGGCTGTCTTCAGTGAAAACAGCAAGACCTTAGACTGTCTCAAGCAAACTGCCTGTGGTGTAATCCTGGATTGTTTTGCAATCAAAATACTCCCAGGAGATTAGCTGTTCCCTTCCAGAAGGGATGCTGGGATCAATTTAGGTCACATGCAGTACAGATGGAGGGAACAGGATCCTTGAATAAATAGGAAGTGGTCCAGATTGTTCGTGTAAATGCACATAATAGCTTTCAGTGGTAACTGAAAAAATATTTTAACAGTTTGGGTCTAATTTGTAGTGAAGTTTTTTCTGTTTTGATATTTTGTATTTAGTTTGTTTATGTAAACATGAGCAGAATGAGATTGCTAATTTGGGAATAATTCACGTTACAGTTTTGATAAGCTAGCTATGCATGTTGAACCAACTTTTGACATCAAAATTGGTCATACTTGTGTGTTCTGAGTAGGAATTGCTTTATCTGTAAATCTTCCTTGTTTAAAGACAAATAGCAAGAAGCTCATTTCAAATGTGTCTGATGTGTTTACAGGCAAGTCCGCTGTCATTATAAAGGTCTTTTATGGCACTTCTTTTGAATGACTTTCAAAAAACATTTTCCTTTTGATATTTTTTATGTTCCCTGGTAATGACTTTTAGTATTTTTATTTCCCCATCTGTTCCTTTAGACGGCTATATTAGTTGAAGTTTATAATGCTGAAATACTTTTCAAAGAAGCTTTGTAAATAGACAACTCTTCAGAAGAAAGTGCCACCCCATATTAAGAGCTCTGCAAGTCTCTTGAAATTTTTTGTGTGTAAAGGATGTATTATCAGATGGCATTCTTATGGCTACACTTTCATATTTGATCAGTGTGCTCTATTTGTTTTCAGCTAATGTCCTCTTTGAAGTCTTGTCCTGGTTTTGATTTATTTTTCCCCTAAAAAATTGAAAGAGAACTGGACTGAGTGTTTACTTATTTTGCTAGCCAGATTGTTTGTGGAAAGGCTGTTGCAATTGTGTCCTTAAGCTAAGAACATATAATTTTGTTAAAGCATCTCACAAATGCTTCCACAAATGCTTCTCTGGTCTCTTTATTGTTATAACTATATGATCATAATACAGTTCGGTTAACTGAACTAGTGGTTTTCTTCCGTAGTGACTGTCTTTCAGCTTTCAGACTGTAGTAACAAATCTTGTCATAATGTAGAGAATAGTAAATAGCTGGGAAGACAAGTCTAGGTATATATTACTTTTAACATATCTACAAGTGACTTTTCCAGTCTCAGTAAAAAGTAAAGGCAGTGTGGGCAGAACTGAATTCTATGGGGAGCAGAAAGACTACAGGAAATGAGTGCAAGGAAAGGGAATACTGTGTAGGAAGGAACATGGGGTTGGTGATGTTATCAGTAGAAAGGCAGAATTTGCTAAGTCTATTCCTCATGAAATGTTTAAGGTGTGACTTGATAATAACTGTCTTTAAGAGCTGGTCTTGTATGTCTACCCTTACATTCACCTGGATTCAGCAGTGCTCGACGTTCCCGAGTTAACTTTAGGAAGATATATTTTGAAGTTATTCTAAGTCTGAGAAAAAGATCTGCAGGGCTAATTTCAAAGTTAAATTGTCTTGTAGCTTCAGGGTTTTCATAGGCACAAATAGAAACATTTCCTCAGAAATGTTTTGCCAAAGGAGTGACTGGTAAAGAATGGCTATTAAAGAGAGCTCTTCAACTGATCTGATGTTTTCCTTCAGTTTTATAACTAGTGTTCAGAATCTTGGGGAAGTTGGGAACTAAAGAAATAAATTAAATGAATTCCAGCAAAAGTATTATTTTTGATTGAAAGTGTTTTCTGTATTTTAGAAAGGATTTAGATGCATTACATATAATGTAAAAACGCTAAAGTAGTAATACTACTTTGTTTATTTTGCTGCAGAGCTTGTTACTTGAATATTTGTATTGTTTACTGCACCATGATTACACTCGGCAAAGCTATTTGGACCAGAACCAGATGTGCAGTTTAAAACATTGAGGTTTTTATGAGTCCAATATTACACATAAGGTGGTAAATGAATTTTTTTTTTCTGGTGAATTGATGACTTTGTTACTTTTCTTTTAAGAAACCTTAGCCCATGGCATATGCATTCTTTGTCAGGGAGTACTTGAAGATAACTAATTTTCCTTAACTTGCACCTTAATTTGTTATTAATGTATTTAAACACTCTAGAAAACACTAAACTTTATAGCTCTAAACCACTCTAGCTTCCATTTTTAATCCTCAGAAATTAAGAGATTTTTGTTACATAGGTTATTTTTGATTTTGTCAGAGTGGTAGTCATGCAGTGTTTATAAATTCCCACTGGTTGTTTTATAAGGAGCCAGCTTCAGTTGATATATGTATTTGTTAATAACTTCAGAGTTACTTGATGTCAAATACTATTTTAAAATAAAAGATTAGTTCATGGCATGTCTCTGTGTGCTTCTTGTGCATGTATATTTGCCTTCTCTTCCAGCCATGATAAATATTTTGTCAGTCATATGAGTCACTGAGTTGGTATCTAATATGAGACTTGGGAATTTAGTGAGTTAAAGTTTATAAATAGCTTCAAAATCACCGCTGCTTCATAAGTAAAGGAGACCAAGAACGCCAGAAACAGAGAAGGTGTACAGATTGTAAGGAATAATAAGGGTATACAAGCCACCTGTTGGCCTTCAGGGACGTAATGGACCAAAACTTGACCGACTTCCGTTGTAAGTACTCAAAAATATTAGAAGTTCACAGAAACACAGCAGTGCTATATTAGGGTTTTGTGTGTGTGTTTGCTTACAGTTTTAGTTTATATCGTGGATAGGGATGATAACTGTCAAAGAAAACTTGATGTTTAGCTCTGCTAGAAAGTAGTATTGATATTCCATAACAACTTTAGGAGACTTCTTAGTTTTAGATAGTACAAGTTCAGAGGCTGATAAGTGTAGCAGTTTCTTGTTTACTGATAAACTTAAAGGAATACTTTTTATTTTACAGGTTAAAAGTATTTTTCCTGAGATTTTTACTAAACTTAATTTTTAACTATAGTAAAAGAATTTATTTTTTTCTCTGTAATTTAGTAATTATTACATGTATAATTCCTGAACTGCTCTGAAAACACGTGTAGAAATACTGAAAGAAAAAAACCTGCATGCCGCAATTCAGTAGCAGTGTAGCTATAATAAATTTGAAGGAAGGTTACTCATCACTTTCTGTCCTCGATATCCTGGTTTCTACTGACTTCTCACAGCCCATGACCTTTCCCTAGTTAGTGGGCAGATGTACTGTTTGCAGTTTTCTTTTGCTTTTGACATTATGTCACTTATCCAACAGCTTATTTTGAGTAAGTATGATTTCTTTAAGGGTGTATGGAATGAGTGGATTGTAACTGATCAAAGTTCTGATTTGAGATAGGCATATGAATATGATATGGTAGCTGACTTTTTAGTTCAGTGTATGAGTGGTCAGTAGAATACTGCCATACATTGTGTGCTGTGCATGTTACAAAATCTGCGTGAAGTTTGCGTCCCAGAAAAATGGTTTAGGTGGAATGAAGGGTTTTTTTTTCCGTAGGACAGGAGTCAAAAGGAAACAAGCAAAAAGACCTATCAGTTAATGTTGTTTATCTGATCCTTAAATAGTTCAGGGGTTTTTTCTTGCCCTCATAGTTTCTGGAATAAGTTCTGATATATTAATGTCTTTTTTCTTCGGTGCCTCTCATTTTGTTTCTGTTCACATTAAAGGTTCTGTTAGATCTGTCAAGTCTAACTTTCAGAGATTTAACTGGCTTTATGGAGAAGTAGTGGGTCCTGTGTGGTTACAGTACTGAATAGCTGTAAATGTTGGGTAGCATTGAGGTGTTAGCAGACTGAGAAGAGCACTCTTCCATTAAGCAGTCTTTTGACTACATTGGCAAAATTGCTACTTTAATTGCTGCAGTTGAATAGGGATGTTCTTGAAGAATGATTAACGCTTCTGAAAATGTCTCCTTGAAATCTTGCCCTTTCTGCAAAATTTTCAGGCTGTGAGTTGTTTTGCATTAAAGAGAAAAAAAAAACCAAGACATTGGGATTAGAAACTGTTCTACATTTTTCCGGATTTTTTAAATTATTGTGGTTGCCTTTTATGAACTTAGTTCTGTCCTGACCAGCCTCACTACAGTACCAATGAGGAGTTCCTAGTGAAAGCAGAATTTTCTACTGCTGAGATTCTTATTTTTTTCTAAAATTTGATGTGCACAGATGACTTCTGGCAATGTGGCTTCTACCAGATAAGTTAAAGTTTTCTGTTAGTTGAAAAGATCAAGATGAGGAAAACTAGACTTGATTAAGTTTGATCAAAGAGCCTTAATAGATCCCTTTCTGTATTAGAAATCCTGTATCTATTAACCTTGAGATTTGTAGCAGCCTCTTCATGTCTTTAGTGTGGTGGTTGCTTGCTGGTTTTTCACTTGACTGATAAAACTGAGTACTTTCTCTTACTTTCTTGTTTCCGACTAATGTGGTTTGAGCTTAAAACACAAAAGCTAGACCTTCTTAGTTTCTTGCTAATGTGAAAATGTTTCAAACTACTTTTAAAGAAAAGAATAATTAACCAGAGAAAACTGTAATTACAGTTAACTGTACCCTGTTAGTATTTTCTTTTCCAAAAAAAGAGAAAGGCTGTTCATGTGGTCTTCCTGGGCTTCAGAAAAGCATTTGACAAATACCAAGAGAGAAGTTTGTAGTTAAGAACAACTGCTTATTCTTGTTCTCCTCAGATATCCACAGCAATCATCCCCTCCTCCACCTTGTGTCATTGGGAAAGACAAATTTTATTTGGTGTTTTGGTAAGCAAAATAAGTCTTTGCTGCTGCTGCAAATTGAGATACATGAGTACAAAGGAGAACAGGAGGAATTGGAGGATGTTGCAGGTTTTGATGGCTGCAATGGAGTGAAAAACAATGCATAGCTAATGTTCTGGTTTTAGGCATTTTTGGAGGGGAAAAAAGCCCATCCTGTAGACCATATGCTAGTGTTTAGGATGTCTTAATACTAAGTGTATGGGGAAAATCAAATTGACAGTACAAGTGTTAGATGCAATGGTGATCAGTCAGGGTAAAGCTGATTGAACTTTGGAGATAGCTGTAATGGCCTCTAGATCTGCATGGTGTTTCAAAATTGTGATACATGTAGTCAATTAAATTGCCTTTGTAATTTTACATTAAATTAAGTGTAAAATATTCTTTGAGACAAACTGAAACAGTTTCAGCTTTCATTACTGTTTAAAGAACCAGAGATCCATCACTGTTGAAACTGGAAGCCATTTTCAGTCTAGGGCATATACATAAACTCACATCATCAACCTCTTGCCTTTAAACAGTCAAACTTTACTCATCTCCTAATTGTCTGTTTCTCGCTTGTTTTATTAAGTTGACTAGCGCTTGTCTGGATTTCTCTGAAATAATATGTAATGTACTCAGAGTGGAAGCTGTTCAGCCTGACCAGTGCTTGGAAATAAAAAACAAAGGTGACTTGGTAAGAGTTTTAGTGAGAGCATATAGTAAGAGTTCAGTTTAAATGATGCAAACTGAAGTTCATACAACTGAGAGAGTTTAGGAAGATGCAAAGAGGTTAAGTATTGATCACTTTTCTGGGGTTTTGTTTTTGGTGCATTAGGTATGCTTTTTAGTCATGAAAGCTCTCTGTCTCAGTGGAGCCTGTGCATGTTTGGAGATTTGCTGTCTGTGTTGGCATGATTTAGATTATATTTTCTCTTAAAAAGAGAATATTCACTTATAAGTGAATTATGATGAAATTTAGGGGGCGGTGTGTGTTCATTCCATGCTACATAAGCATTAATGTGTAGGCCTTGATGTATGTGTTCAGTAGTTTTATGTATCCATATAGGAGAGTAAGCTCTGTGGCAAATGCTGAATTTTGGGATAATGATATGGAAGAACAAGTTTAACGTTGATATTTGGGTTTTATTATTCAGGTAAGTTCCTGCAAGTCTGAAGGGCCATAGCAGATGCACCTTTTCAATTTATGAACTTGTGCAGAAGATTATCCGAGGATTAACTATTAAAACTCAAGCTAGCAGCTAAGTTCAGAATATTCAACATATTAAAGCACTTAACTGTTTATAGGAAAAAACATTAAAACTTGTAACAGTTGACTGTATTTGGTTAAATTGATGTCCATAGAGTGTGTGCAGTTCCTTGCACCACAAGATAGCTGCTCTTCTATAAATGACAACATGCTTCAGATGGAGCTGAGGTCACCCTGCATCTGGTGTTGGCGCCTCTAGCTCAGCTATGCATTGTGTAGCCTGTTTGCAGCCAGCTGCTCTGTTTGTTGCAGAGACTCAGTGGTGGGAGGAGAGTCATCATGTGAGATATATTCTAGTCGGTAGTGACTGTTGGATTAGATAATGCTATCTATGCCCACATGCTGGGCCTTTTAGCATTTTGAATAAAGCTCCAAACACTACTGGCTTGTTTATTGCTCCATAGATTGAGGCAGGGTTAGAGGAGCTGGTGTAAGACTTCAGCAGCCCAGAAAGCCTAGGCACACTGCTATTTCAGAACTGGAATACTGCAGATGTTTTCTCATAGTGTTTGTCATTGCAATGCAACTTTTTAAATTGTTAAATGTGTTTTAATGATTAAACATATATTTATTTATTTATTTATTTGCTAAACGTAAGTTTAATGGCCAAATCAACAACATATTTCTATTATTTCCTGGTTTGTATTGAATTCAGGTTTAATTATTGTTGATATGCTTACTTCTAGAACTTTGACATAGTAGCATTATTCTTAGATTTCTTGTTTATGTTGGATTATAAAACTTTAAAAAAAAGCAGTGAAGCAGAGAATGGAGATGCATATGTGGTTGAATACTTTTGTATAATCAGATTTCATTTCTTATACAAAATGTCTTTAATAGTAACTTTAAGTCTAGTTAGTGCAGAATGTATTACTGCGGTGTTCTAAGCTATCAGTAGTCTAGCAACCTTCTGTAATTAGGTAAGAGCACAAGAAAGAAACTATTTTTCAAGAAAGGCAAAAAACTGTGGGACACAGGCCTGAAAATCTTCACTCACGAGAATCTGTTTTATGATTTTTTTAAATGCAACATTATGTTATTTTAGTGGCTCAAGTGATGTTTTTTAAGTGATCTCCTTCAATACATTCATTAGGATGGAGAAACCCACACTTCTTGTTGCACCTTTAAGCAGACAAAACAAGGATAGTATTCCTGTTGATCAGACTGATTTGATGCCCTGCTTTGACATCAAAGTGACGTGCTGGAGCAGACAGCTACTAGCTTTCACAAACATTTCAGTAGTGGATTTGCTACTTGTACGTTTTTTCTCTTAGTGCCCTTGTGACAACAGCTCTGTTTTTCAACACAATGAGAGTTGCTTACAGTTGAGGTATACTGTCGGTGGAATGACAGACTTTCCACAAAATGAGACGTTTGTGATATCTCTTCTGCAGATGACCAGGACATGGGCTTAAATGTGAAAAGTGTTCTGGGAAAAGACAGGTTTTCTCTGGCTCCTAAGTCTGCTCTGACAGAGAGTATTGTTTTACCAGTAAACTAACAGCAATTCTGTTTTGCAATTGTCATGTAGGAGAAGTTATAAACACGTTTACCATCACAAAACGTGTGGTTTTTTTCAGCAGGGACACAACAGTGTACTTAGCTCTGCTCATTGCATTTTTCTCTTTGTGTTATTTCAAGAATGTCTTCATGCTCCTGATTCATATCTGGACGATTAGTGCTGATAGAGTTCAAGTTACTAGTTAGTATTGAAAATATGGTTATTCATCCTCTGACTATACAATTCCTCATACCTCTTTAATTGGACAAAGTATAAGGACAAGAAAAAGTGACAAAATAACTTCAAAAGCTGTTGCAATATTAAAGTAAGTTAATTTAAAATAATAACAAAAAAAACCAAACAATGCTTGCCCTCTCCACCTCAGAGTGCTTTCCTGAGGTGCTTTTGGCATGGAACTAATGAAAATCCCAAAGGAAGATTTCATGAGTAGAATTTGTGATAAGGCTAGCAGCTGTTCAGGAATTCTGAAATTGACTCTTTGAATCTAAACCCATGTGTAACAGGACCTCCACTGCAAGTGACTGACATGCTGGTCAGTTTCATAGCACTCTCAGCTATTCAATGGGAATTAGCTCTTAGATTCTAATACGCACCTTTAAAATAATTAAGAGTTACTTTGCCTTAGCATAATTAGCATTTCACTATAACATTGTTTTCTGGGGCATTTTTAGTGTGTCTTTAGTGTTTTTAAAAGTAGTACTGGTAGCTAGATACTGTGCTTTTTAAGGCTGAAGCATTTTCATGTGTTGCTTTCACATTGCTCTTTAACATTCCTATACTTTAGAACTACCAAAGTCTTGACGTTTCGGAAATGCTTTAATTAATGTGTAGTGACTCTTCTTAATCCGTTAATGCTTTTGCATAACTTAATTTCGATCTCTGACAAAATTTTAAAATAGAATTACATTGTTGAATGCCAACTAAACAAAAGCAGTGAGGTCTAATGCAAACAGATTTTTCCTCTGTTTTGTGGTTGGTGTTGGTTTTGGTTTGTTATTTTTTTGTAATTAGCAAAATGAGTTCTTAATCCTTTTAAGCTACAGCTCTTTCTTACTTTATGAAATTTATCCTTACTCATTAAATTGTGTTGGAACAACATGATAACATTACTGGCAAACTCACCTACACACAACTTTTGAACTGTGCCACTTTTAGTTTTCTAAAAGGTTTATTAAAATTGTTAAAAATACTGTAAGAAATTGTAGTACACTGTGGTGGGAGGTGTTTTGGGTTTTTTATCCCCTCATTTTGCTTGTTGGTAAAGGGATGCTACATAATGAGAATAATTTAAATTTAATTGTTCTCGAGGATGGTGTGGTTTGTACCTCATATGTCTCACTGCAGGGGAATTTTATAAAAGATATGAAATATTTGCAAGGTATTTTGCTGCCCTCTTTTGCTAGAGCATTTTTATTGTAAGCAACATGCTTAACTTAATAGTTTTAATTTGTATGTATTAAAAAATTGTGGTTTTAGGTTCTTTTACTTCCTGAATAAAATCAAAATGAGAATTCTTTACAAAAATAAAACATTAAATACTGAATCACTGTATTTAATTATGAGTACTTTCTCATTTATGAGTCCTGTGTAGGTGAAAGTGGTTATTTTATGGCCATTTATCTGTATTTTAGTAGACAGTCAGTGCAGTTTAATAATGTTGATTGCTGGCTGAAATATTTTTTGCTTCAGATAAAAGTTAAAGTTTATAAACACTTAGGTACATTTTGTTATGGCATGTGGGTGTTGTGTGTCTTTATAGCACTCAGCAGAAAAAAAAGAAGCCCCCAGGTGAGAGCCTCACGATCATTTTTGGTACAACAGCTTCTCGTGCACGATGTGATTTCTGTTCTCTAAATGACTTTCCATGGTTTTGTTTGTTTTTTTTCTTCTGTGGGCTTTTTCTTACTCTTTCTTTGAATCATTCTGGCACAGAATTCCACAGATCATGTCTGATGCGCAGAAGTGCTCACTATTTATTTATTTGTGTAAAAAAATTTTTTTGAGCCTTGCTGTTACAGGTTGCATTGACTGTTTCTGCCCAGCTGTTGTATTAGGATACCTTCGGGCCTCAGGATTTTATAGACTTCCAGTTGTCTTTTCCAGAATGCAGAATTACAGCTTCTTTAGTTTTTTTTTTTAAACGGAAAATGGTACATTTGATAGTAGTTTTGTTGCTCTTTTGAACTTTTTCAGTTTTGCTTCTTTCCGCCTTTTGAGATGGGAACAGGGAATACAGGGTTTGTGAAGCAAGGATGATGGTATTTTTCTGTTCTGCTCTGTAATCCTCTCCTAATGTGTAGCATCTGGTTTATGTTTCCAAACAGAACATGTCAATGAATCGATGTTGTCATAGAACTGTATGTCATAACCCTAATAGTTCACTTCTGAGTCAGTAGTCAACTCCTAGTCCAACATTTTATATATGCATTTAGTGGATTTCCCCTCTTCTCTGCATCACTTCAGTTATGTCTCACGTGAGTTTTATTTGCCAGAGTTACTGCCTAGTTACTTGGAGTTAGAAGATCCATCACTAATTCTTCATAATCAGACATCATCCTTGCTATCCTAAATAATTTTAAGTTTAGTCAAGAGCCCATAACTATTCCTTTTCCGGGTTGCTTATGAAAATATGAAGTGGCACAGCTCTTTCTATAGGTTGTTGCAGAACTGCCTCGGTGACACTGCTCTTTTATGGGAAATTACTGATATCGAGGTTCTATTTCTGTAAAGAAATGAAGAACTTGACAAAAAAAAGTAACTATCTGATAGCTACTTAATGTGACCCAGTTAATTCTTCTGGTTTTGTGTACTAGATGTAACATGAAATGGTTATAACCTCAAATGCGTTATCTGCACTTTAGTTGTAGGCTTAACAGTGTGTACATTTCTGGGTAGAATATGCTAGTTTCTGCAAAAATTAACAAAATCTGCATTGGAGTCTGCAAATGTAGACTCTGGCTCTGAATAGCCTTTTAGCTACAAACATCTGGGCATGTGTCTCTCCCTTGCAAAAACAGAGTGTAAGGTAACCAAGCCATCCATGATGAAAACACTGCTTTTCTCTAATAGTAAGTTTTAGCTGAGGGGAAAAGAGCACATAATAAAACTAGTTTGTACAATACAGAGCAAGCAAAAATACAATGCCGGAAATATTTTAGTAGCCATTTTGGAGCTTAAATTTCTGTGGCTTATATTGTTTTCTGTTAATGATTTGTAGAAATCCTCTACAGGTTCCAAATATGTGTCAGTCAATTACTAGAGATTTTGGTGGACTTCAGAGGCTAAAAATGAAGCACTTCAGCTGAGTTGTGGCCCTAATTTTTTTATGACTGCTATTACAGCTTTGTTATATGGGAGAGCTGATGGAAGAACTGATGCAGGAACAGAATTGTTTTTGTAGCTTCTAAGGATTTTGGGTAACAGGTTCAGTAGGGAAAAGTCCTTTTGTGGTACATAGCTGGAACTTAATTGCTTATAGCAGTTACAAAATTTCAGGATTTTACAGGGCTTTGTTTGTTTGATTTTAAAAGAAAAACATTGTTCTGAAAGAGGATGGACTTCAGTAGTAACTGCTAATATTTCCCAAGCACAAATAGGAATGAAATAGCTGAAATTCCCTTCATTTTCAGGCCTCAGTTTTGCATGGGTCTAAGCATATAATGTAGAATTACTAATGACCTTTCCAAATAAGATTTCCCACTAGCAGTTTATAGAAAACACCTATCTAGTACCTTAAGGTGTCAAAATTTATGTCTTCATTTTGCTTTATAGTTAGAAGTTGTCTGTGCTTTGTGTTTGTTTGGAAGCTATCTTCAGTTTGCATCTGCATGGCAGAAAAAGTGACTGTGTGCTTTATATACAAGTTCTTATTTTTAATGTAATGATTTCTTGAAAATAAGAATTCAAAGAGAAGATGATAATTAAGATTTTTAGTGATAGGTACCGACAGAAACATTGTCTGCAGCTTTGAGGGGATTGTACATAATTCTTCCTTTAGTAGTGAGCTCCCCCAGGAGATGAAAAAGCTTTGAAAATCCAAAGCTGTATATTGACTATCTAGAAACATGTATTTTATTTGAATATACATTGGTTTTAAAAGTAAAGAATTTATAAAACAAGTTTGAGGGAGGAACAAAAAACGTGGTTACGGTTTTCTCACTGTATTTTTGCAGGAAAGTCCTTTCAGCCAGCCTGGTGCATTTTAGTAGCAAATTTTGCATGATTCCTTCTTAGCCTTAGGAAGTTCTTTATATTTCTTCTGACAGGCTTTTACTTGTTTTCATACTTTCCGTCTCTTCCTCTCTCTGCTTTCCTTTGCAAAGACTCATGAACTGGAAGTTCCAGCTCCCTGCAGTGTTTCCTTGGCTGTTGCATCCTGGATTTTTTTTCTTACCACATCCACTTTTCCCCTGCCTTCAGGGTGTTCTTGTCTTGACACCAGTTCAGTTGTATGTTCATGTAGTAGTATGCAGGTGGAGAGGAACACGTACATGTTTCAATGCTTCTGTAAAATCTGGATAGATACTGACTGATTAGTTTATCTGCAAAGCATAATTTGTTTCGGTTTTTTTTGATTAATGTGTTACTGCTGTTTCGCTGTACTTTTATTTGCTGCTTCAAGTACAAAATACCATGCAAAACCCAAATGTGACTCCATAACCCAAACTGGGAAGATTGCATCAGTTAGTAAAGTATCGACAATAACTTTCTATTCTTGCCTCTTGAAATCTGTCTCTCAGAATGTTGAATCAGTTAAGAGGAAATTGGATATGTGATTCTTTTTACTGTAAGCATAATGTAACTGTTATCCAGCTTTGAAAAAGAACATGTAGAATTAAGAATTTTATGTAGGTACAAATACTGTGCTTTTTTTCTTGCTGGTGCAAAGATAATTGATTAGTTTATCTCTTCTTGTCCTCTAACAGTTGCTTGATATTTCTGGTTTTTGCTTTGCAGCTTAGTCTTTTCCTTTTTTTCACCATTGTAGACAGTTGCAAGAGCAACAGAGGCAGAAGGAGCTGGAACGGGAGAGGTTGGAGCGTGAACGAATGGAACGGGAGAGGCTGGAGAGAGAGAGGCTAGAAAGGGAAAGACTTGAAAGAGAGCGCCTAGAACAGGAGCAACTTGAAAGAGAACGACAGGAAAGGGAACGGCAAGAACGCCTAGAAAGGGAGAGACAAGAGAAGGAGAGACAGGATCGAGAACGGCTTGAACGACTTGAACGAGAAAGACAAGAAAGAGAACGGCAAGAACAGTTGGAAAGGGAACAATTGGAATGGGAAAGAGAGAGAAGAATTTCAAATGCTGGTAAGAATTTCAAAACTGAGTGTATTCAAGTACCAGACTACTCTTTGTGTGTTTGGGTGGTGGAGTGAGAGAGAAGCAACAGAAGGCAGTGAGTACAGTTGTGCAACAACAGTCAGTATTTCGGGTTTCTATTTGCTCAAATTGCTTCCACTTTTATGGAAGGAAGTTTAAGATCTGTGACTTTCCTGTCATAACTCTGAAATACATTTTTTTGCACTACATGCGCCCTCCATTGCTGTAGTCTGATTGCTTGAATCATACTGGACACTTCCAACATTGGTTAAAGTATGATGAGTTAAAATTTCTAAATACCTTATCATTATTTGCTCTGTTAAACAAGATGTATTCTCATTACATTACTTGGAAAAAAAACCATTAATTTAGAAGGTATGTACATACATGAGGCAGAGTAATAGTGCAAGAAATGCCTTTCAATATG
Organism: Tapera naevia; assembly: GCA_033556795.1. Taxonomy (NCBI): domain Eukaryota; kingdom Metazoa; phylum Chordata; class Aves; order Cuculiformes; family Neomorphidae; genus Tapera; species Tapera naevia. The sequence goes on from JAUMJJ010000511.1 coordinate 221,347, forward strand.
AAGTTTTTCTTATCATTTTAATAACATTTCACTGAAATGTATTGTGTGTATTTGTAGATAAGATAGTACACTGCCTGTGGAAGTGTATCCAGTGACAACTGAAAGATTTCTCATTTTGGTACTATAATGGAACATTAGTCAAGCGTTTCGTTATTCTTTAGTAACAAACTCAATTTACTTAAGAAGTCAGCTCATGGTAAAATTCAGGTGTACTATGTAAGAGCTAGTCACTTTAGAGCAGAGGTTTTTATTGGTATTTTTATTCCCAGTAGTTTCAGGTCTGTGATGGAGCTTTTTCTGGGGAAGAGAAAGATCATACTTGTTGCCTATGGTATGAGTTTTATTAGTGGAGTTGTAAAAAATGTTAAGATCACTACACTTACTTGCAGTTTGCAACCAAAAAAGAAGATAAAAGCTGGTAAAAGACTGATTAATTAACCCTGTATCTTGTCCATCTCACTGGTGGAATTGAGAAAACTTGAATTTACAGGTACATTCAGAGTAAATGTTGGCATAAATATAGCTGGTTAAATTTAAAAGCAACAGTTGATAATATGTAAAACTTTCCTAACTATTTTCACTGTGCCTAATCCTCTGGTACTAACTGTAGTCTACATTTATACATTTTGTTTGAATGCTGGTTTTGTTGCTTCATTAGCTCCCTTTTTCTCTTTCTCCTTTTTTATCCTGCTTTGCTGCTGCTTTCCATCTTCTGTCCAGCTCCATCTTTCGACAGCTCCCCGTATAGCACTCCACTTCCTGACTACTCCAGTTGCCAGCCTCCTTCAGCACCTCCTCCATCATATGCAAAAGCAGTCTCAGCACCAATGTCAGAAGCCGCACCGGAATACGCTGTAGTGACTTCTGCACAACTGACTTCCACTCCCCCTACACCGCCTCTAAGGCACTCTGCATCACGTTTTGCTACATCTTTAGGCTCAGCTTTCCACCCTGTTCTCCCCCATTATGCTACGGTTCCTCGTCAGCTGAACAGAAGTTCTCAGCCTCCTTCTCCTGTCAATGCCCCAGCGACTTTGCCTCCAAATACAAAGGCCTGGTCTGCACCCAGTTTTGCCCCCCTCCCCCCATCTCCTCCAGTAATGATAAGCAGTCCACCAGGCAAAGCTACAGGTCCGAGACCTGTCCTCCCGGTGTTGGCTTCTAATCCAGTGACTCAAATGTCCACGTCTCCCACAGCTCCTAACGGGCTTCCTGAAAACTTGGCTTATCCAGCTCCTTCACCTTCTACCTCAGGTCCAACTCTGCCTCCGCCACCTCCTCCTCCCCCCCCACTTCCTTCCTTTACGCCTCTGTCACTCTCTGGACCTCAAGCTTCTCCTTCTCCCAACTCCCCAAATGCCTCAACTCCCTCATCCAAGCCTAGTGTTCTCCCTTCTCCCTCTGCAGCTACCCCTGCCTCTGTTGAGAACTCTCTAAACTCTGTGCTGGGAGACTCCTCTGCTTCTGAGCCAGTCTTGCAGGCAGCCTCTCAGCCGATTGAACCTACGACCCAGCAGGGTAAGGCTTTCTGTAATTGCTACTAATGCACTAATCAGAAATGCAGTCAACCCGTTGGTATCATAACTGCCCCAAAGAATTAATACAGTGCTTCCAAAGTTGCAGTGATCTTAATACCACAACAAAATATCATTTGGAAAGCTGGGGTAAGGGAAACTTTAAAGCTCCATAAAGAAGAGTCAGCCCTCTGTGGCCTGTCAGAAGTAAAATTCTGATCTCTTAAGCTCTCACTTGTTGAGAACAGAGCTTGTCGAATACTTGCTTGGTAAATCTTATACTGTTGGTTTATTTGGAACATGGCATTAATAGGTAGCATCATAAGTTTCCTAATGGCAGCTGACATGGAAGAATGTATGTTCGGATTTGAACATATGAATGACCTTAAGCAAGGGATTAGCTGAATCACTTTGATACTCTGTTCAAATTTAGAAAATAGTGTTTAACACCTAACCACCTGGACAGTGGTCATATTTTGATATCTGGTGGCATGCATGCACATTATATAAAGACAGATCTACTAGTGTAGCTAAAAAGACTTTAGAAAAAAGTTTTTTTTAAACACTTGACAGTCTTAATGGACATATCAATGTGATGTAAGGGTGTTTTGCATAGATGTAAATGTTTCTGTTAATCTGAATCCTGCTTTTGTATTGGTTTACTAGATTTAGGTCTTAGGTGCGTAAGTCTGCAGTAGCTTGACTAACCATATGGGCAGAGGGCTTCTGGGGGATGAGCAGGCTGTGGCTTCATCACACGCAAGCCGTGCAGAGTAGATACTGCTTATACCCTCTTATGTTAAATGAAGGTGTGAGCTACTCTAGGATGGAGTGGAAATAGGGTGAATGGCCTCAGTTGTAGTGTGGAATAAAGTGTGCACTTGGACGGTAAGTGATGCCAAGGAGTTTAAAAGGCTTTCAAATTTACATAGTGGTTAGCAGAGTAGGAAACCAGGAAGACTCATGTGTGAAATTCCTGTCTGTAGACAGGTAGTTGTACAACATTTTTAGTAGCTTATGGCAATTCGAGTGAGGTGAGGGAGGATGTGTGGGGCTGTTTTCTTAGTCAAACTTTCATAAACTGCTCCTGTAATAGTGACAGTGATGATCAGAATATTCTTTCTTTGAAACACAATTTGTATCAATGTGAATTTTAAGCCTTAAGGGAATCATAAATACAAGATAGAAGAGCTTGTTTCCATCAGCTTAAAATGTCAGTCTTCTAACTCACTAATTAGCATTTGTATTGAATTATTGAAGTTGATTCCCAGAATGTTTTTAGAGGAAAGATTTTTATACAGCTTAGAAATTAGCATTGGCGCTCGAACAGTTCCAGGATTCCACCATTTGAACACACAGTATTGTTCCTAAACGATATAATGTTCCTGCCTTACCAGACTCCTTATAAAAGCCTTGTCTGTTTCGTCATATAAGGTTCTTCTTGGTTGCAGCATAGAATTTGACTGGAGGGGTTTTGAATGTAAATGTCTCTGAAACTGTCTGATCTCTCATTGCATACTATGTAATATGTTTAGAGTATTTAATAAGAATCCTTCTCTCCTGCTGAAACTTGCAGAGTTTTCTTGCCTATAAAAAGGGCCCTTACCTGTAGTGATATCTTGTACACTGAGCAAAAGAACAAATATTTCAATGGAGTTAAGGTCTGTCTTTTCTAAATGCTTAATTATAGTCTATTTGTTTTTTCTTTGATACTAGGTGTTGTCCAAGGACCACCTGCACCTCCGCCCCCACCTCCTCTGCCCCCTGGTCCAGCTCAGTCTTCAGTAGCAGCCCCACCTCCTCCTGGCCCACCACCACCACCTCCACTTCCAGCATCAGGGCCGCCGCTGCCACCACCACCACCTCCACTTCCTAACCAAGCTCCTCCTGCTCCCCTTCCACCTCCTGCTCCCCCACTCCCTGCTTCTGGATTTTCAGTGGTATTCATGTCCGAAGAAAGTCGCCCTTTAACTGGACTAGCAGCTGCACTTGCTGGAGCCAAACTTAGGAAAGTCTCACGGGTAAATACAACTCTTGTTTCTTTTTCTGACTCCTGTCTCTAAGTCCTGAAGTGGTTGTAATTTCATACAAGACTAATAGTGGTATCAAGACTTTTGGGGTAGGCTTAGTTCATTATTAAGAAAGCGTTACACGACGTACTACTAGCCCATCACGTTATTTATACAGTTGTTTCTTTTTCATATGTGAATTTTGCTTCTTTTATTGTAAGCTATATTTTTATTTGCACATCTGCTGTTATTTTTTGTATTACAAAGGGTGAAGACTCTTCCAGTTCAAGTGTAGGAGGAGGAGGCTCTGCTTCATCTAAAACAGACAGTGGCCGTGGAAATGGACCGCTTCCCTTGGGAGGCAGTGGGTTGATGGAAGAAATGAGCGCCCTGCTAGCCAGGAGGTAAGGACCTGTTTCTGCTGTGTTCCAGCCACTTAGTCATTGTAGAGGTAGGGTTTCAGGTGCTTGTTTGTAGCTGGCTAAGGATCAAATAAACATTGGCTTGCTTATTTGGTTGCTTTGTGGAGCTGATAACATTTTGTGAATAGCCTTTTTTACTTGAGTATAATTGAGAACTTTTCTTCTGTGTACGTCGTTGTGCAGCAATAGGGGGTTACAGGCTGCAAGAGGAATAAGAATTGCATAGTTGCTTTGGCAGGAAGACTTTTTCCTTGAAATTTTTTGAATAATTTTTTTAGGCACCAATTTTTAATTATCTATGTATAGAGTTGTATATGTCTCTAACTATACTAAAGAACATTTTTCCATCTTGCAGCCGTGATGATTGTGGTAACTTTTTGTCTCTGCTTATAGGAGAAGAATTGCTGAAAAGGGATCAACAGAACCAGAGCAGAAAGAAGATAAAACTGTGAGTTGAGGAATTTTATCTACTTCATGTTATTCACTACTAGATACAATTGAGCAGAACTGTTTAAATATATATGTAGTGAAATAAATATTTCAACAGTTGAGATTGGCTTCTGTTAATCTAGCAGATTAATCTGTGTTTTTTTTTCTCTCTGCCTCTCTTCCTCCCCCACCCCCTCTCCCCGCACTTTCCCTTTCTCTTCCCTTTTAATCAGGAAGAATCAGAGTCTTCAACTTCTAAGGTTTCTTCAACAAGCACACCTGGTAAGTAGCACAGGTTTGTGAATTCTATGACTCTGTAATTCTAAAACCTAATGACAAATCTTTCAACTGTGCTAGTTTTGGAGTCCATCTTCTGTGATTGCAGCCTGGCATTTTGCTGTAGAATGGGTCTTGGTTCTGAAGTGTTTGAAGAGATGACAGATAAAAAGAACAACCAGTGGAACACTGTGCTTGGTATAGGGTTCTCCCCTGTCAAAGCCATGGGACTGATGCACAGAACGCAGTTGGTAGTGAATATGAAAGCAAGTTTTTCTCAGTCATTACAAAACATGAGTTGGGACAGTAGTTTGTTTCCTTCAAAGCAAACGTACAGGATTGTCAGAGACAGAAACAGTTGTCACTTCCAAGTATTTCAGTAAGCATTCCCTCACATGCAAGTGTTCTTTCTAAATCAAGATAAATGCATGGAGTAGAAATTCTTTAACCATGTTTCCTTTGCTGACATATGCTTGTGACAGAGTTTGGAACTGTGTACCCAACACTTCTCCTGCAGTCAGTAAGGAAGGCATGCATAGCCCCAGTTCTTTAGTTGGCCAAGATGTATTGTCAGCATGCATATGTATTCATACTGTGAACACTTGTGTTACAAGGACTAAAGTGACGCTCAAGACTTTCTTTTTCTGTCCTTTAGTAGTATCTTCTTGTACCCTTAGCTTCCCTGGCCACCTCCCCTTATTTGCATGGCAAAAAAGGAGGTTGTGCTATATAACCTGCAGTTTGTCATCCCAAAACATCCTGCAAGATGGCAGGAGGATGACTTGAGTAATGAACATACCAGGCTTTATTATATTCTGGCTTTCTCTGTTGGTTGCTTGCCCATGTGTATACTTTTTCACGAGATTATTCAGTCACTTGATGGTGTGCAGGCCTTAATAATGGAAACCATTGCTCTAGGGTGAACAAAACCCTGGTATCCACTGGCTGCAGGATGAAAAGGAGAGCTAGGAACTAAGTGCGTCCAGATGGAAATAACGGGAAAACTGTTAGTTTTAGACTAAAGAAATCAGACTGCAAGACAATAAATGACTTAATATAAATTAAGCTTTCCATCTCCACTTCCCTGCCGCTTCTCTTAGGAGATGCTTCATTCTGTTTCACAGAGCCTTGGGGAAATGACTGCTTTTGGAACACTTCTTCTAATAATACAGGCCCAAGAAGCGAGAAATCAAAAACAGTGCAAGTGGTTCCTTTAATTGGTTGTCATGATAAGAAGCCTTATCAATTTTTTCAAAAATGTCAAATACATTCAGAGGAGTTTGTTTCCTTCTAGTGGGAAGATTTGACTTCATTTCTCTATGTAAAATGCTCTGGTAATGCTGTGCCTCATGATTGGAACATGTCTTTAAAATATTTAAGAGGAATGCTTGGCATACTGAGCAGAGGCCAGGTCAAAAATTTGTGTAATTATGTCCAATTATCTTTAATAATATAACTGAAACTGTTACACACCGACTCGCCAGTGTTCTTTCTTTGCTGTTGTGCTTGCTGTGTGCTGTTGTGGTGGACTGTCACAGTTCCACATACCTTGTCAGGAGGAGTATAATAGTGCAGGGAGGGACATTTCTTCTGTCCTGACCTTGGGTCACTTTTTATTTATTTTGATGCATTTCAACTGTGTTAAGGGGCTGTACTCTCCTGTTGCTTACAAGGAGAGTTACACTGTGATTGTTTAGACACATTAGTCTTTCTTTGTATATGGTATATTTCTTTTAGGGGAAGAAATACACAGTCACATAAAGCTAAGTAAAACCTGAGTTAAAACATTTTAGGTAATAACATAAACAAAACAAAGTCAGAAACATGGAACAGGCAGCAAATACATGACCCTTGGATAATGTTTCTGTTTCAGCTAGATACGGATAATCATATGGTCCTTGAGCAAGTTATAGTCATTACAAAATTTTGTCAGTCTTGCAGATACAGCTAAAATAACTCCTATGGCAGGACAAGTCCTGAAGGTTGATGTATCAACTTAAAACTTACTACTGGCACTGTAGTTGGCTGCATCATAGGCTATGCTGGCAGACTTGTGCAATTCGGCTATGCTTCTCGTTATCTAACTGCGTCCCAGAGAACTTCTTGGTCAGTATGAGACTCTAAAAGGGCATTTCTGCTTCTCAATTTGTCGAGCTTAGCAGAGCTGAGCAATACAAAAGAAGGGGATCAAAACATAAAAATAAACCCCAGATCTGAAATAAAGACTCGTAAGATTAGTGACACATTAAAGTCCTGAGTAAGTAAGGAAAACAAGCAAGTAGTAATAATTCACACTACAGAAAGACTTTTAACTTGTGCAGATTGTAAGGAATATAGCGTTTGTGGTGATAGGGCTGAGGAAGGGCTTAGGTGAGACCACTAAAGAGAGAAAACCAAACCTCATTCACCAGGCAGGGACATGAAATAAACAGTCCTTAACTGAACTGATTGCCCTGTTTCAGATGTGATTTCTGTCTGCTGCTGACAAACAAACCTGCACAATAAAGCTAGAATTCACATGTGACTTTAGATGACTGTAATAAACTCAGGGTGACTCAAAGCTTATTGGAGAGGATTCTATGCAGAACTGAAAGCAGGCTCCATAATGGAAAGTGAAGCATTAACAATGTATAGATAAGTTGGGCTTTTTAAACTTGACTACAAATTGGACTCATGCATATAGACTAGGCCCAAGAGTCCTCTTCTGCAGTGTATAGGAGAGTACTTGTGCATAGAGTGTAAGCTGCCCAGGTGAGAGAAGAGATGCACAGTAAGACTTTGTCTAATATTACAGGTGGTAAGTAGTCTACAATCTCTTGTGGATCTTATGGCAATATACCTTTAGTTTTGAGTCTGTGTTATTTTGAAAGGGGGAAATGATGTATTGCAACATCTTTTTGAGGAGGAGACTTTGGAAAATAGATACCTAGTTGCTGAGAAGTATTCTAGGTATGTGAGGCTGTGTCATGCCTGATGTTGCTTCATTGAACTGGACTACGAATTAATAGGAAAACTCCTTTAATTTAAAAACATCCTTCCCCAATATTGGAAGGTGGCTATTTGATAATAGTTCCAGAATTCCATGTTTCACAACTGAAGCAATCAAATTTGTCAGTTTTGCAGATACAGCTAAAATAGGCAGACCTTCTCCCAGTTAGATTAAGAATTAAATGGCATTTACAATGTCTGGAACAAGACAGATGCTATCACAACATAAATGATAGTATGACAAAAAATAAAATCATTACAACAGGGCTTAGCTTAATCTGAAATAAATAATGTGAATATAGTAAAAAAAAAAAAAACCCAAGGCAAAAAAAATAACTAAACGTACACCCCCTCAAAAAAACCCCAACACCAAACAAACAAAAATAAAACCAAAAAGACCCTCCAACCAAAAAAGGCTGACTTTAGTTACCAGTTACTTGAAGTTTCATCATGTGAATTACACAACAAATAGAAAAAGATAGCTTTTAATCTTCTCATTATGTTTTCTAGAACTAACAAGAAAACCTTGGGAAAGAACAAATACAGTGAATGGAAGCAAGTCGCCTGTTATCTCCAGGTACTCCATTTTGTTTGCTGTTGTTGGTTGTGCTGCTAAAGATACTGGATTAAAATAGCAAAACTCACCTTAATAACATTGAAAGCAAAATGTCTGGGTTCAGAATTACTGCTGTGAAGTGGCTTTTCGCAGTTTTAATTAAGAATGAAGTGTTGCTTTGGGAGAATGCTAATAAGTGAAATTTTTGACAGTAAAGTCAAAAGTAAAAGCCAAAAAGATTCTTTAGCACTTGCTGATGTATAACGTTATTATTGTGTATATTTCCCTACAACAATGTTTAATTCTTTCTATTTATTTACATTTTAATATCTGAAATTTCCTGCTAAGGAAAACCAAATGCAGAGCTATGGTTCATATATTCAGTAGTAAATCTAGTTAATTAGTTTTGTCCTTTCTCTTTCTGTGCTAGTCATAGAGTGGTTGTCTAGATATTTAAGCCATCTTGGTAAGGTGAATCTGTGACAATTTTCAGTCACTGTCTCAAAACAGTCCAAGGAAGTCCATAGTTGAGATGTGTAGAAGTATTATTCGTCCTTCCATGCATTAACAGATTTTTGTGATTTGTTAGCAGGAACTTTGGTGGGCAGTGAGCATTTCAGTAATACAAAAGAGTGAAGTGGCTGCTTTAGCAATTTCTTTATTTTTGAGGTGTATTTATTTGCTATTTACATTAAGCGCTAGGCTTTTTGTTCATTTTAGGATTATTGTATATTCATACAGAGATCGAAGGATTCTGAGCTGTAATAATCGGACAAAGTTACCTCAACTTCTTGAGAGAAAACAAATGAACATGTTAAAATTGAGTGCTGGTTTTGGAATTACTTCAATTCTTAAAATTCTGGCCCATCGGAAACAGCTGTGCAAGATTTAAAAGGCTGGACCAGATGATGTCCAAGGTCTCTTCCAACCTGGCATTGATTTGGTGGATAGAGAAAGAAAACTCAGTTATTCTCTAAGTGTCATTACTTGTGGTCAAGGTTGCTATCAGGTTCTTCAGTTCTAAAACAGATTACGAAACACCCTCAGCCTACATCAGTATGCTTTTCTGTCTTTCAGAAATGATGAGGTCTAGAGGCTTAAAATGTCTACAGCCTTGCTTCTGGTTGCTTGCTTTGTTTTTTTTGTCAAAAAGCAGGTGACATTGGTGGTGATGCTCTGTCTGCTATACTGTCAGTGTAGGAAGATATTGCTTTACTTTTGGCCTTGAACATCCCCTTATCATCTTCTCTTTCACCTCCCAGAAGGCCTTACCTACTTTAACTGTGGTCTCCTGATTTGAAACACATTGAGATATCAATACATGGCATTGAGGGTGAACTTTTCACAGAAATAATTTGTGTAAGGAATCCTAAAAAGCATTTTAGATTTCATATTAAGACAGTTGCTGACCTGTCCCTTTGACTATAGATACTTTATGAATAAGCAATTGAAGAAAGGAAAGGGATTAATAAATAGGGCAACTCTTCATATCAAACTCCTTTGAGGAGTCTGGGATGTCCTTAAGTCTTCATTCTACCTGTCCCAGTAGCTGTAGCTTCTTGTAAACTGCTTTATGCATTCTACTTCATTTATCTTGTTTTAACCAGTGAAATTCAGAGGTTACAGAGGTCCATTGGAAAAATTTTTCTGACCTAGAGGAGTACAGGAGTTTGGAGACTTCTCTTGAAATGTATTGAGAAAATCTCTCCATTGGGCTTTTTTTCCAACAATGGAAAACATTGATAGAATTAAGCTTGATGAGAGCCTCCCTGGCTGTATACTCTAAAAGTACTTCAGAAGAAGAATTCCATGTTTATTGAATTCCAGTATTCTTTTCCAATGCTGCCATAACCTGCTGGAAGATACCATAGCATGTATTTTAAGAATTCTGGTCTCTCTTTAATACCTTTGGATTTTTCTTAATTCTCCACATTTGCCAAGTCTGTCTCTGCAAGCAGCTTGTTGAAGTAACTTTGAGTGAGTTAGTCAGAGGGTACTGCTGTTTCAAACACTAATACCATGTTTGCCAAAAGGGGATATCTTTCACCTGGTAAAACTTGGGAACCAGCTTATGACCTCTACAGAGGATATGAGCCATTTATGGACATTAAACAAAGCATTTACCTAAGAAACTGACAAGTAAGCAAAATTTTCAGAGCTTCCAAACAGGTAGGCAATGAAAGAGCTGTTATTAACTAGTGTCCTGCTTGAAATCAGATTTTTTTTGTAGAATTTATTTTTTTGTAAATCTTTGCAAAGATTTAAGCTACGTGCTTTTAGTATTTCTTGAAACATTCAAATAGAACTCTTGGAACACAATTAGTGAAACTCCATGGTATTCAAGGTGCTAAAATTGAACAAAATTAAGACTTATAGTTTGTTAAGGTAGTGTTTCTCCCCTTCGTAGACGGGAATCTCCGTGGAAAAATCTGCTTGCGTCTGAAAACAGGTTCTATGATTCATTAAACAGGTATCATCCTGTTGGGGTTTGAGACTTTTGTAATAACCATTCTGACGAGTTCAGGGTTGGACTTTTTCTACGTGGATTAGTGGTCACCACTTACACCACCGGGTTCCTCTTTACATTTTGTTTGTCCAGTTGAGCGCGTCTTTGGACTCGCTAAAAAGATGATGTTGTCAAAGGCAAATTGAGATGGCTTAAGAACCAGATATGAATTTATATTAAATACTGGTTTTCTGGCAGTCGTCATCTGCAAAGGTACAAATTCCTCTTGGATATGCCAGGATTTAGTAAACCATTTATAGTGTTTTGAGAAGCAGATTTTCAAAATTATGTGTTTTGATACACAGGAATAGCAATTAATTTTCCAAGTGAGTTTTCGCATCTTCTTTTCACAAATGAAGTAAAGGTAACAAATAGATTTTTGCCTGACTTAAACATTGGAGAGGAAAAAAAAAATTGAGAAAAAGACTTGTTAAATGTGAATTAATGTTTCTGTTGGGAACATATACAGAAGTTAAAATTAACATCATATGTATTTTACGCTGTAGATCTCCATTTTGCTCTCTGTAGTGGTAGTCTTAAAATATTGACACCGAAAGCCTTCAGGTTTTAAGAGCTTTCCACAGGTGAACCTGTGAGAGTCCTTCAGAATTATTGAATCAAATTCCAGCTTTGTTTTTCATGAAGGCACTCATTGTGGTGACTACTTAATCTTTTGTATGAACAGTTCCCCTTTAGCTACTTATTTTGGGTTCTGTATTCTGCATGTTGGCGTGAATAAAATCTTGTATGACTGATTTAAGGTGTTCTAGGGACTATTGAGCTTGCCTCACTGTCGTATTAGGCAATGCTATGAAAAGCCACAGGGGAGAGCTCTTTAGCTGTCTTAGGATCAAATGGTTGGGATTTTTTTATTCATTATATTTCAATAGTTGATGTTTTTCTTAATGGCAACTGCATTCATCATTAATCTTTCTTTTAAGCAAGCCGAAGAGGGAAAAATGGGATAATTCTGGGGGAAAAACAGCTAGATTTGCCTGAGATTAGAAATTACCTAGTTTACAAATGACAGTTTTCCATATTTGAATGGAGAATGTCTTGCATTTCAGAAAACAAGTGGAATACGTTCTTAAGACTGAGTGGCAGAGTTTATGAAGACGCTGGGATTTTTGACAGATAGCAGGAGTATATAGTATATGATTGCTAGACCTGTGTTTTTATTCTAAAGGACTGAAGCAAAAGAAACATGAAGCGTTCTGTCTGTGGAGAGCTGCTCTTTAAAGTAATCTTATTAAAATATTGGTCATAAGTAATTTTATTACAATAGTAAAGAGTGTTCTCTTTGGGTTCTTTCATTAAGACAAGTATTACGTGCCTGTTACCAGTTGCTAGGAATTGCGTTTGAGGGGACACTGATTCTTTTTTCAGTCATGTTGGGTAAATGCTCTAATGTCATAGTGTATGGAAATAAAGTCAATGAAAATGATCAGAAACTGTATATGGAGAATCTGAAAGATTCATGCTATTCTGCTTGGAGTAAGTCAGTGTTCACATTTGAGGTTTAAACTGCAAGTAGTACTTCAAATATCAGATACTTAATAAAGCAGTGATTGCCAACGATCTCATCTTAGTGAATATTTTTGAGCAAGGCATTCTGTCCTAATGAACTAAGCACTGTCAATATCTAAAAGGTTCTGTAGAAGATCCTAAACTGTGGTTTGTCTTTATAGCATTAGCATACAACTGTAGATTTTTCTGGTGGTTGCAAGGTGAATTATGTTCCTCAGCTTCTTCCACTATCAAGTTATTGAATGTTTAATCTTCTGTCTTACTTGGTGGTTGTATTTCATTTTATATGTTTCAAGCAATAATAACATTAGCAATTTCTCTGTTGGAATTTACGTATAAACAGCTATAGACTTGCGTCTAAACAGTTGTAGCAATTGAGCATTGTGATCTCAGGTGAAGACCTGAGCTAATGCAACAACATGAGATGTTCTTGCACCCCTCTGCTTTGATGTGAAGTCCAGCAGCAAAAGGAGAGTTAATACTCTCTTCTGCTGACTCTTTTCTGTGGTTAACAGCTGACAGTTTTTTTCCTAAATAGGTGCCACTAGGCTTGTCATAACTAACTTGTTAGTGCACAGAAATAATCATGCAGCATTAAAAAAAAATTGTCAAGAGATTTCTACCACCTACATTGGAGTTATTTTCAAAATATGAATAATTTGAGTGTGCCAATTTAAAATGTCCTGTCATTAGGATTGCTCAGTAGCTGTGAATGTGTATGAAGGTTTTCATTAATTCTTTGAATGTACCAGGCACTTCAGTGACACAGATATGCCCTGTTACAGGTTAGGGGGGAGGAAAAAAGGCATCTCTTATGTCCCATGTTGTTTTGTAACATTTTTCACACTGGGAACCTGCAAGAGGTAGAAGTATCTGCTGGAGAGTACAAACCTCGAAAGTTTCTGTGGTATCAAAAGGACATTTTGATGTGCATGCCATTTTCTGTTGGGAATCGCATTTTGAGTGTTTTCCTTCAGTTAGCAAATAGGAAAATAGCCCTGTCAGTTATAAAAGTCATCAAGGCAATCTGGTATGAGGCTCATTCTGATTACACTGTCTTTGTTCAGTCAGTTTCTTTGTGGATGAACTGCTGTTCTGTAAGGGAAGATATGTGAAATCTGAAGGTAGTGATTTTGTAAAAACAAGGAAGAAGTACACTCTTCTTTAAGCTATTCACAATTCTTTGTCTTCTGAGTGAGAACACAGCTTTTTTGTGTTAGCTAAATTAAAAATATATAAATAAATTTAAAAACTAAAGCGATGGATATACTGCTTGTCTCCTTCACATGTTCATCTTTATTCTGAGAAAAGATAATTTTATACTGTTTGAGAGAAGGTAAAGTGCAGATCTGTGCCTTTCCTGCTGGTTTGTCCTTTTTTGTCCTGACCACCTTCCATTGTAATAAAAAAGGCTGTGCCTTTAGGGAACAAATCCAGAAAAACACGATGTTTCATGAGTTCCTTCTATTAAGTATTTTTAAGTATTTTTGAGTTTAGGCCAAACTTTTTTTTTTTCAGTGGTACAAGGACAGTGAAATAGGACTCAGGTGATCTACTAACAACCTGCCCTTTCCTTAATGTGAGCACACTATGATAATTCTAAACATTCTCTTCACATGAACTGTCAGCAATTTTATCAACAGCTTTTTTTTGGCTTAACATTTTACGGAATAATGGGAAGAAATGTTAGCCAACATGTAGAACATCCTTTCCTCTGATCCACACCATTCATCTATCTCTGCTTCGGAGAACCATTTCTCTATTCCTGCTGTTAGCAACTAGGTTCTGTCTTTGGTCGTAGTTTTAGGTATCACAGTATCATAAGTTTGGAAAGGACCTCTGAGATCATCAAGTCCAACCTATAACCCAACACTAACACCAACACTAATACCATCATGTAAACCATGGCACTCAGTGCCTCATCCAGTCTCCCCTTAAACACCTCCAGGGTCGGCGACTCCACCACCTCCCTGGGCAGTGCATTCCAATGACCAATCACCCTTTCAGTGAAGAACTTTCTCCTAACATCAAGCCTAAACTTTCCCCGACGAAGCTTGAGTCCATGCCCTCTAGTTCTGTCATTGGTCACCTGAGAGATCAACCCCTGCCCGACTACAACCTCGGGCAAATTGTAGAGAGCAGTGAGGTCTCCCCTGAGCCTCCTCTTCTTCAGACTAAACAGCCCCAACTCCCTCAGTTGCTCCTCGTAGGGCTTGTGCTCCAGCCCTTTCACCATCTTTGTTGCCCTCCTCTGGACACATTCCAGTATCCTAACATCTTTCCCAAACTGGGGGGCCCAGAACTGGACATAGTATTCAAGATGAGGCCTGACCAGTGCCGAGTACAGGGGGCCGATAACTTCTCTGGTCCTGCTTGCCACACTATTCCTGATGCAGGCCAGAATGCCATTGGCCTTCTTGACCACCTGGGCACACTGCTGGCTCATGTTGAGCTTCCTGTCAACCAGCACTCCCAGGTCCCTTTCTGCCTGACTACTCTCCAGCCACTCTGTCCCCAGTCTATAGCTCTGCATGGGATTTTTGTGTCCAAAATGAAGTACCTGTCATTTGGACTTATTAAACATCATCCCATTAGAATTGGCCCATCTCTCCAATCTGTCCAGGTCCCTCTGTAGGGCCATCCTACCCTGTTACAGATCAACCCTTCCTCCCAGCTTGGTATCATCTGCAAACTTGCTGATGATGGACTCAGTCCCCTCTGCAAGGCCTTCTGGAAGTGTGGTATGTACCTGAGTCTGAGTTACACCTTGTATAAACAGAGGGAATCAGAAAATAGAAGTGAGAAGGTAGAAAATGCAATTTCTCTGAAATATGTGTTAAAAATGCAAGATCATCTTGGTAAGCAAGTTTCTGGTGTCAAAGAGAATGTTATTTAAGCAACATGGAGCATGACAGGTTCAAAACAGTAGAACTTCCTCTCAAGTAGCATCTTAAAAATATTGCTGCTGTTACAGTATTTGCTTTCAGTAGCTTAGAAAGCAATTGATAGAATATTTACGTTGGAAGGGAATTAGATAAGGGTGCTCAGCCATGTCCTGTCAAATGTTGAAAATCTGCCACGGCGATTCCACAGAATTCGGACAGTTCTAACATCAACATGTAGCCATTAGTTAGTGGGAGTGTTTATTTGAGAGGACCTCTCTTGAAATGAGGAGTAAGCAGTTGAAAAGGCAGAAGGGAAGGCATTTGACATTTGAAGGCATTCAGCTTTTCATGCCCATTATGAAAAATTTCACTGACAGTGAAATCTGTCTGCTACTTGAAAAGTTCTTGTTTTGAACTACTAACTCTTATGGTAATTAACATCACTCTATGGAAAATGTTCTTGGTTTTTACTTTCTGTTGTGTGTGGCATTTTGGGTCTGCCTGATTTTCCCACCCTCCCACTCTCAAATTTTTTTTTCATTCTAATTCTTTGCTATGTTTTTGATAGACAATTGTGATGGGGCAGTCATATGTATACTATAATATTGAGTCACCACTAATTCATGATGTTTTTTTTGTGCTGCAGACCAAAATCTACACCAACGGGGCAACCCAGTGCCAATGGAGTGCAGTCAGAAGGTCTAGATTATGACAGATTGAAGCAGGTACGTATATAATGCTTTGAACAGAAAACTTGGGTATAAGGACTTGTAGCAGTCCAGCAGCAGTTTTTAACTGTCTTGTTAACTAGTTCCAAACTTAAGTAATGTTTTAGTAATTATTAGTTACTGCTTTTCCCCAGACACATTGTGGTATTCTTAGGAGCTGTAACTGAAGGATGGTGGCTTACATAGTCCTGTTACTTTCTCACAGATGCTTGCTCTTGCTTTTGCATTATACAGTGCACACAAGATGATGTTGATACTATGGGTGGAACTGGGAAACTGGTTTGCCTTGAAAACCTTTCCTTCTCTTCTCTCTACACAAATGAAAAAATAGGAAGCCCTCAAAGCAGTTCTAGGAGGAAAAGTATCAACCATGTTTTAATATCACACCATGATCATGAGTTTTGTGATGAAACAGCATCTAGTAATACCACCTTTTGTGTAGCTATCTTGGCTAAGAGCGAAGAGAGTCTTCTGGGAGGAAGGTGGCAGCCACCTTCTGTTAGATGAGGTGGGATTCTTTGGGAATTGTTTGGTAACAGTTACCTGTAGGTGATTGGACTTTGTCAGGTGCACTTGTCAAACAGGCAAATCTGTGCAACCAGAGGCTTAGCAAGGGATCTCTTGTCGCTTGCGTGAAGACAAAGCTATCAGTTAACAGCAACAGTGTTCTATAGACTGAGCAGATGTTCCATGCTCCTAAGAACGGGAGTCCTCAAAGGACCAAGTGTAAGATACTTGTGTTTCTCAGACTACTGAGAAGTCCCTCTTTTCTCAGAAGATCTTAAGATGATCATCGTTGCTGCTGCTGGTAGGCACTTCCAGTGTGGATGGCCTTTTGAGAGCAGTTGTGGCCTGGGACATTGGGCTGATGCTGACTTGAACAGAATTGTATAAGGTGTTTGGTGTTATCCATGTAGGAGAATCCTGCTGTATGTTTTTGCTCTGTTGTGCTTTGTGGTGCATCTAGTAGTCAGTCGTTAGGGTCTTTAGGAGCTAGACAACATGCAGCAGGGAAGTCTGATTTTTATAGGTGAGAAGCATTTCAACATGGTATCCCTAGTGTAGAGGGGTGTTATGATGGGGCTAGCTGACCTGCTGGTGCCTTGCTGAGCGAGGCTTGGGCAAAGCAGTAGTGCACTTCTTTAGTCCCAGTCTGAGTTACATGGTATTGAGGAGTCACGTTTGAGGCCTCAGTACTGTTTGAAGCTTCGGTACTGTCTTTTGGCCACACTTGTCCATCTTGCACTGGTGGAAGCTCCTTTTCTTGGGGAGTGTATTGAGATGGTGCTAGTTACTTTTCTGACAGAGATTGAGCTCCTTTTCTTGGGGAGTGTATTGAGATGGTGCTAGTTACTTTTCTGACAGAGATTGAGCACGCAGTGTGTTATGGGTGTGATCTGCCTCCCCTCCAGGCAAGGCTCTGCTGAAGTTGGATCCCTGTTCTTGAAAAGGGAAAGTGATGTGCTTCCTCTTTTGCTAGGGGGCTCTACATTCAGGAGTCTGTAGCGGGATGACTGGTTGTACAGCAAGCGAGGGTTCCAGACTTGGCAGGTTTGTGGGATGGTTGCCTGTAGGGCAATGGGGGAGGTATTGTTGACAGTGTTTTTAGAGGGAGCATGAATTGTGGGGTTAAGGATCAGGAGTCTTCCTCAAGTTGTGTTTGGATCAAAAGGCGCATCCCTGAGTTGGGAGGGAGGTTCTGTAGTGAATTCCAGCTTGGTGGTTGTTTGTAGAGGGGTTTTATATAGGTGGGGAGTTCTAGAGCAGGTTCTGGCTAGGTTTACAATTCTAGATGTGGTCCTAGAACAGCTTCTAGCCCAGTGGGTGGTTCTAGAATCTAGTTCAATGGGTGCTTCTGTTTTGTTATCTCACGAGGATTTGCAGTACTGTTGCTGAAGCTTCCATGAAATGCAGCTGATGACAGCAGTCTGGCTGCTCTTTACCTTCCATTTTTTTGGGGGTTTTTTTGTGGTTTTTTTTTTTTACAGGAATGCTTTTTTTTCCTTCTCTGTGGTTCTTTAAAGTTGAAAGCACAGAGAGTGGGGATCCTACCATCCTGTAAAGTACAGCTTTCCCAAGTTTCCAGCATGCTGACTCTTGCTGCCTCTGTTAAGATTCTTTTCTCCAGAGGCAAAATTGTCTCATGCTGTATTTCTACTGGACACGTAGCAAGCTCTTAATTTGCTGCTGGTTTTCCCAGCAACTGGTGGCCATTCTTCTGCTTCAGAGCTTCTTGCCACTTGTCTAAGAGTTTTGTCTAAGAGTTGACAAACTGGGAGACCTACTTCTGCAGCATTGGTACATGCTCTTACTCCAGGAATGACTTTGGGCTGGGAGGTTGTGTTCATGCTTGTCCTCCACCAACAGCTCATAAACAATTGAAATCTAGAGTACACTTGAGTTACTGCATGCACAGTTGTGAACAGCGTGCTAACCCGAAAGATGAAAAATAAACAATTGAAATCTTCTGGATGAGTTTCCTGCTGCCTGTGGATTTGGCCAGGGGGTGATAATCTCTGCAGAAGCAGACACTACCCCCCACTTTTCTTGTAAAAACATTGTGGCCAAATCATCAGTTAACATCAGTTAGACAAAAGGATGGAATGAAGTAGGGAATGAAACTTCACTCCATCAACTTCATTCCCTCACATTCCACTTGGCAACTGGGAATACTCTGATGACTTGATCTCACTTTTTTTTCCTTTGAATATTTCCTTGGCTTGCAGTTTTTAGTTACCTGCTTGTTTTGCATTCCTAACTTCAGTGTGTCACATCCGCTCACATAAGTTGTACGGGAATCAGTTTGTAGGACTTCTAGGGAAGGTGTTTTTCTTTGTTTTACGTCATAGTATCATAGAATGGTCTGGGTTGGAAAGGACCTTAAAGCTCATCCACTTCCAACCACCCCTGCCATGGGCAGGAACACCTTCCACTAGATCAGGTTGCTCAAGGCCTCATCCAGTCTGGCCTTGAGCACCTCCAGGGATTGGGCATCCACAACTTCTCTGGGCAACCTATGCCAGCACCTCATCACCCTCATAGTAAAATATTTCTTCCTAATATATAATCTAAATCTCTCCTCTTTCAGCTTAAAACCATTGCCTCTTGTCCTGTCTCTGCAGTCCCTGATAAAGAGCCCCTCCCCTGTTTTCCTGTAGGCCCCCTTTAAGTACTGGAAGACTGCTATAAGGTCTCCCTGGAGCCTTCTGTCCTGTAGGCTAAACAAGCCAAATTTTCTCAGACTTGCCTTGTATGGGAGGTGTTCCAGACTTCTGATCATCTTCGTGGCCTCCCCTGGACTCACTCTGATATAGATCCGTGTCCTTCCTGTGCTGAGGACTCCATAACTGGACACAGTACTCCAGGTGAGGTCTCACAAGAACAGAGTAGAGGGGCACTTCACCTCCCTCGACCTGCTGCTCACACTTCTTTTGATGCAGCCCAGGATACAGTTGGCCTTCTGTACTGCAGATGCACATTACTGGCCCATATTGAGCTTCTCATCCACCAACACCCTCAAGTCCTTCTCTTCAGGGCTACTTTCAATCCATTCTCCACCCAGCCTGTATTTGGGACCTTGTTCTTGGCCTTCATGAACTTTGCACAGGCCCAGCTCTCAAGCCAGTCCACATCCCTCTGGATGGCATCCTTTCCCTCCAGTGTATCAGCTGTGCCACACAGCTCAGTGTCATCAGCAAACTTGCTGAGGGTGCCCTCTAATCCCAGTGTCCATATCTCCGACAAAGACATTAAACACTGCTGGTCCCAATACCAACCCCCTGAGGAGCACCACTCATTGCCAGTCTCCACCTGGACATTGAGCTGTTAGTGTGACCCTCCAGTGAATTCCCTATCTACTGAGTGATCCATATTTCAAGTCTGTCTCTTTCCAATTTAGAGACAAGAATGTCAAGCCGTACAGTGTTAAATGCCACAATTCCAGGTGGATGATGTCTGTTACTCTTCCCTTATCCAATAGTGCTGTGGCCCCATTGTAGAAGGCCACCAAATTTGCCAGCCACAGTTTGCCCTTAGTGAAGTCATGTTGACTGTCACCAATCACCTCCTTATTTTCCGTGTGCCTCAGCAGAGTTTCCAGGAGGATCTGCTCCATGATCTTGCCAGGCACAGAGAGACTGACCAGCCTGCAGTTCCCTGGGTCTTCCTTTTTAGCTCTTTTAAAAATGAGAGTAATGTTTCACCTTTTCCAGTCAGTGGGGACTTCACCAGTCTGCCAGGACTTATCAAATATGATGGATATTGGCTTAGGAACTTCACTCACTAGTTCCCTCACAACCCACAGATGTATCTCATCAGGTTCCATGAACAAGTTCTGTGTTCATCCATGCAGGCCTCCTGGCATTTTCACCTGACTGCCTCTTTGTTGGGATGTGTCACTTCTGAGCTTGGGGGAGGTGATCCTTGAATATAACCAGCTTTCTTGGGCTCCTCTCCCCTCCAGGGCTCTACCCCATGTTACTGTACGGAGCAGATCCCTGAAGATGCTAAAATCTGCTCTCCTGAAGTCCAGGGTGGGGAGTTTGCTGTGCATGCTCCTTGCTGCCCTTAAGGATCTTGAACTCCACCATTTCATGGTCACAGCAGCCAAGGCTTCCTTTGAGCTTCACATTCCCCACGAGCTCTTCCTTGTTGGCAGGAACAAGGTCCAGCACAGCACCTCTCCTTGTTGGCTTTTCTATCACTTGGAGAAGTTATCAGTGCACTCCAGGAATCTCCTCCATTGCTTGTGCACTGCTGTGTTCTCCCTCCAAAAGATACTGGGGTGGTTCAAGCCCCCCATAAGGACCAGGGCTTGTGAATGCAAGGTTGCACCTACCTGTCTACAGAGGGCTTCATCTGCTCACTCTTCCTGGTCTGATGGCCTGTAGCAGACCCCCACTATAATGTCACCTGTCCCTGCCTTCCCTTTAGTCATGTTTTATGGATGCTTTAGGCTATGAATTTGGAAGATAAAAGCTGGCTTATGCATTTCAGAAGGGTTTAATATTGATTAAAGGTTGGAGGAATTTCCGACTTCCCTGTGCAGAAAATCACAGGTGACAAAACTGATGTGTTCATGTCACAAAACTAATCTATTGTTTATGTTCTGACACCATAGGACATTTTAGATGAAATGAGGAAGGAGTTAACAAAATTAAAGGAAGAACTCATTGATGGTAGGTACCAGTCTGTTTGCTGCTGTTTTTCAGTCTTAAGAGTCAGTAGCTACAGGTGCACAACAGTGTAAATATAATGTGTTTCTAGCCTGAGAATGACATATTGGTAAAAGTAGCTTTGTTGTTAGTCTGACAACAGCATACTTTAATTTGTGCCAAACTTTTATGTTTTCTCTCCTGTGCTTTTTGTTTTAATAACACACTGACATCAAGTCGTCTCTTTTAAAAGTGGTTGGAGGGATGCTGTATTTGAGTGATTTGCAGTTGCCCTTAGTATCATCTGGGTTGTTTTTAAATAATCCGGAGCTGCCGAGGTGTGTATTTCAAAACTGATACCACTGCTGGTAAAATATCAAATGTCATCAAACGATGTCATAGAAAGAGTTGGTTGATTCTGGGCTATAGGGAGGGCAGTGCTTTTCCCTTTATTTTGACTGTTCTGTGTACCACAGGCTTTTGCAACAGTATGATGTAAATGGTTAAGGTCCTGAGGTTGCTCTTAAACAAACAAAATTAAATGAGCCCACAGATTTGCTCCTTGATACTCCCAGTGGTAGTGGTTGTCATCAGGTAAGATCAGAGACTTGCTGGAGATGCAGAACTGAAAAATAAGATGTTAACAAAAAGTTATACAGGAGGAAGAAGGGTGCTGCCTGGTTGAGAATGACCCTTGTCTGAGGCCACATGACTCCGTCTTACATATCAATTAATTATGTTGTAAGACTTTTTGGAGTCAGTCGTATTCTGACTTTCTGCTTTGACTATTTGATTTGTTGATTTTTTTCTCTTTCTAGCTATCAGGCAGGAACTCAGCAAGTCAAATACTGCATAGAGAGACTAGTACTATGCCGATGTGACTCTAACTTGGTCTAAAACTGACTACGTTTTGTGATCTGTTAGAAGAAAATGGAGACAGACAGACACTCGGAAGGAGGGAGAAACGACCTATTCTGAAAAGCTTCAGATGCATCACTCTGGTGATACGCTATTCCCCTCCTTGTTTGCAGCTTTTTTCTGAGCTTCACAGCAGGGTGGAAAAGACTCTTAAAAAGTTACTGTAATGATTATGCAGAAATTCCTACACCCGTCAGACAAGATCACAGTGCTTTGAAGTCTACTCATGTCAAGAATAAAATTGCACATGTTTCAGAATTTGTTGTCAAGACAAAAATAACAGGGAAAAGCTTGGGAAGGCTTTTCAGAGAGGTTTTCTTTGTTAATGAAGGAGTCAGCAAGTTATACTGTTGTACTTCAGATGTATCTCAGGTTTGTCTTCCTAGCATATCTGATATTTCCATGAATAATTTAAAAGATCAGATGTGTAGAAGTTCAGTTCACAAAGCATGAAACAATTAGAAATGCGTGCTTTTAAAGGGCACTATTTGTAAGTGAATGACCTAGACAGTGATGGACATACCAAGCTCTTGAAATTTTCTGATAGGAAGCCTCTCTAGTTAGCCTTCATGCAATTTTATAGGAAAATAAAAAGCAAATACAGTCCAGAGTTTAAAGATGTAGATGCCTTCCTACATTGTTATGATGCTTTACCAAATCTAAGAATTCTACATGATGCAAATCAGCAGTCAAACGTAAATCATTAGTATGTTGTAGATTTACAGTAGATTTTGGGGCTTTTTTTTAGATTTATGCATGTGAACATTTTTGTAATGTAACACAACACAGCCAGCTTTTTAATTAAAAGAAAAATTGCATGTCACAGAGTAGCCTTTCCATTTGTAAGGCTTAATTTATGCCCAGAAAGATGCGGGATGAGGGAGGGGGAAGGTGACACAGTTTTATTACTTTCTACACTTTTCTTCATCTTACATGCATGTGTAATAATGAGGAAAATGTGGCTTTTATCAGTGACCATGTTAATGGAAGGAACCAGGTACTTAATCCTTTTTTATCTTTTTTTCAGTTTTCTATTTGAAATTCAGTAATGCTTCCATAATGGTTCTGAAACTCCCATGAACCTAACTCATTTCTCGCTGAGAGAACAAATATGTAAGCATCTGAATTACTGAGGATGCCCCTGTTGTAAGTGCATTGTTGTTTATCTTTTTACCATGAATGACCCTCTGCTTCATTCTTTTGAGACTTCTTTTCTGATTGTTTAATAAGACAGGACTATAGTCAGTTACCTTAGAATGACAGAGCATCAGGTCACAGTAAATGTCCCCTTCTCTTTCTAATTTATCTGACACCCTTCTTCCAAAAAAATCAAAACCAACAAAAAACCCCACAGTTCCACACAACCCAAGTCCTGAAAGCCAGCAGTGACATGCTATTGGTTTCAGTCATCAATTTGAGAATTGTTTTTAGGGAGGCGATACCTTTGTTTCCCATGGTTATCAGATTCTATGCTCATAAATTTTTATTTTCAATTTTTTTAAATGTGGTACAGGTCAGTGGAATAGAAATTCTGTGAATTGGATCTGTAGTTTTAGGATAAAGGATATGGATGAAAATCTTCCCTTTTTCTTTGCGCTGTCAATTTTTCTGAGCCATAATAGTGCCGTGTTTGCTTTGGGACCTATGCTGATCCAAAATAGAAGTTTATTACAACTTTTGGAGAGATTAGTATTTCATCTTAAATGTTTATAGAGCTCCATTTGTAGGACAAATGCTTTCGATAACATACTGTCGTAAGTGCTGAACACCAAAGTAAAACAGCACTCACAGTTTTGGAAAGGCTTCAGTGGGAAATTTTTCTCCAATCATGTCCTGTTTCTATAGGTTCAATTTCAAAGAGAAGACTACAGTGGAAATAATTGCCTAACTCCATGTGTTAATTTTTTAAAAAGAAGAACAAAAACATTTTTCTGCATGCATTTATTGGAGACATTAAAAAAAAATCCATAGTGAGCTTGTCAAGCAGTATTTTTCTCAAGACAAGAGGAGGCATTTTCATCTTTGTTGATGTAACTTTTTTTCTACACGGACTTTTTCAGCATTAAGGAAGTTTACCCTTGTCAGAAATCATTTGATTTGTTTCTAGGAGAGTTCAGGAGTAGCATAGTGGGATAGCATGAATGGCTATAAGTGGTCCAAAATCAAAGGCTAAACTACTAGATTGTGCAAGGAACTGGCTTATGCACTAAACGTTTTGTGCCTTGGTCTACAATTAACATGATTTCTGTTTAAAAGAAAAAGGAACAGATGTTGTCTTTTGTGCTGCTTCTACGTACATACTTTCTGTAATCCCAAATTGGTTCTTTCCAGAAAATCAGATTGAATTAAAGATTACTGTAGACATTTTCTGTCCTACTGACAATTGCACCATTTCCAGAGATTTCAGTATTGAAAATGAACTGCAGAAGCTAAGATTATTTTGCTTACTGGTAACTAAGTTCCTCTAAAACCATATTGTGATGGTTCTGTGCTTTTGTACAGTGGATGTCCTCAGCTGAGGGCAGTTTAAGGAACCTTTTCTAATGCTAGGAAAGCGTTACTTTCCTCAACACTGTGATCTGACCTGTGATAAACCTGTACTATAGACAAGTGGCTACCAAGTCAATTGCAAACCAACTGAATGTAAAAATCTTAGTGCTGGTGCTGAAATCTCTTCAGATAGTCATAATGATTTCCAGTTCATTGTTTTAAAAGGTTATCAAGCATCAAATGTCAATCAAAGAATGAAGATGATCACTAATGAATGTTGACTTCTCATGCATTTAGATTTACCTTTTTTTCAGTTTCTCAGTTCGTTCTCTGCTATTTTTATCATATTGTGTCGTTTTAAATTTCTTACATGCTAACGTTTTGTTTGAGCGAATGAAATAAAATTGCAATATATACACTTTGCCACCATTTATTTCTGGAACTTTATAGAAGACTTTGAGGTTTACTACTCAAATTCCCAAAATTTTAATGAGTGATCATTCCTTACTCCTTGGTTCCACCCCTTCTTTCTCTTTCTCCATCAGAAGATTCAGAAGAAAAAAAGGGAAGACTTACCTTACAAAGATTGTAATTGCAGGGACTGTGTGACATTCTTGAATGGTAACTGCTGTACATAAATTAAAATCCATTTAAAATGTATGTTCGATTTACATTCTCACACAGCATACACTTCAATTTCTGAATGCATGGAGAACTTGGAGGGGAGGGAGAGGGAAAGACCAGGGGACAAATAATTACAGTCAGTCCAGTTTTTTTGTCTTGCTACTTTTATGTTCATGACTTTCAATACTAGTAATAAAAAAAAAAAAAACTACCATGAAAGATAAATATAGCTTTCTGTACACTAAGGACAGTTTTGCTCACATTGTCTTATAGAGAGTAGCTGTTTAAATGTTCTTGACTTAGCATCCTGAAAGTAGTACTCCTCTGCTGTTGCTATTTTGCTCAGAAAGATAGTGGGATAATCCTGCTTTGGCAAACTATTGGTACCAGTGCCAAATTTGGCAGCTGCCTTAATGAGTAATAAAAAATTCTTTTAAAGTTATCACTACATTCTAAAATTGTTTGCTATTATTGGGATAGTGTTAGGTACCAAGTACAAAATTTTCGGATTTAAATTTCTGAACAGTGTTTCAAAATCTGTCTGTTGGTGTTGAGATGCATGAAACCTGTTTTTAAAAGTTGTGTATTACAAAAGTAGGAAGGTGGTCTGTGGTTAATCATGCTGGTGATTATCGGCACTTTACATAGGCTCTTCTGAAAGTGCTTGAAGTAGGCTCAGTTCCAGTGCTGAATATTACTTGCCAGCATATTTCTTATGACGAATCAGACACAGGTTGCAAAAATCAAGATTCCCTCTGGTTTTGGTACATGAAGACTGGGCTGATAGGGGAGCAAGGAAAAAAGTTTCCTAAAGTGTGTTTGTACCCAAGGTTAGCAAGTCTTTGGGGGACTGTAAATGTTCCTGCCAATGTCAATATCAGATACTGTGGAGATGTGATAGAGAGCAGGTGAAAAGGGAAGGAATCAGTGGTTTCATTGGATCTAGGGCCAGTGCAAAAAGAACTTGAAGAACAAGCTAAAGTTGCTTTAAATCATTAGTGGGTGATTTTTGATTATGTATGGAAATGCTGATGATTATTTAATGCTCTGTTAGGTCCATCTAGGAGAGTCTTAAGGAAGTAAGTTTGTTAAATCAACTGTTACAATGAGTATTTTTTTTCTTATTCAAAAGGCTATTTCTTTAAGTTAGCCCATATGAATGCCTGACAAGAGTGAAGTACTTAATTGCTTGGAGATGGTCACCTAAGACTGCTGAGACAGATATACCATGTCAGTAAATCTATTCAAGTTGATTTGGGTTTATAATTAAAATCTGAATTTAAAAACTTGGTGTAAATGTCCAAAGGAGGTGTAGCTCCAGATGTTGGGAAAGCTCAGTAAACCCTTAAGGTTACATCATTAGTGTCTGCATGTTACCTGGTAATATAGCAAAAGAGATTCTTCAGGTAGAAGCATTGTTACAGGGATGCTGAACGTTAAGGAGCTTTGTAAAATTACCTCCATTTTATAAATGGATTCCAGTTGAACTCTCAGTCAATAAATATGTGTTCTGACGTTTATTTTGTGGAGCTTGCTGTCCTGAATCTTACTCAACCAGTATTCTTCATCTGGTGTACTACCTTGATAAACTTAAATGGCAAAGATGTGGAGCAACTCCTGCGGGTGAACTGTGTTGCTGCTCTGGCTGTTGCAGCTCTGAGCTGCAGTCTGACAGTGTTCTCTGTTGACATGTTTAATTTTGCCATCATTGTTGTCCAGTTTCAGTTATGTGGATCACCTTCTCCTCCCTTCCCAGCCTGTTGTAGAGCTGTTACTGGAATGACGCTTTCACTTCTCTTTGTGACTGCAGGTCTCTTCTGCAACTGCTCCAGCACAGTAGAGTTGGAAGTGGTCTACCATCATCCTATGTTTGCCATCTTAAATATAGCTTTTGATCATCAGCCAGCTGGAGCCACTTAAGTCCCTACCTACTGTGAACAACTTTCAGCTCAGCAGTGAAGTTATCTATTCTGAGCTGTGAGTGTGCTGAACTGTATTCTGTTTTTCTTTGCCAAGCCTCTAGGAGTTGGTACATAAGCTGCTGCCACAGGCAGAGAAAAACATAAAACAGTAGCAGGGAAGTGGGTGTTAGAAGAGAAAGTGTAAGGAAGTTCTGGAAGGGTTAAGTGTAGGCTGATAACTGCAGGGAAGGAAGCAGCTAGAAATGAGTGGGGCTGCAAGAGGCCTGAAAATTCACAAACGGGTTTGAACCCAGTCTGGATGCTGCTGCAATCTGCAAATTGAGATACTCAGCAGTATTGTACTGTATTGTGAAGCCAGTTTGACCCACGTATTACAGTAGGTCCTGTGGTGCTGCAAGAAGCAGTCCTAGCAGCTGAAATGTAGCCTTGAGGAGGACTGTAGACACTCATAAATGCCTCCTGAAGGTGGACCTATGCAAGTCCATCACTGCTCCGATGCCTTGTGGTTGCAGCAGATGAGAAACAGAAGTTTGTGGTTCTTAGGCTGAGAGGTTTTATCTCTGCCAGTGAGCAATGCTTGTTCGTGACACAAAATTCGCCCAAAATGTGCCCATGTCTGCCCCGTAGTCTTTGCTCCACTAATGAAAGCAGCTCTCCACAGCTCTCAGCCCCATTGGCTGGCTACACAACAGTGTAAAAAATGGAGAGGGGCCCGAGGGGAGTCCAGTCCCAGAGGAGTTGATCCATCAAGGGACTTCACAGGGTAAGTGAAAAATCCTTTGCCTTGTTCAGAGGGAGCAATTAGAGAAATGCAGCCCTAAGGAGTTCTAGCTGATACTGCTGCATGCCTGTGATGTAAGGAAAGATCTTGGCATTCATGAAGAACTGCTGGCACGTATGGTGGGTTTGTCAGCAGATCTTCAAGAACAACCAGCACAATCTGCAGTAGTGCAACACTCCTTGTAGCCTGACCTGAAAGACCAAATAGTTTGAGTTCTGTGGAACAGCTGTGTTGAGTTACTACTTGCAGTTGACATGTGGTTTCCAGTCACCCCACGATGCTATGTGAGCGGTTCAACCTGGCGTGACGGAAGTGCATCTGAAGGTCACTTAAAGGTGGACATCTCCAGAGATGAGCTTAGATGTGGGAATGGGGTAGTGAACCTCTAGGGAAAGTAGGTAAGTAAATTCCAGGTCTACAATAGTGGGAGGCAAATGAGAGGACTCCAGCAGAGAGCATTTCTGTCAGCCAAAAATGCAAATCCCTCCCTTAAAAATGAAGGAAGAGAGTTGTAAATACCTCTGAAGATGGTGGCGCATTTAGCATGGTTAAAATAATGCTGGTTGGAGCTTCTGGGCTTCATGTGTTCTAAAGCACGGTGTGTGAGGGAAACCAAAGGTTTCAAAGTCAAAAAGAGATGGTAACAATCAAGAGAGAGGGAATGAGCACTTCATAAAATACTACTCTTTCTTGCTTTATTGCTTTTCACCTATATTGTTTTTTCATTGATGGCATAGAAATGTAAGGTGAAATATGTAACTGAAGTCATGTATTTTATGTATTTGACTAACGTAAAAGGAGAAAAGTTCACACCTGAGGCATTGCTCCCTCTGTGCAGAGCCTTGCAGTTACAACTCAAGGTCTGAATGTTGTGCAGACTGACCCAGGACTGCCTCTGTGAGGAGCGGAGCACAACTAGGGCCTACGCTAGTCTTGTCTTTTACATTGCGGAATACATCGTTAATGACAATTTGTATGTCTGCTGAAGGACAACTTAATTGCCATGAAGTCATCGGTCTTCTGGGGAAAGAAGCAATGTCTTTAGAGCAAACAGGTCATTGCGTATTTACCCTGCACATTATTCTAAATGCAGTAGGTTTCATGCTTTGTTTAACCACACCCATATGGCAAATATTTCTCTATATGCTCTCAGCTATCATGAATAAAAATGTTGGACATCTTCAAGCGTTAAGTATTCTCAGCTTCTCTGAAGTCTATACATATTGTGTTACAGAGTTTCGCCTTTTTAGTCTGAAATGTTTCCGGTCATCAGATGTAATTGTCTTGCATTTATATAATATGATCTGGTAAATACTGCCAGCATTTTTATGCGTCTGTGAAAAATATGTAAGCAATAAGATATAACTTGAATTTCAGTAAATGGCTTTTTTACTGGAGTTTGGGAATCCTGTTTCTAATATAGTCAGAGGTGTAACGGAATGGCTCAAACTGTTTTTAATTGCTTACTTGCAATCAGTGTGCTCTGGAATGGCCTACCTTTTACATACGGTGGTGTGTGCTATCAGTGTCCTAGTAGCTTCACATACCATAACATGACTGCACTATAGTATGCTCTCAGTAAAGAATAAAAGGCATTTGGCAGCATTTCTGAGCTAAATTGATTTATAAATAACTGAGATACAGACACTGAATAAGTAAATAGCGATTGCTGACAAATAATACCTCCTTTTTGAGAAAGGGGCTGGATGACATCATCAGTTGGTGCAGTTTGGAGCTGGTGTTACATGGTGGTGCAGCCATCACATGCGTTAGGGGACTTTTGAACTGCTGCCGAGTTTAGGTAGTACCAAATTTGCTAGAGGTAAGGAAAACAGCTTTTTATGGAGGTATTCCACACTAATAATTCAGAAATGGTTCTTGATGTCTGCTTTAAAAAGGAATAAAAACGAAAATGCTCCAATTACAGCATTATCTGTAAGTCTCCTTTTTTTCAGATGTCATTGCCAAAGCTAATGCATCCAGAGGAAAACTTCAGTGCAGTGCTGCAAAGATGCATCAGAGCCAGGTTGAGATTCTGTATTGCAAATAGTGCCTTAAAAATTGTCCTTTTATGAACTGCATGTAGATTTAATGTTCCCATTAATATAAGTTTTTCCTCTTGAAAATATAATGATTTGGAAAGGGGGAAAAAAGAGAAAAGCTTGTATTACAAATTTCTTGATAACAGCAGATTAATTTTTCTTTTCTTCCTCATATGCATTGTTCTGTGTTTAGGAAAGTTGCTATTTTGAAAGAGTGCAATATCAGTTTTCTTTTTGAAATAAATGCTAATTATTTGGCATCAATGTAAGGTGTGTAGGGTTTTTTTTTCTAGCAATGGAGTTCCTAATTTTTGTGGTGTTGTAGAAAGTTAAGCAAAGTGCTTGAGAGAGGACAGAAACCAGAAAAATCTCAGTTCTGTGATGGCTTGCTTTTAAGAAAAGGACTTAGATGCTCAACATTGAGGAAAATCAGAATAGATTCACTTCATAGCCATTGTAGTTCCAGCCTAGAGGATGTGCTGTGGTGCAGTTGAAGCATCGCTGTTAATTCAACTGTTCCCTTCAAAATCTGGAGAACAGCTTCCTTCAGGTGTTTTTAGTCTTAAAATAGCTTCTGAAAAGGCAGGGGATGACTATTCAGCCGTGGTCTTTTTAGACTTAAATCCATCCTTACAGGTACACACACAGACATGGATTAATTTTCTCCCTCCAGGCTTCCAAAAAACATCTCCCTTGGAAGCCTCTCACTTGCCTGTTGATCAAGGCTGTCCTCTCCTACTGTGCACAAGGCAGAGCCTGAGCTGGATTGAAGCAGAAACAAGGCATTTCAGCTGGTCTGGCTATTGATGAGCCCTTACTGCTAGGAGATGGGAATAGCCTTCAACCTCTTTGTGAACGGGCCTCAGTTTGTAAAAATTATTACCTTGTGAAGCAAACCCTGAACCCTTCCTACCAAAGGCTGAGGCCTTCAGATACCTGATTAAATGCTAAGTGTGAAAAATGGTTTCCTTCCTTTGGGAACTTTTACATCCTTTCTCATGTATATTCATCACATAGAGCTAATTTCAAGAAAATACAACTTATTTACCCCACACTACTGAGGGAACAACTCCAATTTAACCAGAACAAGAACCTAAAAGCTGAAATCATAAATGGTTTGGTTTGGAAGGGACTTTTACAGGACATGAGTTCAAACCTCCTGCAAAAGCAGGGGCATCTTCAAATAGATCAGGTTGCTCAGGGCCCCATCCAGCCTGATCTTGGATGGCTCAGGGATGGGGGGCCTGCGCTACTTCCCTGAGCAACCTGTTGCAGTGTTTCACTGCCCTCATTGTAAAAAAATATTCTTCCTTGTATCCAGTCTGAATCTACCCTCTCGGTTTAAAGCCATTACTCCTTGTCCTGTCACTACAGTCCTTGCTCAAGAGACTGTCCCCAGCTTTCCCGTAGGCCTCTTTTAAAAGAACAGGAAGGCTACTATAAGGTCTCCCTAGAATCCTCTCTTCTCCAGTCTGGACAACCCTGACTCTCTCAGTTTGTCTGCTGCTGCAACTTCATTTCCTCATAGGCTGTAGTAGGAAATAATTGTAATAGTCATCCCAGTGTTGCCATACTGAGCTCACTGGCTTTTTTTTTTTTCTTGAGCCTGCCATCATCCAGCAGTTAAAAACAGCATAGCCAAGTTTAACAAAGCCCTGCTTGTCAGCTGCAGAGACTAATCCTATAAGCCTGAAAGCATTTTTACTTCAGCTAAAAAGCCTTTTTATAGTTACAAGACAATTTCTAGTTAAGCTAAAACGCATGTGTCAAAGCCACAGCCTATTTTGCATTATAAGCTTAGATTCTGTGTTGTAGCTGCAGGGGGAGGAGGGCACAGAAGTTGTCTGACCTCACCTAGAAAACAGTATTATGTCAAGGATGCACAAGATAGATTCTGGATTGCACATCCTGGCTTTGTTGGCACAGCATCTGTCCCCTGAGCTACAGCAAGATCGATTTTCTTAGTACTTCTCTTGCCTTGATTTTTGTAATTGAACAAAAGCAGATGCATCCCTTTCCACTGCAACATTTAATGCTTTTGCTAATGATCATGGGCGATATTGTTATACTGCTGGTGACTAATGTATCTTTGTCTAATGAGCTCTTTGTTTTGACACTTACTCTAACTTTGTCAGAATATAGAAATTGGATTGGCCATTTTATGTGTCAGCTCTTCCACCAAACTGCTTTTGTTTTACGTGTTATCTCAGTGTTTAGCTGCAAAGAGAAGTCCTGAAGGGTAAGCAGAGAGCTTGCAGGGAGAGCGGAGCATCTAGCATGATATTGAGGATGAATTGCCCTTTTCATGTTAGCATTTTGCCATTGTTCACCTGCTTGATGGTGAAGGTCACAGGAATCTCATTTGACACCAAAATTATGCAGCTTCATTTCTCAACTATGAAAATATTCTCAAAAGTCATTTTGTAGCTTCTTGTGAGCTCAAGATTTGACTGGTTTTTTTTGGCTTTCTTTAGATACAGAAGAAATAAAAAGTCAGTGCCACAACAACTTACAAAAATGTACTTAAAATGTACTTACAATGTACAATTGTACTTAAAAATGTACTTACAAAGTTGAGGCTGCTGAACTAAGCAGTTCCTGAAGTGTTCATTTTGTCTGATCCAGAACCACCCTCCAACCAAGAACATGATCTGGAGCCCTGTCTAGAACCCTAACCCAATCAGAACCCAATACATAACACCACAGTATCACAGTATCACAAGGTTGGAAAGGACCTCCAAGATCATTGAGTCCAACCTATAACCCAATACTAACACCTGGTCACCCGAGAGAAGAGATCAACCCCTGCCCGACTACAACCTCGGGCAAATTGTAGAGAGCAGTGAGGTCTCCCCTGAGCCTCCTCTTCTTCAGACTAAACAGCCCCAACTCCCTCAGTCGCTCCTCATAGGGCTTGTGCTCCAGCCCTTTCACCATCTTTGTTGCCCTCCTCTGGACACATTCCAGTATCCTAACATCTTTCCCAAACTGGGGGGCCCAGAACTGGACATAATATTCAAGATGAGGCCTGACCAGTGCCGAGTACAGGGGGCCGATAACTTCTCTGGTCCTGCTTGCCACACTATTCCTGATGCAGACCAGAATGCCATTGGCCTTCTTGACCACCTGGGCACACTGCTGGCTCATGTTGAGCTTCCTGTCAACCAGCACTCCCAGGTCCCTTTCTGCCTGACTACTCTCCAGCCACTCTGTCCCCAGTCTATAGCTCTGCATGGGATTGTTGTGTCCAAAATGAAGTACCTGTCATTTGGACTTATTAAACATCATCCCATTAGAATTGGCCCATCTCTCCAATCTGTCCAGGTCCCTCTGTAGGGCCATCCTACCCTGTTACAGATCAACTCTTCCTCCCAGCTTGGTATCATCTGCAAACTTGCTTGATGATGGACTCAATCTCCTCATCCAGATCATCAATAAAGATATTAAACAGGACGGGACCCAATAGCGATCCCTGGGGGACACCACTGGTGACCGGCCGCCAACTGGATGAGACACCATTCACCACCATCCTTCCCCTACACTCAGGGGGGAATGCCAGTTGAGAGGAACAGTCCTCACCTTCAACTCCATCCTTCAGGCTACAAAGAATGCAGTGCTTTTCCCTGTGCTTCGACCAGGAATTATTTCTTTACTATCAGAGATTATTTCTCAATTAATGTTTTGACCATGCTGTGTACTGCAGCCTTTTAGAACAGCATGATGCCAACCAGGGTGGGCCAAAAGGCTGCTCTTGAGAATGACACTTGTCTGAAGACACACAAAGCTTACATATATGTTATTTACTCTCTGAGACTGTTGGAGCAGTGTGAGCCTTCTTTAAGGGGTCAATTTTGTGTTATGGCTTTCTGCCTTGACTTTGACTATTAGATTTCTTAACTTCTCTCTTTCACTTACGGTACTTTCATGGTATTAAGTACCTAAATATTGATTATGCAGTGACATTCTCTTCTGTTGATACCTCTATTACCCTTCTTCCATAGCATGTATTTCCTTTGTGTGTATATTTAAGTTGTGTGTTCTGGGGTTAAAGGGATTCATATAGGTTTGTATAAAGAAAGGGTCTTCGACTCTGAGTTTAGAGATATTTCTATGCTACAATTCATATATGATTTGTATCATTTGACTTTCAGAGTATTTTTTTTTTTAATATATTCAGGTCCAGAGTTTAGTATTTCAGAGTTACTGGGATTCCAGGGCGGCAGATGAGATGTCCTACTCAGTTCAGGGAAGAGGCTGGGATTTTCTGGTGGGCCTTATCAACTGAAGAGTGGTTCTGAGCCTTTAGTTACGAAGCTGCTTTGCAAATCTTTGTTAATGTGATTTTGGTTATAGCAATTAGTAATTAAGTTTATGTTCAAGAAGACCTGCACGCCACCATATTTTGCTGGGGCTTTATTAGCAATTATATATTGTATTGTGTTAATTCCCCACAGAAGGAGTACCACCATATCAGGATCTTCTTCAGTTATAACCAAATACAGTGATGCTATAAACAGAGGACCTACTCTTACTTCCTTTAGAAGCCTTCACACTGTTTCACCGGCTTTCTCAGGAGACTCCGGGTGCAAGGATTACTTTGATCCGGAGGTAGCGCCTTCTCTTACCGGCTAGCGCTGTAAACTGAAGCTTCGCAAAAAGCTGCTTCTGGATCCGCTGCCTGGTGTAGTAACACATTTCAGCACAAGTAGTAGATGCTAGAGGAGACAGGATGTACCTGGCAGTCGTCCTCTCTCGCAGTCTTATAAATACAGGTAAACAGAATAGTAAACCTGAGTCTAAAATCTTGCTCACTAATTAACCTACTTTCAGGGGAAATGTTTCACCCTGCCGTTTCACCTTCTCCCTTTATTTTTAAAGGGCATATATTAAGAAGCTCTGCTCGTGCTTCAGTGCCGAGCGATCCCTGTTTTCATGTGCCTTCTCAGCAGTCTCGGCTATGCAAGTTCTTTACGTGCACAGGTAGAGCTGTCTGCAAACTGCTTGTGCTGAAACGTGTTACTACACCATGCAATGGATCCACAGCACAGTCTGTTACCTGCACTCTCTTGTTTTTTCTCCAGTGAGAGTAGAGCCTATGCTCTTGATTGTAAAGTGTCCAGGGCTTGCTCATCAATGAGTACCTGCTAGTGGAGAAAGGATTTACCCGGCGGTGTCGGGTTACTAACCGGGGTAGCAAGCTCTCTAGGGGTGTTCGACTGGGGTGACACAGGACAGTATAGGGGTTCTTTAGAGGGCTGCATAGGAGGTAGACAGAGCGCAGTAAGTGCTCTACAGGGGGCTGTCTAGTAGGAACTTAGGCGCCGCAATAGGGTCTCTATGGTGGGCTCCATAGGCTTGATAAAGGGTGCTATATGGGCTGCATAATGGGCTCCTGAGGAGGGACAGAGGGAGCACGATAGAGGCTCTCTAGAGGGCTTCATAAGGGAGATATGGCGTCTAGAGTAGGCTGCATACAGGGTACAAAGCAGGCGGTAAGTGCTCTACAGGGTGATCCATTGCAGGAACGTAGTGGGTGCATTGGAGGATCTATAGCGGGCTCCATAAGCGCGATCCAGTATGACATAGGGGCTTTATAAGGGGTTCCATACCTGGAACATAGGGTGCGTGATAGGAGACAGAGAGCAAGACAAGTGCTTTGAAGAGGTCTGCATAGCAGGGACATAGAGTGCATGATATGGGCTCTATAGAGGGCTCCATAGTGGAGAGAAAGAGCACTTATTGTGCCCTCTGTCACACTTATGGAATGATTAACAGAGCCCCTATCACGCTCTAAATGTCCCTGCTCTGCAGACCCCTCTGTAGCCCCCTTATGGAGCCCTTCGTAGAGCATTTATTGCGCATTGAGTACCCTGTAGGGAGCCAACTCTGGAGTCCCTATCTTGCTCTTTCTCTCCCCTGTGGAGCCCTCAGTTGAGCCCCTATGTCCCTCTTACGGAGCACCTTATACAGCCCCTTTCAAGCCCTGTATCAGGCTTACCGAGCCCCCTATACATCCCCTATCGCAACACGTAAATTCCTGCTATGGTGTCCCCGGTATAGCAGTTACAGTGCCCTGTGTACGCTGTATGTAGCCCCCTCTAGAGCCCCTGTTGCCGCGGTGCATTGTGCTCATGGAACACCACCCCAGGAGCTCCTCTCACCCTCTCACAGCTGATGGATCCCGCAAGTGGCCCCCTCTGCAGCGTTAAGCACACTTCAAATACGGAGCCCCTTATACAGCCCCTATTGCGCCCTGTATCGCCCTTATGGAGCCTGCTACAGAGCCCCTATCACTAGTCTCTGTTTTTTTAGATCTGCTCGGCTGTTTAGAACGAACTACTAGTTCTCCCAGAGGGACTGCAGTTTGCATAAAAGGACAATAGATGACAGCACAGACCGTGGCATGGATTCTAGGGGACTAACGCGTTTACTTGGCTGTACTCAGGCTTCTGCCACCTTTCAGGCAATTGCCGTACTTGTCAATTTCAGTTCTCCTTCTCTTGCTACTCCAAGGCTGTACGAAGGCTCTGAAGACCACTCAGGGATGCTTTGCTACTATGTCTTTACAAAGCTGACCTCCCCAAGGAGATCTTCGTGCAGCATGTCAGCCTTGCTCATCCAAAG
The DNA here is from genome assembly GCA_033556795.1 of Tapera naevia. Classification (NCBI taxonomy): domain Eukaryota; kingdom Metazoa; phylum Chordata; class Aves; order Cuculiformes; family Neomorphidae; genus Tapera; species Tapera naevia. The sequence continues at coordinate 257,741 of JAUMJJ010000511.1, forward strand.
TCACCTATCAGGTTTTGCAAAGATAATTACAATTTCTAGCATTTAGAAATGTTCTGACCCTAACATTTTAAAATGACTACGCGCTTCTGCAAATCCGAAGCCAGATACAAGAAAACACGAGGTAAAGGGATTTGTGTGTGGTCACTCTGAGGCCTACTGAAATATTAACAATTTCTGATTGGACAGCTGCAACTACACCTGAGTCAAACCTCAAAATTTGCCATCCTATAAAATTTTAAATAGAAATCTTCCTGAATGATCATAAAGTATTATTTCAAGATGGAAAACATAAGGTTTTGTTCTTGCAGTGACAAATTACTAGAAGGGATCACTGCATAATTTTGTTTGATATGCCTATGATGATTACAGGTCGCAGAATTTTACTATATTCTTTGTATTCAGCCCAATGAACTTGTGAACTTACTTGGCTAAAACTCAGTCACAGGAGGCATCCAGTCTTGATTTGAAAGCATCAAGAAAACCATGGAAACACTTGCAAGAAATATTAATTACATGTGTAAGTTCAAAAATACAAAACAGGCAGAAACACGATTCATGTTGGGGGTTTTATATTTAATGCATAATACATTTTGTTATACTGTACTGTATACTTTAAAAACTTTTGGAAAATCACAGAAACTTGTTCTCTCACTCACTATATTTGACAGGTATTACTGGTTCTAAATGCTCAGAACTATAATTCTGTTAATATCAAGAATGCTTTGTGTTGTATCCGTAAAACACACAAAAGCAATATTAGTAACTATGATTCCCTACAAAGTTACACATGTGCTTATGATGATTTTAAGAGAGAAGAGTTTGAATAAAACACTGATCTTGCCTAGAGGAATTTTATTACATATTGAGACAGTTTCACTTTGCGTGACTGTTCTGGTTTGAGCTAAAGCAGAATTAAGTAAAGGCTCCTAAAGGAAGCAAGAGCAGATCCTCTTTTTCCTTGTACTTATAAGCCTGTGAGTGAGGAAGCACTTTGGGAAACTCCTTTTATCCTCTGGAACTTATTAATTTATGAGAAAGCCCTGGACGCTTTACAGTCACGGGCTTAGACTCTAGTCTCCCTGGAGAAAACTGTGCTTTGTAATCGCTGCCTTGTGTGCTTAAAGGATTCTGCAAAAGCAGTTCGCAGAGGCTGATGAGAATGCACAGGAAAACAAGGATCCCTCATCCTTGAAGCATGAGCATATCATCTTATTATTTGTGCTTTAAATACATTGTTAGAAGATGAAATGTCAGGGAAAAACATTTAACTAAAAGAAGGTTTAATGTGAACAACATTTCAGACTCAGGTGGGTCCTTTTTATGTGATGCTAGAAATCTCAAAGGACTCTTCCTTGAGGGAGGCAAGGAGCAGACTGCCGGGATGTCTGTGGAACCGCGGCCAGAAGCAGCTTTCTGCCAAGCTCCAGTTTACAAGCGCTAACCGGTAAGAGAAGGCGCTACCTCTCGAACCGAGTAATCCTTGCAGCCGGAGTCTGCTGAGAACGCCCATGAAAAAGAGTAAAGGCTCCTAAAGGAAGCAAGAGCAGATCCTCTGTTTTCCTGTATGTATAAGCTTTTGAGAGCGAGAGACAATGCCGGGAAATCCTTTTATCCCTGGAACTTATTCATTGATGAGAAAGCCCTGGATGCTTTACCGTCACGGGCTTAGTCTCTACTCTGCCTGGAGAAAACACAAAAGAGTGAAGGTCACAGACTGTGCTGTGGAACCGCTGCCTTGTGTGCTTACATGATTCTGCAAAAGCAGTTCACAGAGGCTGATGAGAATGCAGACGAAAACAGGGATCCCTCGTCCTTAAAGCATGAGCTGGTCATCTGATAATTTCTGCTTTAATTATATTGTTAGAAGATGAAATGTCAAGGCAAAACATTAACTAAAAGCAGGTTCACTGATGAGCAAGATTTTAGACTCAGGTGGGTGCACTGTGATGTGATGCTGGAAATCTCAAAGGACTGTTCCTTGAGGGAGGCAAGGAGCAGGCTGCCGGGATGTCTGTGGAACTGCGGCCAGACGCAGCTCTCTGCCAACCTTCAGTTTACAGCGCAAGCCGGTAAGAGAAGGTGCTACCTCTGGATGTAAGGAACGCTTGCAGCCGGAACCTGCTGTGAAAACCGGGGACGCAGTGTGAAGGTTGTTCAAGAAAGCAAGAGCAGTTCCTCTGTTTGCCTGTATTTGTAAGCCTTCGAGAGAGGAATAACCTGCCGGGGAAATGCTTTTTCTTCTAGCAGCTATTCATGGATGAACAAGTCCGGGAAGGTTTACAATCCAGGGGTGAGTTTTGGCTCTCCCTTGGAGAAAACACAAAACCGTGCAGTTCAGAGAACGTGCTGTGGATTCGCTGCCTGCTGAGGTAACACGTTTCAGCAGAAAGAGTTTGCAGATGCTGATGAGAATGCACAGGAAAAACGGGTTCCCCTCGTCTTGACACGTGTAGATCATCTTGTTATTTGTGCTTTAAATACATTGTTAGAACATGAAATGTCATGCTGAAACATTTCCCAAATAGCAAGTTTATGAGGGAGCAAGATTTTAGACTCATGTGCATGTGCTGTGATGTGATGCTAGAAATCTGAAATGACTGTTCCTCAGGGAGGCAAGAAGCAGACTGCCAGGATGTCTGTGGAACCGCGGCCAGAGACAGCTTTTTGAGCGGCTTTAGTTTAGAGAGCTAGCCGGTAAGAGAAGGCGCTGTCTCCGGACCAAAGTAATGTTTGCAGCCGGAGCCTGCTGTGAAAACCGGTGAAACAGTGTGAAGGCTGCTCAAGAAAGCAAGAGCAACTCCTCTGTTTTCCTGTATTTGTAAGTCTTCGAGAGAGGAATAATCTGCCGGGGTAATGCTATTCATGGATGAACAAGTCTGGGTTGCTTTACAACCAAGTGGTTAGTTTGGGGATGGAAACAAGATTTGGGGAAAATGAACCCAGTATGGGGGGAAAAACTCGATTTTGGGGAAAATGAACCCAGTTTTGGGGGACATCCCCCCCCCCAATTTTAGGGGAAATGAACACAGTTTGGGGGAAAAACCCGATTTTTGGGAAAATGAACTCAATTGGGGGGAAAAACACGATTTTGGGGAAAATGAACCCAGTTTAAGGGGAAAAACCCGATTTTGGGGAAAACAAACCCAGCTCAGGGGGAAAAACCCGATTTTGGGGAAAATGAACCCAGTTTAAGGAGAAAAACCCGATTCTCGGGAAAATGAACCCAGTTTGAAAGGTAAAAATGGATAATGGGGAAAACGAACCCAGTTTGGTGGAAAAACCCCGATTTAGAGGAAAATGGACATACTTCTTTTGGGTAAAGACCGAGTTTATTGAAAATGGACCCAGTTTAAGGTGGAAAAACCCAATTTTGGTGAAAATGAACACAGCTCAGAAAAAAAAACTATTTTGGGGAATATGAACCCGGTTTGCGAGGGAAAACCCAGTTTGAAGGAAAATGAACCCAATTTTGGGGAGGACACCCCCCCCCCCCCCCGATTTTAGGGGAAATGAACACAGTTTGGGGGAAACACACGATTTTTGGGAAAATGAAACCAATTGTGTGGGGAAAAACCCGATTTTGGGGAAAATGAACCACGTTTGGGGGGAAAAAAAACTGACTTTGTGGAAAATGAATCCATTTTCAGGGGAAAAACCTGATTTTGGGGAAAATGAACCCAGTTTGGGGGGAAAACCCCGATTTTGGGGAAAATGAACCCAGTTTCGGAGGAAAAACACGATTTTCGGCAAAATTAGAAGAGTTTATGGGGAAAAAAGTGATTTTGGGGAAAATGAACCCAGTTTTGAGTGAAAAAACACATTATGGGGAAAATGAACCCTTTTTTTTGAGAAAATCGGATTATGGGGAAAATGATCCCATTTTGGGATGAAAAAAATGGATTTTGGGGAAAATGAACCCAGTTTAGGAGGAAAAACCCTATTTGTGGGAAAATGAACACTTTTTGCTGGGAAAAATGTGAATTTGGGGGAAAATGAACCAAGTTTAGTGGAAAAAAATGATTTTGGGGAATATGAACCCACGGTGGGGGGAAAACGCGATTTTGGGGAAAAAGAGCCCAGTTTGGGGGAAAAAAACCCCGATTTTGGGGAGAATTAACACAGTTTCAGAGAAAAAAAACATATTTCGGGAAAAAAGAACCCAGTTTGGGGGGAAAAAAACGATTTGGGGATAAATGAACCCAGTTAGAGGGGAAAGACCCGATTATGGGGAAACTGAACACATTTTGGGGGGGGAAACCTGGTTTTTGGTAAAATGAACCCAGTTTGGGGGGAAAAATCCCGATTTTGGGGAAAACGAACCCAGTTTGGGGGAGAAAAACCCGATTTTAGGGGAAATGAACCCTGTTTGGGGAAAACCCCAAATTTAGGGGAAATGAACACTGCTGGGGTTAAGAAATATTTTTTGGGGAAAATGAACCCAGTTTAGGGGGGAAAAAAACCGATTTTGGGGAATATGAACCCAGTTTGGGGGAGAAAAACCCGATTTTAGGGGAAATGAACCCTGTTTGGGTGAAAAAAACCTGACTTTGTGAAAAATTAAATCAGTTGTGTGGGGAAAACCCCGGTTTTGGGGAAAATGAACCTAGTTGGGGGCAGGGGGGAATCTGAATTTGTGGAAAATGAACCCAGCTTGGGGGAAAAAAAAGATTTGAGGGAAAATGAATCCAGTTTAGGAGGAAAAACCCGATTTGAGTGAAAATGAACCCAGCTTGGGGGGAAAAACCCGATTATGGGGGCAATGAACCCAGTTTTGGAGGAAAACCACGATTTTTGGCAAAATTAGAAGAGTTTATGGGGAAAAACGTGATTTTGGGGAAAATGAACCCAGTTTTGGGCAAAAAAACACATTATGGGGAAAATGAACCCTTTTTTTTCGTAGAAAATCGGATTATGGGGAAAATGATCCTAGTTTTGGGTGAAAAAATGGATTTTGGGTAAAATGATCCCATTTTGGGGTTAAAAAGTGGATTTTGGAGAAAATGAACCCAGTTTTGGGGAAAACCCCGATTTTGGGGAAAATGAACCCAGTTTAAGGGGAAAAAACGATTTTGGGGAAAGGGAACCCAGTTTGGATGGAAAAAAAAGATTTGAGGGAAAATGAACCCAGTTTAGGAGGAAAAACCCTATTTGTGGGAAAATGAACCTTTTTTGCTGGGAAAAATGCGGATTTGGGGCGAAATGAACCCAGTTTAGTGGAAAAAAAAAAAGATTTTGGGGAATATGAACCCACTGTGGGGGGAAAAACGCAATTTTGGGGAAAAAGAGTCCAGTTTTGGGGAACCCCCCCCGATTTTGGGGAAAATTAACACAGTTTGGGCGGAAAAACATATTTCGGAAAAAAAGAACCCAGTTTGGGGGGAAAAAAACGATTTTGGGATAAATGAACCCAGTTAGAGGGGAAAGACCCGATTATGGGGAAATTGAACACATTTTGGGGGGAAAAACCTGATTTTTGGTAAAATGAACCCAGTTTGGGGGGAAAATCCCGATTTTGGGGAAAATGAACCCAGTTTGGAGGGAGAAACCCGATTTTGGGGAAAATGAAACCAGTTTAAGGGGAAAAACCCGATTTTGGGTAAAGTGAACCCATTTTTTGGGGAAAAAAAAACGATTTTGGGGAAAATGAACTCAGTTTGCTGGGAAAAACCTGATTTGGGGGAAAATGTACCCATTTTAAGGGGGAAACCCCCGATTTTGGTGAAAATGAACCCTTTTTTGGGGGAAAAAATGGATTTTGTTGAGAATGAACCCAATTTAAGGGGAAAACCCAGAATTTTGGGGAAAATGAACCCCATTTGGGGGGGAAAAAACCTGATTTTGGCGTAAATGAATCCATTTTGGGGGGGAAACCGAATTTTGGGGAAAATGAAACCAGTTTGGGGGGGGGGGGGGAAACAGATTATGGGGAAAATGTTCCCATTTTGGGGTTAAAAATACGGATTTTGTTGAAAGTGAACCCAGCTTGGAGGGGGGGGAAGATTTGAGGGAAAATGAACACATTTTTTGGGAAAAAAAAGATTTTTGGGAAAATTAACCCAGTTTATGGGAAAAACTTTATTTTGGGGAAAATGAACCCAGTTTTGTGGGAAAAAACCCCGACTTTGCGGAAAATGACCCCAGTTTGGGGGGGAAAACCTGATTTTGGGAAAAATGAAGCCAGTTGGGTGGGGGAAACCTGATTTTGGGGAAAATGAATGCAGTTTGGGCGTTAAAAATCCTGATTTGAGGGAAAATTAATGCAGGGGAAATGAACACTGCTGGGGGAAAGAAATATTTTTTGGGGAAAACGAACCCAGTTTAGGGGGGAAAAAAACGATTTTGGGGGAAGTGAAACCAGTTTGGGAGGAAAAAACTCATTTTGGTGAAAATGAACCCAGGTTGGGGGAAGAAACCCGATTACGGAAAAAAAATGAGCCCTTTAGGGGGAGAAAACCCGATTTTGGGAAAATGAACCAAGTTTGGTGGGAAAATTCTGATTTTGGTGAGAATGAAAGCAGTTTGGGGGAGGAAAAACCTGATTTGAGGGAAAATTAACCCATTTTAGGGGTAAAAGCTGATTTTGGGGAAAATGAACCCAGTTTGGAGAGGGAAATCCTGGATTTTGGGGAAAATGAACCCAGTTTAAGACACAAAACCAGATTTTGGGCAAAATAAAACCAGTTTGGGGAGGAAAAAACTGATTTTGGGGGAAATTAAACTAGTTTGGGTGGAAAAACCGGATTATGGAAAAAAATGAACCCACAAAACTGGGTTCATTTCCACCAAATCGGGTTTTTTTCTGCCAAACTGGGTTAATTTTCTGCAAAATCAGTTGTTTCCATGCAAACCGGGTTCATTTTCCCCCAAAATCGGCTTTTACCCCTAAAATGGGATAATTTTCCCTCAAATCGTTTTTTTTCCCCCCAAACTGTGTTCATTTTCTCCAAATTCCTATTTTTCCATGCAAAAATGGATAATGGGTAAAATGAACCCAGTTTGGTGGAAAAGATCCCGATTTGAGAGAAAATCAAGCCATTTTGGGGGGGAAAAACCTGATTTGAGGGAAAATTAACCCAGGTTTGGGGGAAATAACCTGATTTTGGGGAAAATGAACCCAGTTTGGGGGGAAAACCCGATTTTGGGGAAAATTAATCTAGTTTTGGGGAAAAAAACGATTTGAGGGGAAATGAACCCAGTTTGGATGGAGAAAAAAAACGATTTGAGAGAAGATGAAGCCAGTTTTGGGGGGAAAACCCGATTTGAGGAAAACTGAACCCAGTTTTAGGGGGAAAAATTTGATTTTGGGGAAAATGAACCCAGTTTTATGGGAAAAACCCAATTTTGGGGAAAATGAATGCAGTTTGGGGGTTAAAAATCCTGATTTGAGGGAAAATTAATGCAGTTCAAGGGAGATAAACCCAATTTTGGGGTTTTTTTTGGAAAACCCGAATTTAGGGGAAATGAATCCAGTTTGGGGGGAAAAAAACCGATTTTGGGGAAAATGAACCCAGTTTGGGGGGAAAACCCGATTTTGGGGAAAATTAATCTAGTTTTGGGGAAAAAAACGATTTGAGGGGAAATGAACCCAGTTTTAGGGGGAAAAATTTGATTTTGGGGAAAATGAACCCAGTTTTATGGGAAAAACCCAATTTTGGGGAAAATGAATGCAGTTTGGGGGTTAAAAATCCTGATTTGAGGGAAAATTAATGCAGTTCAAGGGAGATAAACCCAATTTTGGGGTTTTTTTTGGAAAACCCGAATTTAGGGGAAATGAATCCAGTTTGGGGGGAAAAAACCCAATTTTGGGGAAAATGAAGCCAGTTTGGGGGGAAAAAACAGATTTTAGGGAAAATGAACCCAGTTTCATAGAAAAACTCGATTTTTGGGAAAATGAACCGAGTTTGGGGAGGAAAAATCTGATTTTTGGGGAAACAAACCCATTTTGGGGGACAAACCTGATTTTTGGGAAAATGAACACAGTTCGTGTGGAAAAAAACGATAATGGAAAAAAATGAACTCATTTTGGGGGAAATGAAAGCAGTTTGGGGGGTAAATATCGAGATTTGAGTGAAACTTAACCCAGTTTCTGGGTTTAAATCCAATTTTGGAGAAAATGAATCCAGTTTCGGGGAAAAAAACCTGATTTTGGGGAAAATAAACCCAGTTTTCGAGGAGGAAATCCGATTTTGGGGAAAATGAACCCATTTTGCTTAGAAAAATAGGATTTTGGAGAAAATGAACACAGTTTGGGGAAAATAAACCCAATTTGAGAGAAAATGGACCCAGTTTGGGGTGCAAAACCCCCGATTTTGGGGGAAATGAATCCAGTTTGCGAGGAAAAAAAAGGATAACGGGAAAATGAACCCAGTTTGGGAGAAAAACCCAAATTTAGAGGAAAATTATCCCAGCTTTGAGGGGGAAAACCCAATTTTAGGGGAAAAATAAACGCAGTTTAAGGGACAAAACCCGATTTTGCGCAAAATGTACCCAGTTTGGGGAGGAAAATCTGATTTTGGGGAAAATGAAGCCAGTTTGGGAGGAAAAACCTGATTATGGAAAAGAAATGAACCCATTTTGCGAGGAAAACCTGATTTGGGGAAAATAAACTCAGTTGGGGGGGGAAACCCCAATGTTGGGGAAAATGAACCTGGTTTGATGGAGAAAAATAATTTTTGGGAAAATTGAACCCAGTTTGGGAGCAAAAAACCCTATTTTGGGGAAAATGAAAGCCATTTGGGGAGGGGGGAATCGCGATTTGAGGAAAACAACACAGTTTTGGGGTATAAATCCGATTTTGGGGAAATGAACCCAGTTTCAGGGGGAAAAACGATTTTGGGGGAAATAAACCCAGTTTTCGGGGAGGAAACCCGATTTTAGGGAAAATGAACACATTTTGTGTGGAAAAATAGGATTTTGGAGAAAAATGAACTCAGTTTGGGGGAAAAAAATCTGACTTGAGAGAAAATGAAGCCTGTTTTGGGGAAAAAAATCTGATTTTGGGGAAAATGAACCCAGTTTGGAGGGAGAAACCCGATTTTGGGGAAAATGAAAGCTGTTTGGGGGGAAAAGCCCGATTTGAGGGAAAATAAACACAGATTAGGGGTATAAAGATGATTTTGGAGAAAATGGACCCAGTTTGGGGTGCAAAAACCCGGTTTTGGGGGAAATGAATCCAGTTTTCAGAAAGGAAATCTGATTTTGGGGAAAATGAACCCTGTTTGCGGGTAAAAATCCAATTTGAGGGGAAATGAACACGTTTATGGGGGGAAAAAACAATTTTGAGGAAAATGAACCCAGTTTGTGGGGAAAAACCCAATTTGAGGGGAAATGAACCCAGTTTGGGGGGAAAACCCGATTTTGGGGAAAAGCAAACCAGTTTAGGGGGATAACCCCTATTTTGGGGAAAATGATTCCAGTTTGCAGGGAGAAAAATGGGTAATGGAAAAAAAGCAACCCAATTTGGGGGAAACCCCCCAATTTAGAGGAAAATGAATCCAGTTTTGGGGGAGAACCCCAACTTTAGGAGAAATGAAGCCAGTTAGGGTTGGAAAAACAATTTTGGGGAAAATAAACCCAGTTTGGGGGGAGAAACCCAATTTTAGGGAAAATGAACCAAGTTTTGTGGAAAAAATCCGATTTTGGCAAAATTGAACCCAGTTTGGGGAGGAAAAACCTGATTTTGGGGAAAATGAACACAGTTCGGGTGGGAAAACTCGATCATGGAAAAAAATGAACTCATTTTGGGTGGAGAAACCCGATTTTGGGGAAAATGAAGCCAGGTTTTGGGGGATAAAACCCGATTTTGAGAAAAGTGAACCCAGTTAGTGGGAAAAAAACTCGATTTGAGGGAAACTGAACCCAGTTTAGGGCCAAAAAAATGATTTTGGGGAAATGAACCTATTTTTCTTCTTTTTGGGAAAAACCCGATTTTGGGGAAAATAAGCACAGTTTTCTGGGGGGAAAAAAAAAAGGATTTTGTGGAAAATGAACCCAGTTCGGGGGAAAAAAAAACAATTTGAGGGAAAATAAATGCATTTTAGGGGGGAGAAACCTGAATTTAGGGAAAATGAACCCAGTTTCTTGGAAAAAAATATTTTGGCAAAAATGTACCAAGTTTGGGGAGGAAAAACCTGATTTTGGGGAAAATGAACCCAGTTCTGATGGGAAAACCCGATTATGGGAAAAAAAATGAACTCATTTTGGGGGAAAAACCCAAACTGGGTTCATTTTTTTTTCCATAATCTGGTTTGTCCACCCAAATTAGTTTAATTTCCCCACAAATCAGTTTTTTTCTCCCCAAACCGGTTTTATTTTGTCCAAAATCGTGTTTTGTCCCTTAAACTGGGTTCATTTTCCCCAAAATCCAGGATTTTCCCAAATGGTTTAGATGATGGATGGTGTTAGTGTTGGTGTTAGTGTTAGGTAATAGGTTGGACTTGATGATTTCAGAGGTCCTTTCCAACCTTGTGATACTGTGATACTGTGTGATTTTGGGGGGGAAAAATACCACTATTGGGAAAAATGAACACAATTTGTGGTGAAAACTCGATTTTGGGCAAAATGAAGCCAGTTTTGTAGAGGAAAAAAACTGATTTAGGGGGAAATGAAACCATTTTGGGTGGTTAAAATCCAATTTTCCCGGAAATGAACAGAGTTTGGGGGGAAAAAATATGATTTTGAGGGAAATGAACGCAGCTTGGAGGGAAAAAGCCTATTTTGGGGAGAAAGAACCCAGTTTTGGGGAGAAAACCCGATTTTTGGGAAAATGAAACAATTTTGCTGGGATAAAACCAGATTTCGTGGAAAATGAACGCATTTTGGGGGGGATATATACCTCTTTTAGGGGAAAATGAACCCAGCTGTGGGGGGGAACCCCATTTTGGGGGAAAATTAACCCAGATTTGGTGATAAAACCTGATTTTGGGAAAATTAACACAGTTTAGGGGGATAAAACCTATTTTGGGGAAAATGAACCCAGTTTTCGGGGAATAAACCTGATTATGGGGAAAATGAATCCAGTTTGCTAGGAAAAAAATGGATAACGGGGAAAATGAAACCAGTTTAAGGGAGAAAACCCCAAATTTAGAGGAAAATGGACCCAGTTTTGAGGGGGAACCCCCAAATTTAGGGGAAATGAAGCCAGTTTGGGTGGGAAAACCCGATTATTTTTATGGGAAAAAACCGAACTCATTTTGGGGGAAAAACCCAAACTAGGTTCATTTTTTTCCACCCAAACTAGTTTAATTTCCCCCCAAAAAATCAGTTTTTCCTCCCCAAACTGGTTTCATTTTGCCCAAAATCGGATTTTGTCCGCCAAATTGGGTTCAGTTTCCCCAAAATCGAGGATTTCCCCACCCAAATTGGGTTCATTTTCCCCAAAATCGGTTTTTACCCCTAAAATGGGTTAATTTCCCCTCAAATCAGGATTTTCCCCCCCAAACTGCTTTCATTCTCACCAAAATAAGAATTTTCCCACCAAATTTAGGTTCTTTTCCCCAAAATCGGGTTTTTCCCCCAAAAGGGTTCATTGTTTTCCATAATCGGGTTTTTTCCTCCAACCTGGGTTCATTTTCCCCAAAATGCGTTTTATCCTCCCAAACTGGTTTCACTTCCACCAAAGTCCGTTTTTTCCTTCCCAAATTTGGTTGATTTTGCCCAAAATTAGGTTTTGTCCCTTAAACTGGATTCATTTCCCCCAAAATCGTGTTTTTGCACCCCAAACTGTGTCCGTTTTCCCCAAAATCGACTTTATCCCCGTAAACTGCGTTAATTTTTCCTCAAATCGTTTTTTTTCCCCCCAAAATTCCATTCATTTTCCCCAAAATCGGGTATTTCTCCCCAAACTGCATTCATTTTCCACAAAATCCTTTCCCCCCCCCCCCCAAAAAAAATTGGGTTTATTTTCCGCCAAATTGGGTTTTTCTCCCAAAAACTGGCTTCATTTTCCCCAAAATCAGATTTTTCCCCCTAAAACTGGGTTCAGTTTCCCTCAAATCGGGTTTTTCCCTCCAAACAGGGTTCATTTTCCCCATTTTCCTGACGACCTGGGTTCATTGTCCCCATAATCGGGTTTTCCCCACAAACCGATTTCACTTTCCCCAATATCTTTTTTTCCCCAAAAATCTCTGTTCATTTTCCACAAAACCGAGGTTGTTTCCCCCCCCCAAAATCCCAAGTTTCTGTCTGTTCCTCAGGAAAGCAAGAAGCAGACTGCCGGGATGTCTGTGGAACCGCGGCCAGATAGAGCTTTTTGAGAGGCTTCAGTTCACAGACTTAGCCATTACGAGAAGGCGCTGTCTCCGGACCAAAGTAATGTCTGCAGACGGAGCCTGGTGTGAAAGCCGGGGGAACACTGTGATGGCTGCTCAAGAAAGCAAGAGCAGCTCCTCTGTTTGCCTGTATTTGTAAGCCTACGAGCGAGGAATACCCTGCCGGTAAAATGCTTGCTCTTCTAGCAGCTATTCATGGTAGAATATTCCTGGATTCTTTGAAATCAAGGGGTTGGTTTCTGCTCTCCCTTGGAGAAAACACAAAACCGTGCAGTTCAGAGAATGTGCTGTGGATTCCCTGCCTGCCGTGGTAACACGTTTCAGCACTAAGAGTTTGCAGCGGCTGATGAGAATGCACAGGAAAACAGGGATCCCTCGTCCATGAAAAGCATGAGCCGATCATCTGGATATTTTACCCTTTAATTACATTGTTAGAAGATGAAATGTCATGCTAAAACATTTCCCAAAGAGCAAGATTATATGGGAGAAAGATTTTAGACTCGTGGATGCGCTGTGATGTGACGCTAGAAATCGGAACTGAGTGTTCCTCAAGGAGGCAAAAAGCAGACTGCCGGGATATCTTTGGAACCGCGGCCAGAGACAACTTTTTGAGAAGTTTCAGTTTACAGACTTAGCCGGTAAGAGAAGGCGCTGTCTCCGGACCAAAGTAATGTTTGCAGCCGGAGCTTGGTGTGAAAGCCGGGGGAACACTGTGAAGACTGCTCAAGGGAGCAAGAGAAACTCCTCTGTTTGCCTGTTTTTTGTAAGCCTACGAGCGAGGAATACCCTGCCGGTAAAATGCTTGCTCTTCTAGCAGCTATTCATGGTAGAACATTCCTGGATTCTTTGAAATCAAGGGGTTGGTTTCTGCTCTCCCTTGGAGAAAACACACACCCGTGCAGTTCAGAGAATGTGCTGTGGATTCCCTGCCTGCCGTGGTAACACGTTTCAGCACTAAGAGTTTGCAGCGGCTGATGAGAATGCACAAGAAAACAGGGATCCCTCGTCCATGAAAAGCACGAGCAGATCATCTGATAATTTGCCCTTTCATTACATTGTTAGAAGATGAAATGTCATGCTAAACCATTTCCCAAATAGCAAGATTATGTGGGAGAAAGATTTTTAGACTGAGTGTTCCTCAAGGAGGCAAGAAGCAGACTGCCTGAATGTCTTTGGAACTGCGGCCAGAGACAACTTTTTGAGAAGTTTCAGTTTACAGAGCTAGCCAGTAAGAGAAGGCGCTGTCTCCGGACCAAAGTAATGTTTGCAGCCGGAGCTTGGTGTGAAAGCCGGGGGAACACACTGAAGGCTGCTCAAGGGAGCAAGAGAAACTCCTCTGTTTGCCTGTCTTTTGTAAGCCTTCGAGACGGAATACCCGGCAGGGTATATGCTTTTTCTTGTAGCAGTTATTCATGGATGAACAAGTCCGGGAGGCTTTACAATCAAGTTGTTAGTCTGGGGGGGAAAACCCGATTTTGGGGAAAATGAAACCAGTTTCGGGAAGAAACCTGATTTTGGGTAAAAAGAACCCAGGTTGGGGGAAAAATTCCGCTTTTGGGAAAAATGAACCCAGTTTAGGAGTATAAACCCCATTTTGGGGAAAATAAACCCCCTTTGGGGGGGGGAGGGGGACGACCCACTTTTGGGTAAATTGAACCAGGTTTTGGTAGGATAAAACCCGATTTTGGGCAAAATGAAACCAGATTGGGGAGGAAAACCTGATTTTGGGGAAATTTAACTAGTTTGGGTGGAAAATCCCGATTATGGAAAAGAAAATGAACCCAGTTTGGGTTTTTCCCCCAAAATGAGTTCGTTTTTTCCCATAATCGGGTTTTCCTACCCGAACTGGCTTCATTTTCCCTAAAATCGGGTTTCTCCCCCCAAACTGGGTTGATTTTCCCCAAAATTGGTTTTTCCCCCCAAAATTGGGTTTATTTTCCCCAAAATCGGGGTTTTTTTTCCCTCCCCAAGAATGGGTTCCTTTTCCCAAAATATTTTTTTTGCCCTAAACTGGCTTCACTTTTCCTCAAATTAGTTTTTTCCCCCCAACCTGGGTTCATTTTCCTCAAAACCGGGTTTTATCCCCCCAACCTGGGTTCATTTTCTACAAAATCGGGTTTATCCCCCTGAACAGGGTCAATTTTCCCTCAAGTGGCTTCATTTCCCGTGAAATTGGGTTTTTACCCAAAAACTGGGTTCATTTTCCTCTAAATTGCGGGGGTTCCCCCAAAATGGGTTTATTTTCCCCATTACTCATTTTTTTCCTTTGCAAACTGGAATGATTTTCCCCAAAATAGGGTTTTTCCCCCTAAACAGGGTTGCTTTTCCCCAAATCGTTTTTTTTCCCCCAAATGGGTTCATTTCCCCTCAAATTGGGTTTTCCCACACAAAAGGTGTTCATTTTCCCCCAAATCGGGTTTCCCCCTGAAAACTGGGTTTATTTCCCCCAAAATCGGGTTTTTCCCCCAAAACTGGGTTCTTTCTCCCAAAAATAGGCTTTTTCCCTCCAAGCTGCGTTCATTTCCCTCAAAATCATATTTTTTCCTCCCAAACTCGGTTCATTTCCGGGAAAATTGGATTTTAACCACCCAAAATGGTTTCATTTCCCCCTAAATCAGTTTTTTTCCTCTACAAACTGGCTTCATTTTGCCCAAAATCGAGTTTTCACCACAAATTGTGTTCATTTTTCCCAATAGTGGTATTTTTTCCCCCAAAATGGGTTCATTTTCAACGAAATCTGGTTTTATCCCAGCAAAATTGTTTCATTTTCCCCAAAATTGGGGTTTTACCCCCAAACTGGGTTAATTTTCCCCAAAATCGGATTATTTCCCCCGAACCTGGGATAATTTTCCCTCAAATCAGGTTCCCCCCCCCCAAAATGGCTTCATTTTCTCTCAAATTGGGATCTTTTCCACCAAACTGGGTTCATTTTACCCATTATCCATTTTTTATCTCCCCAAACTGGATTCATTCCCCCCAAAATCGGGTCTTTTCCCCAAAAATTGGCTTCATTTTCTCTCAAATCAGATTTTTTCCCCCAAACTGCCTTCATTTTCTCTCAAATCGGGTTTTTTTTCCCCCAAACTGATTTCATTTTTTCCAAAATCATATTTTTCCATCAAAAATGTGTTCATTTTCCCCAAAATCAGGTTTCCTCCTGTGTTTATTCCCCCAAAATGAGTTTTTTCCCCCAAAAACTGGATTCATTTTCCCCAAAATTGGATTTATACACCGAAACTGGGTTAAGTATCACTCAAATCACGATTTTTACCCCCCAAATTGCTTTCATTTTCCCCAAAATCGGGGTTTTCCCGAAAATGAGTTCATTTTTTTCCATAATTTTTTTTTCCATCCAAACTATGTTCATTTTCCTGAAAATCAGGTTTTCCCCCCCAAATGTGTTCATTTCCCCCAAAACCAGATTTTTCCTCACCAAACTGGTTTCGTTTTCGCCAAAATCGAGTTTTTCCACGACACTGAGTTCATTTTCCTTAAAATCTGGTTTTCCTCCCCAAACTGGCTTCATTTTCCCCAAAATTGTTTTTTTCAATCCAAACTGGCTTCATTTCCCCTAAAATTGGGGTTTCCCCGAAAAACTGGGTTAATTTTCCTCTAAATTGGGGGTTTTCCCCCAAAATGGGTTCATTTTCCCCATTACCCATTTTTTCCCCATAATCTGGAATAATTTTCACCAAAAAAGATTTCTCCCCCTAAACTGGGTTCCTTTTCCCCAAAATCGTTTTTTTCCCCCCCAAACTGCGTTAATTTTCCTCAAAAGCGGGTTTTCACCCCCCAAAAACGGGTTCATTTCCCCTAACATCATGTTTTTTCCCACAAAACTGGGTTCATTTCCTCCAAATCGGGTTTTTTCCTCCCAAACTGGGTTCATTTTCCACAAAATCCTTTTTTACCCCCAAAACTGGGAGGTTTTTTTGCCCAAAATCGGGTTTTTCCCAAAACAAAATTGGGTCAATTTTGCCAAAATCAGTTTTTTTCCCCTAAACTGGGTTCTGTTACCCTCAAATCGGGTTTTCCCCCCAAAACTGGCTTCGTCTTCTCTCAAATTGGATTTTTTTCCCCCAAACTGGGTTCATTTTCCACAAAATCGGGTTTTCCCCCTTCAACCAGTGTTCATTTCCTACAAAATTTTGAGAAAATGAACCCAGTTTGGGATAAAAACCCGATTTTGGGGAAAATGAATCCAGTTTGCGAGGAAAAAAAATTGGATAATGGGGAAAATGAACCCAATTTTGGGGGAAAACCCCATTTTGAGGGGAAATAAACCCCGTTTGGGGGGAAAAAAACGATTTTGGGGGAAATGAACCCAGTTTGGTGGGAAAAAAACGATTTTGGGGGAAATGAACCCAGTTTGGTGGGAAAAAACATGATTTTAGGGGAAATGAACCCGTTCTTGGGGGAACAAACCCGTTTTTGAGGAAAATTAACTCATTTTGGGGGGGAGGGGGAAATAGATATTGTGTAAAATGAATCCAGTTTTGGGGGAGAACAGATTTTGAGGGGAAAAAAAGCCCAGATTGGGGGAAAAAAACAATTTTAGGGAAAATGAACCCCTTTTGCATGGAAATACCCGATTTTAGCGGAAAATTAACCCAGTTTGGGGGGGCGGGGGGAAAGATTTTTGGGAAAAGGCACCCAGTTTAGGGGGAAAAAAAATCCTATTTTGGGGAAAATTATTCCAGTTTGTGGGGGAAAAAATGGGTAATGGGGAAAATAAACCCATTTTGGGGGAAAACCCCCAATTTAGTGGAAAATGAACCCACTTTTTTTTGGGAAAACCCAATTTTAGGGGAAATGAAGCCAGTTTGGGGAGGAAAACCAGATTTTAGGGAAAATGAAACAATTTTGCTGGGTTAAAACCAGATTTCGTGGAAAATGAACCATTTTGGGGCAAAAATACCACTACTGGGGAAAATGAACCCAATTTGTGGTGAAAACTCGATTTTGGGCAATATGAATCCAGTTGGTGGAGGAAAAATACCTGATTTGGGGGGAACTGAAACAATTTTGGGTGGTTAAAATCCAATTTTCCCTGAAATGACCAGAGTTTGGGGGGGAAAACATTTAATTTGAGGGAAATGAACGCAGCTTGGAGGGAAAAAGCCTATTTTTGGGAGAAAGAATCCAGTTTTGGGGAGAAAACCCGATTTTTGGGAAAAGAAAAAATTTTGCTGGGATTAAACCAGATTTCGTGGAAAATGAACCCATTTTGGGGGGAAAAATACCTCTTTTGGAGAAAATGAACCCAGTTTGTGGTGAAAACACGATTTTGGTGAAAATGAACCCAGTTGGGGGGGGGGGGGAACCCCATTTTGGGGGAAAATTAACACAGTTTATGGTGATAAACCAGATTTGGGGGAAAATTAACCCAGTTTTGGTGATAAAACCTGATTTTGGGAAAATTAACACAGTTTAGGGGGATAAAACCTATTTTGGGGAAAATGAACCCAGTTTTCGGGGAATAAACCTGATTGTGGGGAAAATTAACAGAGTTTGCTAGGAAAAAAATGGATAACGGGGAAAATGATCCCAGTTTAAGGGAGAAAACCCCAAATTTAGAGGAAAATGGACCCAGTTTTGGGGGGGAAAACCCAAATTTAGGGGAAATGAAGCCATTTTGGGTGGAAAAACCTGATTACGGAAAAGAAATGAACCCATTTTGGGAGGAAAACTTGATTTTGGAAAAATAAACTCAGTTTAGGGGGACAAGCCCAATTTTGGGTAAAATGAACCCGGTTTGGTAGAAGAAACCCCAATTTTGGGAAAATTGAACCCAGTTTGGGAGCAAAAACCCTATTTTGTGGAAAATGAAAGCAGTTTGGGGAAAAAAAATCACGATTTGAGGAAAACTTAATGCAGTTTCGGGGTATATATCCGATTTTGGGGAAAATGAACCCAGTTTGCAGGGAAAAATCCAATTTGAGGGGAAATGAACCCAGCGTGGGGGGAAAAAAACAATTTTGGGGAAAATGAACCACTTTTGCGTGGAAAAACCCGATTTTGAGGAAAATTAACGCAGTTTGGGGGGAACCCCCCCGATTTTGGGGAAAAGCAACCCAGTTGAGGGGGAAAAAAAACTATTTTGGGGAAAATGATTCCAGTTTGCCGGGAAAAAAAATGGGTAATGGATAAAATGAACCTATGTTGGGGGAAACCCCCCAATTTAGGGGAAAATGAACCCAATTTTGGAATGGGAATCCCAATTTTAGGGGAAACGAAGCAAGTTTGGGGGAAAATCCCGATTTGGGGGAAAATGAACCCAGTTTGGGGGTAGAAACACGATTTTAGAGAAAATGAACCCAGTTTTGTGGAAAAAAAAGATTTTCGCAAAAATGAACCCAGATTGGGGAGGAAACCCCTGATTTAGGGGAAAATTAACCCCGTTTGGGTTCTAAATAATTTGAGGAAAACTGAAGCCAGTTTAGGGGGAAAAAAAGATTTTTGGAAAAGGAACCCATTTTTTGGGGGGGGAACCCCGATTTTGGGGAAAATCAACCCAGTTTGGGGGGAGAATCCCGATTTTAGGGAAAATGAACCCAGTTCGGGTGGGAAAACCCGATTATGGGAAAAAAACGAACTCATTTTGGGGGAGAAAAACCAAACTGGGTTCATTTTTTTTTCCATAATCGGGATTTTCCGCCCAAACTAATTTAATTTCCCCAAAATCAGGTTTTTCCTCCCCAGACTGGTTTCATTTTGCCCAAAATCGGGTTTTATCCCACCAAAACCTGGTTCAATTTCCCCAAAATTGGGGTTCCCCCCCCCCAACCTGGGTTCATTTTCTACAAAATCGGGTTTATCCCCCTGAACAGGGTCAATTTTCCCTCAAGTGGCTTCATTTCCCGTGAAATTGGGTTTTTACCCAAAAACTGGGTTCATTTTCCTCTAAATTGCGGGGGTTCCCCCAAAATAGGTTTATTTTCCCCATTACTCATTTTTTTCCTTTGCAAACTGGAATGATTTTCCCCAAAATAGGGTTTTTCCCCCTAAACAGGGTTGCTTTTCCCCAAATCGTTTTTTTTCCCCCAAATGGGTTCATTTTCCCCCAAATTGGGTTTTCCCACACAAAAGGTGTTCATTTTCCCCCAAATCGGGTTTCCCCCTGAAAACTGGGTTTATTTCCCCCAAAATCGGGTTTTTCCCCCAAAACTGGGTTCTTTCTCCCAAAAATAGGCTTTTTCCCTCCAAGCTGCGTTCATTTCCCTCAAAATCATATTTTTTCCTCCCAAACTCGGTTCATTTCCGGGAAAATTGGATTTTAACCACCCAAAATGGTTTCATTTCCCCCTAAATCAGTTTTTTTCCTCTACAAACTGCCTTCATTTTGCCCAAAATCGAGTTTTCACCACAAATTGTGTTCATTTTTCCCAATAGTGGTATTTTTTCCCCCAAAATGGGTTCATTTTCAACGAAATCTGGTTTTATCCCAGCAAAATTGTTTCATTTTCCCCAAAATTGGGGTTTTACCCCCAAACTGGGTTAATTTTCCCCAAAATCGGATTATTTCCCCCGAACCTGGGATAATTTTCCCTCAAATCAGGTTTTCCCCCCCAAAATGGCTTCATTTTCTCTCAAATTGGGATCTTTTCCACCAAACTGGGTTCATTTTACCCATTATCCATTTTTTATCTCCCCAAACTGGATTCATTCCCCCCAAAATCGGGTCTTTTCCCCAAAAATTGGCTTCATTTTCTCTCAAATCAGATTTTTTCCCCCAAACTGCCTTCATTTTCTCTCAAATCGGTTTTTTTTTTCCCCAAACTGATTTCATTTTCTCCAAAATCATATTTTTCCATCAAAAATGTGTTCATTTTCCCCAAAATCAGGTTTCCTCCTGTGTTTATTCCCCCAAAATGAGTTTTTTCCCCCAAAAACTGGATTCATTTTCCCCAAAATTGGATTTATACACCGAAACTGGGTTAAGTATCACTCAAATCACGATTTTTACCCCCCAAATTGCTTTCATTTTCCCCAAAATCGGGGTTTTCCCGAAAATGAGTTCATTTTTTTCCATAATTTTTTTTTCCATCCAAACTATGTTCATTTTCCTGAAAATCAGGTTTTCCCCCCCAAATGTGTTCATTTCCCCCAAAACCAGATTTTTCCTCCCCAAACTGGTTTCGTTTTCGCCAAAATCGAGTTTTTCCACGACACTGAGTTCATTTTCCTTAAAATCTGGTTTTCCTCCCCAAACTGGCTTCATTTTCCCCAAAATTGTTTTTTTCAATCCAAACTGGCTTCATTTCCCCTAAAATTGGGGTTTCCCCGAAAAACTGGGTTAATTTTCCTCTAAATTGGGGGTTTTCCCCCAAAATGGGTTCATTTTCCCCATTACCCATTTTTTCCCCATAATCTGGAATAATTTTCACCAAAAAAGATTTCTCCCCCTAAACTGGGTTCCTTTTCCCCAAAATCGTTTTTTTTCCCCCCAAACTGCGTTATTTTTCCTCAAAAGTGGGTTTTCACCCCCAAAAAACGGGTTCATTTCCCCTAACATCATGTTTTTTTCCCACAAAACTGGGTTCATTTCCCCTAAGATTATGTTCCACCACCCCTTCCCCCCGGGTTCTTTTTCCCCAAAATCGGGTTTTTGCACCCCTAACTGGGTTCATTTTCCCCAAAATCATCTTTATCCCCCTAAACTGGGTTAATTTTCTGTCATATTGGGATTTTTTTCCCCAAAAACTGCATTCATTTTCCCCCAAATCGGGTTTTCCCCCCCAAACTGGGTTCATTTTCCACAAAATCCTTTTTTACCCCCAAAACTGGGAGGTTTTTTTGCCCAAAATCGGGTTTTTCCCAAAACAAAATTGGGTCAATTTTGCCAAAATCAGTTTTTTTCCCCTAAACTGGGTTCTGTTACCCTCAAATCGGGTTTTCCCCCCAAAACTGGCTTCGTCTTCTCTCAAATTGGATTTTTTCCCCCAACTGGGTTCATTTTCCACAAAATCGGGTTTTTCCCCTTCAACCAGTGTTCATTTCCTACAAAATTTTGAGAAAATGAACCCAGTTTGGGATAAAAACCCGATTTTGGGGAAAATGAATCCAGTTTGCGAGGAAAAAAATTGGATAATGAGGAAAATGAACCCAATTTTGGGGGAAAACCCCATTTTGAGGGGAAATAAACCCCGTCTGGGGGAAAAAAAAACGATTTTGGGGGAAATGAACCCAGTTTGGTGGGAAAACACATGATTTTAGGGGAAATGAACCCGTTCTTGGGGGAACAAACCCGTTTTTGAGGAAAATTAACCCCTTTTTGGGGGGGGGGGGAATAGATTTTGGGTAAAATGAATCCAGTTTTGGGGGAGAACCGATTTTGAGGGGAAAAAAACCCCAGATTGGGGGAAAAAAAACAATTTTAGGGAAAATGAACCCCTTTTGCATGGAAATACCCGATTTTAGCGGAAAATTAACCCAGTTTGGGGGGGCGGGGGGAAAGATTTTTGGGAAAAGGCACCCAGTTTAGGGGGAAAAAAAATCCTATTTTGGGGAAAATTATTCCAGTTTGTGGGGGAAAAAATGGGTAATGGGGAAAATAAACCCATTTTGGGGGAAAACCCCCAATTTAGTGGAAAATGAACCCACTTTTTTTTGGGAAAACCCAATTTTAGGGGAAATGAAGCCAGTTTGGGGAGGAAAACCAGATTTTAGGGAAAATGAAACAATTTTGCTGGGTTAAAACCAGATTTCGTGGAAAATGAACCATTTTGGGGGGAAAAATACCACTACTGGGGAAAATGAACCCAATTTGTGGTGAAAACTCGATTTTGGGCAATATGAATCCAGTTGGTGGAGGAAAAATACCTGATTTGGGGGGAACTGAAACAATTTTGGGTGGTTAAAATCCAATTTTCCCAGAAATGAACAGAGTTTGGGGGGGAAAACATTTAATTTAAGGGAAATGAACGCAGCTTGGAGGGGAAAAGCCTATTTTTGGGAGAAAGAATCCAGTTTTGGGGAGAAAACCCGATTTTTGGGAAAAGAAACAATTTTTCTGGGATTAAACCAGATTTCGTGGAAAATGAACCCGTTTTGGGGGGAAAAATACCTCTTTTGGGGAAAATGAACCCAGTTTGTGGTGAAAACACGATTTTGGTGAAAATGAACCCAGTTGGGGGGGGGGGGGGGGAACCCCATTTTGGGGGAAAATTAACACAGTTTATGGTGATAAACCAGATTTGGGGGAAAATTAACCCAGTTTTGGTGATAAAACCTGATTTTGGGAAAATTAACACAGTTTAGGGGGATAAAACCTATTTTGGGGAAAATGAACCCAGTTTTCGGGGAATAAACCTGATTGTGGGGAAAATTAACAGAGTTTGCTAGGAAAAAAATGGATAACGGGGAAAATGATCCCAGTTTAAGGGAGAAAACCCCAAATTTAGAGGAAAATGGACCCAGTTTTGGGGGGGAAAACCCAAATTTAGGGGAAATGAAGCCATTTTGGGTGGAAAAACCTGATTACGGAAAAGAAATGAACCCATTTTGGGAGGAAAACTTGATTTTGGAAAAATAAACTCAGTTTAGGGGGACAAGCCCAATTTTGGGTAAAATGAACCCGGTTTGGTAGAAGAAACCCCAATTTTGGGAAAATTGAACCCAGTTTGGGAGCAAAAACCCTATTTTGTGGAAAATGAAAGCAGTTTGGGGGAAAAAAATCACGATTTGAGGAAAACTTAATGCAGTTTCGGGGTATATATCCGATTTTGGGGAAAATGAACCCAGTTTGCAGGGAAAAATCCAATTTGAGGGGAAATGAACCCAGCATGGGGGGAAAAAAACAATTTTGGGGAAAATGAACCACTTTTGCGTGGAAAAACCCGATTTTGAGGAAAATTAACGCAGTTTGGGGGGAACCCCCCCGATTTTGGGGAAAAGCAACCCAGTTGAGGGGGAAAAAAAACTATTTTGGGGAAAATGATTCCAGTTTGCCGGGAAAAAAAATGGGTAATGGATAAAATGAACCTATGTTGGGGGAAACACCCCAATTTAGAGGAAAATGAACCCAATTTTGGAATGGGAATCCCAATTTTAGGGGAAACAAAGCAAGTTTGGGGGGAAAATCCCGATTTGGGGGAAAATGAACCCAGTTTGGGGGTAGAAACATGATTTTAGAGAAAATGAACCCAGTTTTGTGGAAAAAAAAGATTTTGGCAAAAATGAACCCAGTTTGGGGAGGAAACCCCTGATTTAGGGGAAAATGAACCCCGTTTGGGTTCTAAATAATTTGAGGAAAACTGAAGCCAGTTTAGGGGGAAAAAAAGATTTTTGGAAAAGGAACCCATTTTTTGGGGGGGGGGGAACCCCGATTTTGGGGAAAATCAACCCAGTTTGGGGGGAGAATCCCGATTTTAGGGAAAATGAACCCAGTT
This sequence comes from Tapera naevia, assembly GCA_033556795.1. Classification (NCBI taxonomy): domain Eukaryota; kingdom Metazoa; phylum Chordata; class Aves; order Cuculiformes; family Neomorphidae; genus Tapera; species Tapera naevia. The sequence continues at coordinate 281,400 of JAUMJJ010000511.1, forward strand.
CGGGTGGGAAAACCCGATTATGGGAAAAAAACGAACTCATTTTGGGGGAGAAAAACCAAACTGGGTTCATTTTTTTTTTCCATAATCGGGATTTTCCGCCCAAACTAATTTAATTTCCCCAAAATCAGGTTTTTCCTCCCCAGACTGGTTTCATTTTGCCCAAAATCGGGTTTTATCCCACCAAAACCTGGTTCAATTTCCCCAAAATTGGGGTTCCCCCCCCCCAACCTGGGTTCATTTTCTACAAAATCGGGTTTATCCCCCTGAACAGGGTCAATTTTCCCTCAAGTGGCTTCATTTCCCGTGAAATTGGGTTTTTACCCAAAAACTGGGTTCATTTTCCTCTAAATTGGGGGGGTTCCCCCAAAATGGGTTTATTTTCCCCATTACTCATTTTTTTCCTTTGCAAACTGGAATGATTTTCCCCAAAATAGGGTTTTTCCCCCTAAACAGGGTTGCTTTTCCCGAAATCGTTTTTTTTCCCCCAAATGGGTTCATTTCCCCTCAAATTGGGTTTTCCCACACAAAAGGTGTTCATTTTCCCCCAAATCGGGTTTCCCCCTGAAAACTGGGTTTATTTCCCCCAAAATCGGGTTTTACCCCCAAAACTGGGTTCTTTCTCCCCAAAATAGGCTTTTTCCCTCCAAGCTGCGTTCATTTCCCTCAAAATCATATTTTTTCCTCCCAAACTCGGTTCATTTCCGGGAAAATTGGATTTTAACCACCCAAAATGGTTTCATTTCCCCCTAAATCAGTTTTTTTCCTCTACAAACTGGCTTCATTTTGCCCAAAATCGAGTTTTCACCACAAATTGTGTTCATTTTTCCCAATAGTGGTATTTTTTCCCCCAAAATGGGTTCATTTTCAACGAAATCTGGTTTTATCCCAGCAAAATTGTTTCATTTTCCCCAAAATTGGGGTTTTACCCCCAAACTGGGTTAATTTTCCCCAAAATCGGATTATTTCCCCCGAACCTGGGATAATTTTCCCTCAAATCAGGTTTTCCCCCCCAAAATGGCTTCATTTTCTCTCAAATTGGGATCTTTTCCACCAAACTGGGTTCATTTTACCCATTATCCATTTTTTATCTCCCCAAACTGGATTCATTCCCCCCAAAATCGGGTCTTTTCCCCAAAAATTGGCTTCATTTTCTCTCAAATCAGATTTTTTCCCCCAAACTGCCTTCATTTTCTCTCAAATCGGGTTTTTTTTCCCCAAACTGATTTCATTTTCTCCAAAATCATATTTTTCCATCAAAAATGTGTTCATTTTCCCCAAAATCAGGTTTCCTCCTGTGTTTATTCCCCCAAAATGAGTTTTTTCCCCAAAAACTGGATTCATTTTCCCCAAAATTGGATTTATACACCGAAACTGGGTTAAGTATCACTCAAATCACGATTTTTACCCCCCAAATTGCTTTCATTTTCCCCAAAATCGGGGTTTTCCCGAAAATGAGTTCATTTTTTTCCATAATTTTTTTTTCCATCCAAACTATGTTCATTTTCCTGAAAATCAGGTTTTCCCCCCCAAATGTGTTCATTTCCCCCAAAACCAGATTTTTCCTCCCCAAACTGGGTTCGTTTTCGCCAAAATCGAGTTTTTCCACGACACTGAGTTCATTTTCCTTAAAATCTGGTTTTCCTCCCCAAACTGGCTTCATTTTCCCCAAAATTGTTTTTTCAATCCAAACTGGCTTCATTTCCCCTAAAATTGGGGTTTCCCCGAAAAACTGGGTTAATTTTCCTCTAAATTGGGGGTTTTCCCCCAAAATGGGTTCATTTTCCCCATTACCCATTTTTTTCCCCACAATCTGGAATAATTTTCACCAAAAAAGATTTCTCCCCCTAAACTGGGTTCCTTTTCCCCAAAATCGTTTTTTTTCCCCCCAAACTGCGTTAATTTTCCTCAAAAGCGGGTTTTCACCCCCAAAAAACGGGTTCATTTCCCCTAACATCATGTTTTTTCCCACAAAACTGGGTTCATTTCCACCAAATCGGGTTTTTTCCTCCCAAACTGGGTTAATTTTTCGCAAAATCAGTTTTTTCCACACAAAACGGGTTAATTTCCCCTAAAATTGTGGTTTTTTCCAACCAAACTGGGTTCATTTCCCCTAAGATTATGTTCCACCACCCCTTCCCCCCGGGTTCTTTTTCCCCAAAATCGGGTTTTTGCACCCCAAACTGGGTTCATTTTCCCCAAAATCATCTTTATCCCCCTAAACTGGGTTAATTTTCTGTCATATTGGGATTTTTTTCCCCCAAAACTGCATTCATTTTCCCCCAAATCGGGTTTCCCCCCCCAAACTGGGTTCATTTTCCACAAAATCCTTTTTTACCCCCAAAACTGGGAGGTTTTTTTGCCCAAAATCGGGTTTTTCCCAAAACAAAATTGGGTCAATTTTGCCAAAATCAGTTTTTTTCCCCTAAACTGGGTTCTGTTACCCTCAAATCGGGTTTTCCCCCCAAAACTGGCTTCGTCTTCTCTCAAATTGGATTTTTTTCCCCCAAACTGGGTTCATTTTCCACAAAATCGGGTTTTTCCCCTTCAACCAGTGTTCATTTCCTACAAAATTTTGAGAAAATGAACCCAGTTTGGGATAAAAACCCGATTTTGGGGAAAATGAATCCAGTTTGCGAGGAAAAAAATTGGATAATGGGGAAAATGAACCAATTTTGGGGGAAAACCCCATTTTGAGGGGAAATAAACCCCGTCTGGGGGAAAAAAAAACGATTTTGGGGAAATGAACCCAGTTTGGTGGGGAAAACACATGATTTTAGGGGAAATGAACCCGTTCTTGGGGGAACAAACCCGTTTTTGAGGAAAATTAACCCCCTTTTTGGGGGGGGGGAATAGATTTTGGGTAAAATGAATCCAGTTTTGGGGGAGAACCGATTTTGAGGGGAAAAAAACCCCAGATTGGGGGAAAAAAAAACAATTTTAGGGAAAATGAACCCCTTTTGCATGGAAATACCCGATTTTAGCGGAAAATTAACCCAGTTTGGGGGGGCGGGGGGAAAGATTTTTGGGAAAAGGCACCCAGTTTAGGGGGAAAAAAAATCCTATTTTGGGGAAAATTATTCCAGTTTGTGGGGGAAAAAATGGGTAATGGGGAAAATAAACCCATTTTGGGGAAAACCCCCCAATTTAGTGGAAAATGAACCCACTTTTTTTTGGGAAAAACCCAATTTTAGGGGAAATGAAGCCAGTTTGGGGAGGAAAACCAGATTTTGGGGAAAATGAAACAATTTTGCTGGTTAAAACCAGATTTCGTGGAAAATGAACCATTTTGGGGGGAAAAATACCACTACTGGGGAAAATGAACCCAATTTGTGGTGAAAACTCGATTTTGGGCAATATGAATCCAGTTGGTGGAGGAAAAATACCTGATTTTGGGGGAACTGAAACAATTTTGGGTGGTTAAAATCCAATTTTCCCAGAAATGAACAGAGTTTGGGGGGGAAAACATTTAATTTGAGGGAAATGAACGCAGCTTGGAGGGAAAAAGCCTATTTTTGGGAGAAAGAACCCAGTTTTGGGGAGAAAACCCGATTTTTGGGAAAAGACACAATTTTGCTGGGATTAAACCAGGTTTCGTGGAAAATGAACCCAGTTTTGGGGGGGAAAATACCTCTTTTGGGGAAAATGAACCCAGTTTGCGGTGAAAACACGATTTTGGTGAAAATGAACCCAGTTGGGGTGGGGAACCCCATTTTGGGGGAAAATTAACACAGTTTATGGTGATAAACCAGATTTGGGGGTATAACCAGATTTGGGGGAAAATTAACCCAGTTTTGGTGATAAAACCTGATTTTGGAAAATTAACACAGTTTAGGGGATAAACCTATTTTGGGGAAAATGAACACAGTTTTCGGGGAATAAACCTGATTGTGGGAAAATTAACAGAGTTTGCTAGGAAAAAATGGATAACGGGGAAAATGATCCCAGTTTAAGGAGAAAACCCCAATTTAGAGGAAAATGGACCCAGTTTTGGGGGGGAAAACCCAAATTTAGGGGAAATGAAGCCATTTTGGGTGGAAAAAACCTGATTACGGAAAAGAAATGAACCCATTTTGGGAGGAAAACTTGATTTTGGAAAAATAAACTCAGTTTAGGGGGACAAGCCCAATTTTGGGTAAAATGAACCCGGTTTGTAGAAGAAACCCCAATTTTGGGAAAATTGAACCCAGTTTGGGAGCAAAAACCCTATTTTGTGGAAAATGAAAGCAGTTTGGGGGAAAAAAATCACGATTTGAGGAAAACTTAATGCAGTTTCGGGTATATATCCGATTTTGGGGAAAATGAACCCAGTTTGCAGGGAAAATCCAATTTGAGGGGAAATGAACCCAGCGTGGGGGGAAAAAACAATTTTGGGGAAAATGAACCACTTTTGCGTGGAAAAACCCGATTTTGAGGAAAATTAACGCAGTTTGGGGGGAAACCCCCCGATTTTGGGGAAAAGCAACCCAGTTGAGGGGGAAAAAAAACTATTTTGGGGAAAATGATTCCAGTTTGCCGGGAAAAAAAAATGGGTAATGGATAAATGAACCTATGTTGGGGGAAACACCCCAATTTAGAGGAAAATGAACCCCAATTTTGGAATGGGAATCCCAATTTTAGGGGAAACAAAGCAAGTTTGGGGGGAAAATCCCGATTTGGGGGAAAATGACCCAGTTTGGGGGTAGAAACATGATTTTAGAGAAAATGAACCCAGTTTTGTGGAAAAAAAGATTTTGGCAAAATGAACCCAGTTTGGGGAGGAAACCCCTGATTTAGGGGAAAATGAACCCCGTTTGGGTTCTAAATAATTTGAGGAAAACTGAAGCCAGTTTAGGGGGGAAAAAAAGATTTTTGGAAAAGGAACCCATTTTTTTGGGGGGGGGACCCCGATTTTGGGGAAAATCAACCCAGTTTGGGGGGAGAATCCCGATTTTAGGGAAAATGAACCCAGTTCGGGTGGGAAAACCCGATTATGGGAAAAAAACGAACTCATTTTGGGGAGAAAAACAAACTGGGTTCATTTTTTTTTTCCATAATCGGGATTTTCCGCCCAAACTAATTTAATTTCCCCAAAATCAGGTTTTTCCTCCCCAGACTGGTTTCATTTTGCCCAAAATCGGGTTTTATCCCACCAAAACCTGGTTCAATTTCCCCAAAATTGGGGTTCCCCCCCCCAACCTGGGTTCATTTTCTACAAAATCGGGTTTATCCCCCTGAACAGGGTCAATTTCCCTCAAGTGGCTTCATTTCCCGTGAAATTGGGGTTTTTACCAAAAACTGGGTTCATTTTCCTCTAAATTGGGGGGTTCCCCCAAAATGGGTTTATTTTCCCCATTACTCATTTTTTTCCTTTGCAAACTGAATGATTTTCCCCAAAATAGGGTTTTTCCCCCTAAACAGGGTTGCTTTTCCCGAAATCGTTTTTTTCCCCAAAATGGGTTCATTTCCCCTCAAATTGGGTTTTCCCACACAAAAGGTGTTTCATTTTCCCCCAAATCGGGTTTCCCCCTGAAAACTGGGTTTATTTCCCCAAAAATCGGGTTTTACCCCCAAAACTGGGTTCTTTCTCCCCAAAATAGGCTTTTTCCCTCCAAGCTGCGTTCATTTCCCTCAAAATCTATTTTTTCCTCCCAAACTCGGTTCATTTCCGGGAAAATATGGATTTTAACCACCCAAAATGGTTTCATTTCCCCTAAATCAGTTTTTTTCCTCTACAAACTGCCTTCATTTTGCCCAAAATCGAGTTTTCACCACAAATTGTGTTCATTTTCCCAATAGTGGTATTTTTTCCCCAAAATGGGTTCATTTTCAACGAAATCTGGTTTTATCCCAGCAAATTGTTTCATTTTCTCCAAAATTGGGGTTTTACCCCCCAAACTGGGTTAATTTTCCCCAAAATCGGATTATTTCCCCCGAACCTGGGATAATTTCCCTCAAATCAGGTTTCCCCCCCCAAAATGGCTTCATTTTCTCTCAAATTGGGATCTTTTCCACCAAACTGGGTTCATTTTACCCATTATCCATTTTTTATCTCCCCAAACTGGATTCATTCCCCCCAAAATCGGGTCTTTTCCCCAAAAATTGGCTTCATTTTCTCTCAAATCAGATTTTTTCCCCCAAACTGCCTTCATTTTCTCTCAAATCGGGTTTTTTTTTCCCCAAACTGATTTCATTTCTCCAAAATCATATTTTTCCATCAAAAATGTGTTCATTTTCCCCAAAATCAGGTTTCCTCCTGTGTTTATTCCCCCAAAATGAGTTTTTTCCCCAAAAACTGGATTCATTTTCCCCAAAATTGGATTTATACACCGAAACTGGGTTAAGTATCACTCAAATCACGATTTTTACCCCCCAAATTGCTTTCATTTTCCCCAAAACGGGGTTTTCCGAAAATGCAGTTCATTTTTTTCCATAATTTTTTTTTCCATCCAAACTATGTTCATTTTCCTGAAAATCAGGTTTCTCCCCCCCCAAATGTGTTCATTTCCCCCAAAACCAGATTTTTCCTCCCCAAACTGGGTTCGTTTTCGCCCAAAATCGAGTTTTTCCACGACACTGAGTTCATTTTCCTTAAAATCTGGTTTTCCTCCCCAAACTGGCTTCATTTTCCCCCAAAATTGTTTTTTCAATCCAAACTGGCTTCATTTCCCCTAAAATTGGGGTTTCCCCGAAAAACTGGGTTAATTTTCCTCTAAATTGGGGGTTTTTCCCCCAAAATGGGTTCATTTTCCCCATTACCCATTTTTTTCCCCCACAATCTGAATAATTTTCACCAAAAAAGATTTCTCCCCCTAACTGGGTTCCTTTTCCCCAAAATCGTTTTTTTTCCCCCCAAACTGCGTTAATTTTCCTCAAAAGCGGGGTTTTCACCCCCCAAAAAACGGGTTCATTTCCCCTAACATCATGTTTTTTCCCACAAACTGGGTTCATTTCCACCAAATCGGGTTTTTTCCTCCCAAACTGGGTTAATTTTTCGCAAAATCAGTTTTTTCCACACAAAACGGGTTAATTTCCCCTAAAATTGTGGTTTTTTCCAACCAAACTGGGTTCATTTCCCCTAAGATTATGTTCCACCACCCCTTCCCCCGGGTTCTTTTTCCCCAAAATCGGGTTTTTGCACCCCAAACTGGGTTCATTTTCCCCAAAATCATCTTTATCCCCCTAAACTGGGTTAATTTTCTGTCATATTGGATTTTTTTCCCCCAAAACTGCATTCATTTTCCCCCAAATCGGGTTTCCCCCCCCAAACTGGGTTCATTTTCCACAAAATCCTTTTTTACCCCCAAAACTGGGAGGTTTTTTTGCCCAAATCGGGTTTTTCCCAATACAAAATTGGGTCAATTTTGCCAAAATCAGTTTTTTTCCCTAAACTGGGTTCTGTTACCCTCAAATCGGGTTTTCCCCCAAAACTGGCTTCGTCTTCTCTCAAATTGGATTTTTTTTCCCCCAAACTGGGTTCATTTTCCACAAAATCAGGTTTTTCCCCTTCAACCAGTGTTCATTTCCTACAAAATTTTGAGAAAATGAACCCAGTTTGGGATAAAAAACCCGATTTTGGGGAAAATGAATCCAGTTTGCGAGGAAAAAATTGGATAATGGGGAAAATGAACCCAATTTTGGGGGAAAACCCCATTTTGAGGGGAAATAAACCCCGTCTGGGGGAAAAAAAAACGATTTTGGGGGAAATGAACCCAGTTTGGTGGGAAAACACATGATTTTAGGGGAAATGAACCCGTTCTTGGGGGAACAAACCCGTTTTTGAGGAAAATTAACCCCCTTTTTGGGGGGGGGGGGAATAGATTTTGGGTAAAATGAATCCAGTTTTGGGGGAGAACCGATTTTGAGGGGAAAAAAACCCCAGATTGGGGGAAAAAAAAACAATTTTAGGGAAAATGAACCCCTTTTGCATGGAAATACCCGATTTTAGCGGAAAATTAACCCAGTTTGGGGGGGCGGGGGGAAAGATTTTTGGGAAAAGGCACCCAGTTTAGGGGGAAAAAAAATCCTATTTTGGGGAAAATTATTCCAGTTTGTGGGGGAAAAAATGGGTAATGGGGAAAATAAACCCATTTTGGGGGAAACCCCCCAATTTAGTGGAAAATGAACCCACTTTTTTTTGGGAAAACCCAATTTTAGGGGAAATGAAGCCAGTTTGGGGAGGAAAACCAGATTTTGGGGAAAATGAAACAATTTTGCTGGGTTAAAACCAGATTTCGTGGAAAATGAACCATTTTGGGGGGAAAAATACCACTACTGGGGAAAATGAACCCAATTTGTGGTGAAAACTCGATTTTGGGCAATATGAATCCAGTTGGTGGAGGAAAAATACCTGATTTTGGGGGAACTGAAACAATTTTGGGTGGTTAAAATCCAATTTTCCCAGAAATGAACAGAGTTTGGGGGGGAAAACATTTAATTTGAGGGAAATGAACGCAGCTTGGAGGGAAAAAGCCTATTTTTGGGAGAAAGAACCCAGTTTTGGGGAGAAAACCCGATTTTTGGGAAAAGACACAATTTTGCTGGGATTAAACCAGGTTTCGTGGAAAATGAACCCAGTTTTGGGGGGGAAAATACCTCTTTTGGGGAAAATGAACCCAGTTTGTGGTGAAAACACGATTTTGGTGAAAATGAACCCAGTTGGGGTGGGGAACCCCATTTTGGGGGAAAATTAACACAGTTTATGGTGATAAACCAGATTTGGGGGAAAATTAACCCAGTTTTGGTGATAAAACCTGATTTTGGGAAAATTAACACAGTTTAGGGGGATAAAACCTATTTTGGGGAAAATGAACACAGTTTTCGGGGAATAAACCTGATTGTGGGGAAAATTAACAGAGTTTGCTAGGAAAAAATGGATAACGGGGAAAATGATCCCAGTTTAAGGGAGAAAACCCCAAATTTAGAGGAAAATGGACCCAGTTTTGGGGGGGAAAACCCAAATTTAGGGGAAATGAAGCCATTTTGGGTGGAAAAACCTGATTACGGAAAAGAAATGAACCCATTTTGGGAGGAAAACTTGATTTTGGAAAAATAAACTCAGTTTAGGGGGACAAGCCCAATTTTGGGTAAAATGAACCCGGTTTGGTAGAAGAAACCCCAATTTTGGGAAAATTGAACCCAGTTTGGGAGCAAAAACCCTATTTTGTGGAAAATGAAAGCAGTTTGGGGGAAAAAAATCACGATTTGAGGAAAACTTAATGCAGTTTCGGGGTATATATCCGATTTTGGGGAAAATGAACCCAGTTTGCAGGGAAAAATCCAATTTGAGGGGAAATGAACCCAGCGTGGGGGGAAAAAACAATTTTGGGGAAAATGAACCACTTTTGCGTGGAAAAACCCGATTTTGAGGAAAATTAACGCAGTTTGGGGGGAAACCCCCCGATTTTGGGGAAAAGCAACCCAGTTGAGGGGGAAAAAAAACTATTTTGGGGAAAATGATTCCAGTTTGCCGGGAAAAAAAATGGGTAATGGATAAAATGAACCTATGTTGGGGGAAACACCCCAATTTAGAGGAAAATGAACCCAATTTTGGAATGGGAATCCCAATTTTAGGGGAAACAAAGCAAGTTTGGGGGGAAAATCCCGATTTGGGGGAAAATGAACCCAGTTTGGGGGTAGAAACATGATTTTAGAGAAAATGAACCCAGTTTTGTGGAAAAAAAAGATTTTGGCAAAAATGAACCCAGTTTGGGGAGGAAACCCCTGATTTAGGGGAAAATGAACCCCGTTTGGGTTCTAAATAATTTGAGGAAAACTGAAGCCAGTTTAGGGGGAAAAAAAGATTTTTGGAAAAGGAACCCATTTTTTGGGGGGGGGGGAACCCCGATTTTGGGGAAAATCAACCCAGTTTGGGGGGAGAATCCCGATTTTAGGGAAAATGAACCCAGTTCGGGTGGGAAAACCCGATTATGGGAAAAAAACGAACTCATTTTGGGGGAGAAAAACCAAACTGGGTTCATTTTTTTTTTCCATAATCGGGATTTTCCGCCCAAACTAATTTAATTTCCCCAAAATCAGGTTTTTCCTCCCCAGACTGGTTTCATTTTGCCCAAAATCGGGTTTTATCCCACCAAAACCAAAACCTGGTTCAATTTCCCCAAAATTGGGGTTCCCCCCCCCCCAACCTGGGTTCATTTTCTACAAAATCGGGTTTATCCCCCTGAACAGGGTCAATTTTCCCTCAAGTGGCTTCATTTCCCGTGAAATTGGGTTTTTACCCAAAAACTGGGTTCATTTTCCTCTAAATTGGGGGGGTTCCCCCAAAATGGGTTTATTTTCCCCATTACTCATTTTTTTCCTTTGCAAACTGGAATGATTTTCCCCAAAATAGGGTTTTTCCCCCTAAACAGGGTTGCTTTTCCCGAAATCGTTTTTTTTCCCCCAAATGGGTTCATTTCCCCTCAAATTGGGTTTTCCCACACAAAAGGTGTTCATTTTCCCCCAAATCGGGTTTCCCCTGAAAACTGGGTTTATTTCCCCCAAAATCGGGTTTTACCCCCAAAACTGGGTTCTTTCTCCCCAAAATAGGCTTTTTCCCTCCAAGCTGCGTTCATTTCCCTCAAAATCATATTTTTTCCTCCCAAACTCGGTTCATTTCCGGGAAAATTGGATTTTAACCACCCAAAATGGTTTCATTTCCCCCTAAATCAGTTTTTTTCCTCTACAAACTGCCTTCATTTTGCCCAAAATCGAGTTTTCACCACAAATTGTGTTCATTTTTCCCAATAGTGGTATTTTTTCCCCCAAAATGGGTTCATTTTCAACGAAATCTGGTTTATCCCAGCAAAATTGTTTCATTTCCCCAAAATTGGGGTTTTACCCCCAAACTGGGTTAATTTTCCCCAAAATCGGATTATTTCCCCCGAACCTGGGATAATTTTCCCTCAAATCAGGTTTTCCCCCCCAAAATGGCTTCATTTTCTCTCAAATTGGGATCTTTTCCACCAAACTGGGTTCATTTTACCCATTATCCATTTTTATCTCCCCAAACTGGATTCATTCCCCCCAAAATCGGGTCTTTTCCCCAAAAATTGGCTTCATTTTCTCTCAAATCAGATTTTTTCCCCCAAACTGCCTTCATTTTCTCTCAAATCGGGTTTTTTTTCCCCAAACTGATTTCATTTTCTCCAAAATCATATTTTTCCATCAACAATGTGTTCATTTTCCCCAAAATCAGGTTTCCTCCTGTGTTTATTCCCCCAAAATGAGTTTTTTCCCCAAAAACTGGATTCATTTTCCCCAAAATTGGATTTATACACCGAAACTGGGTTAAGTATCACTCAAATCACGATTTTTACCCCCCAAATTGCTTTCATTTTCCCCAAAATCGGGGTTTTCCCGAAAATGAGTTCATTTTTTTCCATAATTTTTTTTTCCATCCAAACTATGTTCATTTTCCTGAAATCAGGTTTTCCCCCCCAAATGTGTTCATTTCCCCCAAAACCAGATTTTTCCTCCCCAAACTGGGTTCGTTTTCGCCAAAATCGAGTTTTTCCACGACACTGAGTTCATTTTCCTTAAAATCTGGTTTTCCTCCCCAAACTGGCTTCATTTTCCCCAAAATTGTTTTTTCAATCCAAACTGGCTTCATTTCCCCTAAAATTGGGGTTTCCCCGAAAAACTGGGTTAATTTTCCTCTAAATTGGGGGTTTTCCCCCAAAATGGGTTCATTTTCCCCATTACCCATTTTTTTCCCCACAATCTGGAATAATTTTCACCAAAAAAGATTTCTCCCCCTAAACTGGGTTCCTTTTCCCCAAAATCGTTTTTTTTCCCCCCAAACTGCGTTAATTTTCCTCAAAAGCGGGTTTTCACCCCCAAAAAAACGGGTTCATTTCCCCTAACATCATGTTTTTTCCCACAAAACTGGGTTCATTTCCACCAAATCGGGTTTTTTCCTCCCAAACTGGGTTAATTTTTCGCAAAATCAGTTTTTTCCACACAAAACGGGTTAATTTCCCCTAAAATTGTGGTTTTTTCCAACCAAACTGGGTTCATTTCCCCTAAGATTATGTTCCACCACCCCTTCCCGTTCTTTTTCCCCAAAATCGGGTTTTTGCACCCCAAACTGGGTTCATTTTCCCCAAAATCATCTTTATCCCCCTAAACTGGGTTAATTTTCTGTCATATTGGGATTTTTTTCCCCCAAAACTGCATTCATTTTCCCCCAAATCGGGTTTCCCCCCCCAAACTGGGTTCATTTTCCACAAAATCCTTTTTTACCCCCAAAACTGGGAGGTTTTTTTTGCCCAAAATCGGGTTTTTCCCAAAACAAAATTGGGTCAATTTTGCCAAAATCAGTTTTTTTCCCCTAAACTGGGTTCTGTTACCCTCAAATCGGGTTTTCCCCCCAAAACTGGCTTCGTCTTCTCTCAAATTGGATTTTTTTCCCCCAAACTGGGTTCATTTTCCACAAAATCGGGTTTTTCCCCTTCAACCAGTGTTCATTTCCTACAAAATTTTGAGAAAATGAACCCAGTTTGGGATAAAAACCCGATTTTGGGGAAAATGAATCCAGTTTGCGAGGAAAAAAATTGGATAATGGGGAAAATGAACCCAATTTTGGGGGAAAACCCCATTTTGAGGGGAAATAAACCCCGTCTGGGGGAAAAAAAAACGATTTTGGGGGAAATGAACCCAGTTTGGTGGGAAAACACATGATTTTAGGGGAAATGAACCCGTTCTTGGGGGAACAAACCCGTTTTTGAGGAAAATTAACCCCCTTTTTGGGGGGGGGGGGAATAGATTTTGGGTAAAATGAATCCAGTTTTGGGGGAGAACCGATTTTGAGGGGAAAAAAACCCCAGATTGGGGGAAAAAAAACAATTTTAGGGAAAATGAACCCCTTTTGCATGGAAATACCCGATTTTAGCGGAAAATTAACCCAGTTTGGGGGGGCGGGGGGAAAGATTTTTGGGAAAAGGCACCCAGTTTAGGGGGAAAAAAAATCCTATTTTGGGGAAAATTATTCCAGTTTGTGGGGGAAAAAATGGGTAATGGGGAAAATAAACCCATTTTGGGGGAAACCCCCCAATTTAGTGGAAAATGAACCCACTTTTTTTTGGGAAAACCCAATTTTAGGGGAAATGAAGCCAGTTTGGGGAGGAAAACCAGATTTTGGGGAAAATGAAACAATTTTGCTGGGTTAAAACCAGATTTCGTGGAAAATGAACCATTTTGGGGGGAAAAATACCACTACTGGGGAAAATGAACCCAATTTGTGGTGAAAACTCGATTTTGGGCAATATGAATCCAGTTGGTGGAGGAAAAATACCTGATTTTGGGGGAACTGAAACAATTTTGGGTGGTTAAAATCCAATTTTCCCAGAAATGAACAGAGTTTGGGGGGGAAAACATTTAATTTGAGGGAAATGAACGCAGCTTGGAGGGAAAAAGCCTATTTTTGGGAGAAAGAACCCAGTTTTGGGGAGAAAACCCGATTTTTGGGAAAAGACACAATTTTGCTGGGATTAAACCAGGTTTCGTGGAAAATGAACCCAGTTTTGGGGGGGAAAATACCTCTTTTGGGGAAAATGAACCCAGTTTGTGGTGAAAACACGATTTTGGTGAAAATGAACCCAGTTGGGGTGGGGAACCCCATTTTGGGGGAAAATTAACACAGTTTATGGTGATAAACCAGATTTGGGGGAAAATTAACCCAGTTTTGGTGATAAAACCTGATTTTGGGAAAATTAACACAGTTTAGGGGGATAAAACCTATTTTGGGGAAAATGAACACAGTTTTCGGGGAATAAACCTGATTGTGGGGAAAATTAACAGAGTTTGCTAGGAAAAAATGGATAACGGGGAAAATGATCCCAGTTTAAGGGAGAAAACCCCAAATTTAGAGGAAAATGGACCCAGTTTTGGGGGGGAAAACCCAAATTTAGGGGAAATGAAGCCATTTTGGGTGGAAAAACCTGATTACGGAAAAGAAATGAACCCATTTTGGGAGGAAAACTTGATTTTGGAAAAATAAACTCAGTTTAGGGGGACAAGCCCAATTTTGGGTAAAATGAACCCGGTTTGGTAGAAGAAACCCCAATTTTGGGAAAATTGAACCCAGTTTGGGAGCAAAAACCCTATTTTGTGGAAAATGAAAGCAGTTTGGGGGAAAAAAATCACGATTTGAGGAAAACTTAATGCAGTTTCGGGGTATATATCCGATTTTGGGGAAAATGAACCCAGTTTGCAGGGAAAAATCCAATTTGAGGGGAAATGAACCCAGCGTGGGGGGAAAAAACAATTTTGGGGAAAATGAACCACTTTTGCGTGGAAAAACCCGATTTTGAGGAAAATTAACGCAGTTTGGGGGGAAACCCCCCGATTTTGGGGAAAAGCAACCCAGTTGAGGGGGAAAAAAAACTATTTTGGGGAAAATGATTCCAGTTTGCCGGGAAAAAAAATGGGTAATGGATAAAATGAACCTATGTTGGGGGAAACACCCCAATTTAGAGGAAAATGAACCCAATTTTGGAATGGGAATCCCAATTTTAGGGGAAACAAAGCAAGTTTGGGGGGAAAATCCCGATTTGGGGGAAAATGAACCCAGTTTGGGGGTAGAAACATGATTTTAGAGAAAATGAACCCAGTTTTGTGGAAAAAAAAGATTTTGGCAAAAATGAACCCAGTTTGGGGAGGAAACCCCTGATTTAGGGGAAAATGAACCCCGTTTGGGTTCTAAATAATTTGAGGAAAACTGAAGCCAGTTTAGGGGGAAAAAAAGATTTTTGGAAAAGGAACCCATTTTTTGGGGGGGGGGGGAACCCCGATTTTGGGGAAAATCAACCCAGTTTGGGGGGAGAATCCCGATTTTAGGGAAAATGAACCCAGTTCGGGTGGGAAAACCCGATTATGGGAAAAAAACGAACTCATTTTGGGGGAGAAAAACCAAACTGGGTTCATTTTTTTTTTCCATAATCGGGATTTTCCGCCCAAACTAATTTAATTTCCCCAAAATCAGGTTTTTCCTCCCCAGACTGGTTTCATTTTGCCCAAAATCGGGTTTTATCCCACCAAAACCTGGTTCAATTTCCCCAAAATTGGGGTTCCCCCCCCCCCAACCTGGGTTCATTTTCTACAAAATCGGGTTTATCCCCCTGAACAGGGTCAATTTTCCCTCAAGTGGCTTCATTTCCCGTGAAATTGGGTTTTTACCCAAAAACTGGGTTCATTTTCCTCTAAATTGGGGGGGTTCCCCCAAAATGGGTTTATTTTCCCCATTACTCATTTTTTTCCTTTGCAAACTGGAATGATTTTCCCCAAAATAGGGTTTTTCCCCCTAAACAGGGTTGCTTTTCCCGAAATCGTTTTTTTTCCCCAAAATGGGTTCATTTCCCCTCAAATTGGGTTTTCCCACACAAAAGGTGTTCATTTTCCCCCAAATCGGGTTTCCCCCTGAAAACTGGGTTTATTTCCCCCAAAATCGGGTTTTACCCCCAAAACTGGGTTCTTTCTCCCCAAAATAGGCTTTTTCCCTCCAAGCTGCGTTCATTTCCCTCAAAATCATATTTTTTCCTCCCAAACTCGGTTCATTTCCGGGAAAATTGGATTTTAACCACCCAAAATGGTTTCATTTCCCCCTAAATCAGTTTTTTTCCTCTACAAACTGCCTTCATTTTGCCCAAAATCGAGTTTTCACCACAAATTGTGTTCATTTTTCCCAATAGTGGTATTTTTTCCCCCAAAATGGGTTCATTTTCAACGAAATCTGGTTTTATCCCAGCAAAATTGTTTCATTTTCCCCAAAATTGGGGTTTTACCCCCAAACTGGGTTAATTTTCCCCAAAATCGGATTATTTCCCCCGAACCTGGGATAATTTTCCCTCAAATCAGGTTTTCCCCCCCAAAATGGCTTCATTTTCTCTCAAATTGGGATCTTTTCCACCAAACTGGGTTCATTTTACCCATTATCCATTTTTTATCTCCCCAAACTGGATTCATTCCCCCCAAAATCGGGTCTTTTCCCCAAAAATTGGCTTCATTTTCTCTCAAATCAGATTTTTTCCCCCAAACTGCCTTCATTTTCTCTCAAATCGGGTTTTTTTTCCCCAAACTGATTTCATTTTCTCCAAAATCATATTTTTCCATCAACAATGTGTTCATTTTCCCCCAAAATCAGGTTTCCTCCTGTGTTTATTCCCCCAAAATGAGTTTTTTCCCCAAAAACTGGATTCATTTTCCCCAAAATTGGATTTATACACCGAAACTGGGTTAAGTATCACTCAAATCACGATTTTTACCCCCCAAATTGCTTTCATTTTCCCCAAAATCGGGGTTTTCCCGAAAATGAGTTCATTTTTTTCCATAATTTTTTTTTCCATCCAAACTATGTTCATTTTCCTGAAAATCAGGTTTTCCCCCCCAAATGTGTTCATTTCCCCCAAAACCAGATTTTTCCTCCCCAAACTGGTTTCGTTTTCGCCAAAATCGAGTTTTTCCACGACACTGAGTTCATTTTCCTTAAAATCTGGTTTTCCTCCCCAAACTGGCTTCATTTTCCCCAAAATTGTTTTTTCAATCCAAACTGGCTTCATTTCCCCTAAAATTGGGGTTTCCCCGAAAAACTGGGTTAATTTTCCTCTAAATTGGGGGTTTTCCCCCAAAATGGGTTCATTTTCCCCATTACCCATTTTTTTCCCCACAATCTGGAATAATTTTCACCAAAAAAGATTTCTCCCCCTAAACTGGGTTCCTTTTCCCCAAAATCGTTTTTTTTCCCCCCCAAACTGCGTTAATTTTCCTCAAAAGCGGGTTTTCACCCCCAAAAAACGGGTTCATTTCCCCTAACATCATGTTTTTTCCCACAAAACTGGGTTCATTTCCACCAAATCGGGTTTTTTCCTCCCAAACTGGGTTAATTTTTCGCAAAATCAGTTTTTTTCCACACAAAACGGGTTAATTTCCCCTAAAATTGTGGTTTTTTCCAACCAAACTGGGTTCATTTCCCCTAAGATTATGTTCCACCACCCCTTCCCCCCGGGTTCTTTTTCCCCAAAATCGGGTTTTTGCACCCCAAACTGGGTTCATTTTCCCCAAAATCATCTTTATCCCCCTAAACTGGGTTAATTTTCTGTCATATTGGGATTTTTTTCCCCCAAAACTGCATTCATCTTCCCCCAAATCGGGTTTTCCCCCCCCAAACTGGGTTCATTTTCCACAAAATCCTTTTTTACCCCCAAAACTGGGAGGTTTTTTTGCCCAAAATCGGGTTTTTCCCAAAACAAAATTGGGTCAATTTTGCCAAAATCAGTTTTTTTTCCCCTAAACTGGGTTCTGTTACCCTCAAATCGGGTTTTCCCCCCAAAACTGGCTTCGTCTTCTCTCAAATTGGATTTTTTTTCCCCCAAACTGGGTTCATTTTCCACAAAATCGGGTTTTTCCCCTTCAACCAGTGTTCATTTCCTACAAAATTTTGAGAAAATGAACCCAGTTTGGGATAAAAACCCGATTTTGGGGAAAATGAATCCAGTTTGCGAGGAAAAAAATTGGATAATGGGGAAAATGAACCCAATTTTGGGGGAAAACCCCATTTTGAGGGGAAATAAACCCCGTCTGGGGGAAAAAAAAAACGATTTTGGGGGAAATGAACCCAGTTTGGTGGGAAAACACATGATTTTAGGGGAAATGAACCCGTTCTTGGGGGAACAAACCCGTTTTTGAGGAAAATTAACCCCCTTTTTGGGGGGGGGGAATAGATTTTGGGTAAAATGAATCCAGTTTTGGGGGAGAACCGATTTTGAGGGGAAAAAAACCCCAGATTGGGGGAAAAAAAACAATTTTAGGGAAAATGAACCCCTTTTGCATGGAAATACCCGATTTTAGCGGAAAATTAACCCAGTTTGGGGGGGCGGGGGGAAAGATTTTTGGGAAAAGGCACCCAGTTTAGGGGGAAAAAAAATCCTATTTTGGGGAAAATTATTCCAGTTTGTGGGGGAAAAAATGGGTAATGGGGAAAATAAACCCATTTTGGGGGAAACCCCCCAATTTAGTGGAAAATGAACCCACTTTTTTTTGGGAAAACCCAATTTTAGGGGAAATGAAGCCAGTTTGGGGAGGAAAACCAGATTTTGGGGAAAATGAAACAATTTTGCTGGGTTAAAACCAGATTTCGTGGAAAATGAACCATTTTGGGGGGAAAAATACCACTACTGGGGAAAATGAACCCAATTTGTGGTGAAAACTCGATTTTGGGCAATATGAATCCAGTTGGTGGAGGAAAAATACCTGATTTTGGGGGAACTGAAACAATTTTGGGTGGTTAAAATCCAATTTTCCCAGAAATGAACAGAGTTTGGGGGGGAAAACATTTAATTTGAGGGAAATGAACGCAGCTTGGAGGGAAAAAGCCTATTTTTGGGAGAAAGAACCCAGTTTTGGGGAGAAAACCCGATTTTTGGGAAAAGACACAATTTTGCTGGGATTAAACCAGGTTTCGTGGAAAATGAACCCAGTTTTGGGGGGGAAAATACCTCTTTTGGGGAAAATGAACCCAGTTTGTGGTGAAAACACGATTTTGGTGAAAATGAACCCAGTTGGGGTGGGGAACCCCATTTTGGGGGAAAATTAACACAGTTTATGGTGATAAACCAGATTTGGGGGAAAATTAACCCAGTTTTGGTGATAAAACCTGATTTTGGGAAAATTAACACAGTTTAGGGGGATAAAACCTATTTTGGGGAAAATGAACACAGTTTTCGGGGAATAAACCTGATTGTGGGGAAAATTAACAGAGTTTGCTAGGAAAAAATGGATAACGGGGAAAATGATCCCAGTTTAAGGGAGAAAACCCCAAATTTAGAGGAAAATGGACCCAGTTTTGGGGGGGAAAACCCAAATTTAGGGGAAATGAAGCCATTTTGGGTGGAAAAACCTGATTACGGAAAAGAAATGAACCCATTTTGGGAGGAAAACTTGATTTTGGAAAAATAAACTCAGTTTAGGGGGACAAGCCCAATTTTGGGTAAAATGAACCCGGTTTGGTAGAAGAAACCCCAATTTTGGGAAAATTGAACCCAGTTTGGGAGCAAAAACCCTATTTTGTGGAAAATGAAAGCAGTTTGGGGGAAAAAAATCACGATTTGAGGAAAACTTAATGCAGTTTCGGGGTATATATCCGATTTTGGGGAAAATGAACCCAGTTTGCAGGGAAAAATCCAATTTGAGGGGAAATGAACCCAGCGTGGGGGGAAAAAACAATTTTGGGGAAAATGAACCACTTTTGCGTGGAAAAACCCGATTTTGAGGAAAATTAACGCAGTTTGGGGGGAAACCCCCCGATTTTGGGGAAAAGCAACCCAGTTGAGGGGGAAAAAAAACTATTTTGGGGAAAATGATTCCAGTTTGCCGGGAAAATAATGGGTAATGGATAAAATGAACCTATGTTGGGGGAAACACCCCAATTTAGAGGAAAATGAACCCAATTTTGGAATGGGAATCCCAATTTTAGGGGAAACAAAGCAAGTTTGGGGGGAAAATCCCGATTTGGGGGAAAATGAACCCAGTTTGGGGGTAGAAACATGATTTTAGAGAAAATGAACCCAGTTTTGTGGAAAAAAAAGATTTTGGCAAAAATGAACCCAGTTTGGGGAGGAAACCCCTGATTTAGGGGAAAATGAACCCCGTTTGGGTTCTAAATAATTTGAGGAAAACTGAAGCCAGTTTAGGGGGAAAAAAAGATTTTTGGAAAAGGAACCCATTTTTTGGGGGGGGGGGAACCCCGATTTTGGGGAAAATCAACCCAGTTTGGGGGGAGAATCCCGATTTTAGGGAAAATGAACCCAGTTCGGGTGGGAAAACCCGATTATGGGAAAAAAACGAACTCATTTTGGGGGAGAAAAACCAAACTGGGTTCATTTTTTTTTTCCATAATCGGGATTTTCCGCCCAAACTAATTTAATTTCCCCAAAATCAGGTTTTTCCTCCCCAGACTGGTTTCATTTTGCCCAAAATCGGGTTTTATCCCACCAAAACCTGGTTCAATTTCCCCAAAATTGGGGTTCCCCCCCCCCCAACCTGGGTTCATTTTCTACAAAATCGGGTTTATCCCCCTGAACAGGGTCAATTTTCCCTCAAGTGGCTTCATTTCCCGTGAAATTGGGTTTTTACCCAAAAACTGGGTTCATTTTCCTCTAAATTGGGGGGGTTCCCCCAAAATGGGTTTATTTTCCCCATTACTCATTTTTTTCCTTTGCAAACTGGAATGATTTTCCCCAAAATAGGGTTTTTCCCCCTAAACAGGGTTGCTTTTCCCGAAATCGTTTTTTTTCCCCCAAATGGGTTCATTTCCCCTCAAATTGGGTTTTCCCACACAAAAGGTGTTCATTTTCCCCCAAATCGGGTTTCCCCCTGAAAACTGGGTTTATTTCCCCCAAAATCGGGTTTTACCCCCAAAACTGGGTTCTTTCTCCCCAAAATAGGCTTTTTCCCTCCAAGCTGCGTTCATTTCCCTCAAAATCATATTTTTTCCTCCCAAACTCGGTTCATTTCCGGGAAAATTGGATTTTAACCACCCAAAATGGTTTCATTTCCCCCTAAATCAGTTTTTTTCCTCTACAAACTGGCTTCATTTTGCCCAAAATCGAGTTTTCACCACAAATTGTGTTCATTTTTCCCAATAGTGGTATTTTTTCCCCCAAAATGGGTTCATTTTCAACGAAATCTGGTTTTATCCCAGCAAAATTGTTTCATTTTCCCCAAAATTGGGGTTTTACCCCCAAACTGGGTTAATTTTCCCCAAAATCGGATTATTTCCCCCGAACCTGGGATAATTTTCCCTCAAATCAGGTTTTCCCCCCCAAAATGGCTTCATTTTCTCTCAAATTGGGATCTTTTCCACCAAACTGGGTTCATTTTACCCATTATCCATTTTTTATCTCCCCAAACTGGATTCATTCCCCCCAAAATCGGGTCTTTTCCCCAAAAATTGGCTTCATTTTCTCTCAAATCAGATTTTTTCCCCCAAACTGCCTTCATTTTCTCTCAAATCGGGTTTTTTTTCCCCAAACTGATTTCATTTTCTCCAAAATCATATTTTTCCATCAAAAATGTGTTCATTTTCCCCAAAATCAGGTTTTCTCCTGTGTTTATTCCCCCAAAATGAGTTTTTTCCCCAAAAACTGGATTCATTTTCCCCAAAATTGGATTTATACACCGAAACTGGGTTAAGTATCACTCAAATCACGATTTTTACCCCCCAAATTGCTTTCATTTTCCCCAAAATCGGGGTTTTCCCGAAAATGAGTTCATTTTTTTCCGTAATTTTTTTTTCCATCCAAACTATGTTCATTTTCCTGAAAATCAGGTTTTCCCCCCCAAATGTGTTCATTTCCCCCAAAACCAGATTTTTCCTCCCCAAACTGGTTTCGTTTTCGCCAAAATCGAGTTTTTCCACGACACTGAGTTCATTTTCCTTAAAATCTGGTTTTCCTCCCCAAACTGGCTTCATTTTCCCCAAAATTGTTTTTTCAATCCAAACTGGCTTCATTTCCCCTAAAATTGGGGTTTCCCCGAAAAACTGGGTTAATTTTCCTCTAAATTGGGGGTTTTCCCCCAAAATGGGTTCATTTTCCCCATTACCCATTTTTTTCCCCACAATCTGGAATAATTTTCACCAAAAAAGATTTCTCCCCCTAAACTGGGTTCCTTTTCCCCAAAATCGTTTTTTTTCCCCCCCAAACTGCGTTAATTTTCCTCAAAAGCGGGTTTTCACCCCCAAAAAACGGGTTCATTTCCCCTAACATCATGTTTTTTCCCACAAAACTGGGTTCATTTCCACCAAATCGGGTTTTTTCCTCCCAAACTGGGTTAATTTTCCGCAAAATCAGTTTTTTTCCACACAAAACGGGTTAATTTCCCCTAAAATTGTGGTTTTTTCCAACCAAACTGGGTTCATTTCCCCTAAGATTATGTTCCACCACCCCTTCCCCCCGGGTTCTTTTTCCCCAAAATCGGGTTTTTGCACCCCAAACTGGGTTCATTTTCCCCAAAATCATCTTTATCCCCCTAAACTGGGTTAATTTTCTGTCATATTGGGATTTTTTTCCCCCAAAACTGCATTCATCTTCCCCCAAATCGGGTTTTCCCCCCCAAACTGGGTTCATTTTCCACAAAATCCTTTTTTACCCCCAAAACTGGGAGGTTTTTTTGCCCAAAATCGGGTTTTTCCCAAAACAAAATTGGGTCAATTTTGCCAAAATCAGTTTTTTTCCCCTAAACTGGGTTCTGTTACCCTCAAATCGGGTTTTCCCCCCAAAACTGGCTTCGTCTTCTCTCAAATTGGATTTTTTTCCCCCAAACTGGGTTCATTTTCCACAAAATCAGGTTTTTCCCCTTCAACCAGTGTTCATTTCCTACAAAATTTTGAGAAAATGAACCCAGTTTGGGATAAAAACCCGATTTTGGGGAAAATGAATCCAGTTTGCGAGGAAAAAAATTGGATAATGGGGAAAATGAACCCAATTTTGGGGGAAAACCCCATTTTGAGGGGAAATAAACCCCGTCTGGGGAAAAAAAAACGATTTTGGGGGAAATGAACCCAGTTTGGTGGGAAAACACATGATTTTAGGGGAAATGAACCCGTTCTTGGGGGAACAAACCCGTTTTTGAGGAAAATTAACCCCCTTTTTGGGGGGGGGGAATAGATTTTGGGTAAAATGAATCCAGTTTTGGGGGAGAACCGATTTTGAGGGGAAAAAAACCCCAGATTGGGGGAAAAAAAAAACAATTTTAGGGAAAATGAACCCCTTTTGCATGGAAATACCCGATTTTAGCGGAAAATTAACCCAGTTTGGGGGGGCGGGGGGAAAGATTTTTGGGAAAAGGCACCCAGTTTAGGGGGAAAAAAAATCCTATTTTGGGGAAAATTATTCCAGTTTGTGGGGGAAAAAATGGGTAATGGGGAAAATAAACCCATTTTGGGGGAAACCCCCCAATTTAGTGGAAAATGAACCCACTTTTTTTTGGGAAAACCCAATTTTAGGGGAAATGAAGCCAGTTTGGGGAGGAAAACCAGATTTTGGGGAAAATGAAACAATTTTGCTGGGTTAAAACCAGATTTCGTGGAAAATGAACCATTTTGGGGGGAAAAATACCACTACTGGGGAAAATGAACCCAATTTGTGGTGAAAACTCGATTTTGGGCAATATGAATCCAGTTGGTGGAGGAAAAATACCTGATTTTGGGGGAACTGAAACAATTTTGGGTGGTTAAAATCCAATTTTCCCAGAAATGAACAGAGTTTGGGGGGGAAAACATTTAATTTGAGGGAAATGAACGCAGCTTGGAGGGAAAAAGCCTATTTTTGGGAGAAAGAACCCAGTTTTGGGGAGAAAACCCGATTTTTGGGAAAAGACACAATTTTGCTGGGATTAAACCAGGTTTCGTGGAAAATGAACCCAGTTTTGGGGGGAAAATACCTCTTTTGGGGAAAATGAACCCAGTTTGTGGTGAAAACACGATTTTGGTGAAAATGAACCCAGTTGGGGTGGGGAACCCCATTTTGGGGGAAAATTAACACAGTTTATGGTGATAAACCAGATTTGGGGGAAAATTAACCCAGTTTTGGTGATAAAACCTGATTTTGGGAAAATTAACACAGTTTAGGGGGATAAAACCTATTTTGGGGAAAATGAACACAGTTTTCGGGGAATAAACCTGATTGTGGGGAAAATTAACAGAGTTTGCTAGGAAAAAATGGATAACGGGGAAAATGATCCCAGTTTAAGGGAGAAAACCCCAAATTTAGAGGAAAATGGACCCAGTTTTGGGGGGAAAACCCAAATTTAGGGGAAATGAAGCCATTTTGGGTGGAAAAACCTGATTACGGAAAAGAAATGAACCCATTTTGGGAGGAAAACTTGATTTTGGAAAAATAAACTCAGTTTAGGGGGACAAGCCCAATTTTGGGTAAAATGAACCCGGTTTGGTAGAAGAAACCCCAATTTTGGGAAAATTGAACCCAGTTTGGGAGCAAAAACCCTATTTTGTGGAAAATGAAAGAAGTTTGGGGGAAAAAAATCACGATTTGAGGAAAACTTAATGCAGTTTCGGGGTATATATCCGATTTTGGGGAAAATGAACCCAGTTTGCAGGGAAAAATCCAATTTGAGGGGAAATGAACCCAGCGTGGGGGGAAAAAACAATTTTGGGGAAAATGAACCACTTTTGCGTGGAAAAACCCGATTTTGAGGAAAATTAACGCAGTTTGGGGGGAAACCCCCCGATTTTGGGGAAAAGCAACCCAGTTGAGGGGGAAAAAAAACTATTTTGGGGAAAATGATTCCAGTTTGCCGGGAAAAAAAATGGGTAATGGATAAAATGAACCTATGTTGGGGGAAACACCCCAATTTAGAGGAAAATGAACCCAATTTTGGAATGGGAATCCCAATTTTAGGGGAAACAAAGCAAGTTTGGGGGGAAAATCCCGATTTGGGGGAAAATGAACCCAGTTTGGGGGTAGAAACATGATTTTAGAGAAAATGAACCCAGTTTTGTGGAAAAAAAAGATTTTGGCAAAAATGAACCCAGTTTGGGGAGGAAACCCCTGATTTAGGGGAAAATGAACCCCGTTTGGGTTCTAAATAATTTGAGGAAAACTGAAGCCAGTTTAGGGGGAAAAAAAGATTTTTGGAAAAGGAACCCATTTTTTGGGGGGGGGGGGAACCCCGATTTTGGGGAAAATCAACCCAGTTTGGGGGGAGAATCCCGATTTTAGGGAAAATGAACCCAGTTCGGGTGGGAAAACCCGATTATGGGAAAAAAACGAACTCATTTTGGGGGAGAAAAACCAAACTGGGTTCATTTTTTTTTTTCATAATCGGGATTTTCCGCCCAAACTAATTTAATTTCCCCAAAATCAGGTTTTTCCTCCCCAGACTGGTTTCATTTTGCCCAAAATCGGGTTTTATC